>QVRM01005038.1:0-58971 GCA_003439945.1 Dermanyssus gallinae
CGCCCCATCGAAGACCTAAATTAGCATGATTTTTTTATGTTGTACGACTTGCGGGTTGTTAAAAGTGTTTGCACGTTTTATAACTTGCATTCTGATAAGCGCTGCCGAAGAGTACTATTCGATAACTAATGTAAGGCGCAAGCGATTATTTGTAGAAGTTTAATATTTTAGCTGAAGTTCAGACAATATAAAGCTTTGCCAGCAATTGGATTATGAGGTAATAAAAGCGTATATAGTAATTATTTCAAACGACAGTTGATAAATTCAAGTGACACATTTAGTAATTTTAGATTATTTTAAAAATCATCATCAAATGTCACATTTACTTCGTAAGTTTGATTAACGCTAATATGGTCAAATATATGTATGCTTTTTTGTTAGAGTTATGCACATAAATCTGTTGAATGCAAATGCCCGTTTCTCATAATAAAAAAACTGACGGCCTGTGCATAGAAATGAATTGCGCGAAAGAATATCATAATGCGCTACTCTGTTCTATATTTCGTGCACATCACCCAGTTTATTGCGATATATATATGTTTTATCTATGGGCGTAGATTGTCACCGGCAACGAGCCCGTCTCAGTGGATGCCTTTGGCGAGGAATTTCGTGTGGCCCTGCCAACGCGTCTAAACGCTGAACTGGCGCAATGACGGCGACCGTGGCAAATTCTGCTGGAGGGTTTGCACGAGGATCCGCGCCTGCAGGACCACCTGTGGACGATGGAGTATTGCTCTGCTCAGGCGGATACGACAACGTTATTAAGGTACTTACGGATAGCTTACTAATGCTGTGTGGAGTAAAAAAGTAACATTTGTGTCACTGCTATAGGAACTTTTGGTTTCTCTTAGCCACATATACTGCCTTTGTGCGATACTAGAACACAAATGAGATTGTTTTTTTAATCTAGTGTTGGCGCACTTCTATACTATTTACTTGAACCCCCCCCCCCCCTGTCTGATTAGGCCGAGGTCGTCGACTCACTAAAATGGAGGTTGCATTTTTGTCGGGTTCTAGGTGTGGAGTGCCTATAACGCCAACTGCTGTCTTCGCTCACTATCGCATTCCGAGTCGCAAGTGAACTGTCTTCATATCACTCCGGACAGGTACGCACGCGTTTCTCCAACTGTTTTTGTTCCTATATGTCTGTTTTTTTACGCAGCTTATTTCGAATCGTATGGTAGTACCCTTAGATTGCATTGGAATTTTGTTCTAGTAGGGTCGAAATGAAGCCCAGCCGAACCCATTTTGCCAGCGAACACAACGCGAAAATTACGTCACATCATTCTTTATTATAGAGCCTGTGGCGAAAGATCCAAGATCCGATTCGTTTGTCCCCTGCGATCTTCAGCCATGCTCCTATACCCGCTGTTTATATTAATGAATGCTATAGTCAATAGTCAGTCAGTCAGTCAGTCAAAGGGCCTGGAGCAGTTTAACGTTTCGATGAACACTAAGCTAAAGTGGTGTGATACGTTCGTCTAGTTGCGTGTTGTTCGACTATTCCGTTCGGCTGCTGCAGCCGTACAGAAACGGATGAAGTAGAGCCAAGCTGTCCCTCGCTACGTTCTGGTCGATATTAAGTGAGAGTGCTCGTGCGATCGTCTAATGTAAACACTTGAAGTATTTGATCTTGACATGGCAGAAATGCTTACGCGACGGTGTCTAGCAGAGCTATGTAGCATCGAATGCACGCGGATGCAAAGAAAAATAAATACTGCGACTATTTGAAAATCGGATTTTCGGAATTTTTGCGACTCTTAAGGAGTGGTGACGGTCAGATGCATGCTTTCTAAACATATATTATTTATTTTTGACACAATGCTATAGGTCATACTTTGTCGCAGGAGGCTATCAGTCGGTCCGGCTCTACGAAGTAGCTTCGCAGAATAGTAATCCGGCAGTGACGTTCGAGGGCATCACAAAAAATGTTACCTCGATAGGATCTCACGAAGCTTTCAGCTTCATGTTCACGACGGGTGAGGATGGTTACGCGCGCATCTGGGACGCGAGAGACGCCCGCGGAGGCAGTCAGTGCCAGCGGAATTTGAAGCTAAGGTAATAGGAGTGGCTACCCGACAAGGAAGGCATTTGCAACAAGAATATATATATATATATATAGATTTTGGGGGGGTGACACTGTTTGAAGCCCGATATTTGTATACAAATCAATTGTGCTTGCTTAACCGATTTAAATCTATATGCCATATAGGAAACGACAAATATGAGTGTATATTTATATTGTGTTATTGCATCTCGGAGTTTTCCCATTATCTGTCATCTTCTATGAGCCTTCTGTGATATATAAAATATATCATTTTATTTTATTTTTATTGCCAATTGTGAGGTTTCTATCAGGCTTATCCTGCTCTGTTCGCTTTGTCAATTCATGGTAATGAAGAATATTCCCTCTACAACGGTCAAGTATGCTCATCCCCCCCCCGTAAACAACACTCTTTAGGTAGCCCCACAAAAAAAGTCGAGGCTTGTTAAATCGGGGGAGCGAGGTGGCCAAGCTATAGACCCGCCTCGGCCGATCCACCGATTCTTGAATGCTTCGTTTAGGTATTCTCGAACCGTAGCAGAGTTGTGTGGCGGCATTTTCAGACGAAAGCTTTCCAGGATGCCTTCTAACAACTAGGTAACGTATGAATCAAAACTCGCGCGATACGCAGCTGCATCTAATCTGGCGGAAACAAACCACACCAGCATTTGTTTACGCTGAGCAGCCGGCTTTGTTTCGAAATTATTCGCCGTTCGCACAAGCTTCTATCGGAAATTTGCGCGGGCTTTGATCGAAATTCGTCATTCGAGACGCCAAAACACCATAAGAAAAACCGCCAACGCCAAAAGCTATAAAACGATAGTGTCAGGTTCTCGAGATGTGTCATTTCATACGTTACCCAGTTGTTAGAAGGCATCCTGAAAGCTTTCGTCTGAAAATGCCGCCACACAACTCTGCTACGGTTCGAGAATACCTAAACGAAGCATTCAAGAATCGGTGGATCGGCCGAGGCGGGTCTATAGCTTGGCCACCTCGCTCCCCCGATTTAACAAGCCTCGACTTTTTTTTGTGGGGCTACCTAAAGAGTGTTGTTTACGAAACCCCCGTTGAATCGCGTGAAGATCTGGTTGACCGTATATTCAACGCTGCTGACGCCGTTAGGGCAATGCCTAACATATTTACACGAGTGCAAGAGAGCCTGTGCAATCGCTACAGAACGTGTTTAG
The DNA here is from genome assembly GCA_003439945.1 of Dermanyssus gallinae. NCBI lineage: Eukaryota > Metazoa > Arthropoda > Arachnida > Mesostigmata > Dermanyssidae > Dermanyssus > Dermanyssus gallinae. Next base: position 3,232 of record QVRM01005038.1, read on the forward strand.
TGGTAGGCGGACGGAACTTCGAGCACTTCTTATAATAAATAAATGCTGGTGTGTTTCTGGACGTGCGCAAGTGGTTTCTGTGGTAAAGCAGGTCAAGATGCTAGGAAGTATGCATGCCTTTGCTTTTGATATGGCTGTCGAAAAAGCCTAGTTTCTCAGCAACTACGTAACGCAGCACCATCACTTTGGTACGAAAATGACGGGCATTAAATTTGCTATCGTCGGAGAGTGTTCGTCATTTGTGCGCAATGGCAAAATTTTTAGATTATAGATATATATATATATGAAAGATATATAGAAAAGACTATAGCCGGCAGTGACGTTATAAGTCATCACAAAAAATGTTATATATATAAATTTTATGATATGTTTCAGTAGATAACGACATTGCGGGTACAACTGTCTTTAATCAAGTCTCTAAGTCTTTAATCAAAAGTACTCACCAGAGGTCTCAGCACAACTATCCCACTGTTTCACACGCCGAAGGATTTCCTGTTTCTACAATTCGTGCGGCTGCGACAAAAGTCTCCACTATGGGCGTTGGAGCATATCAGAGTGTGCACAACCTTACCGTCCAACACCAAAACGTTTCCTTTTGGGTAGGGTATTAGCGTCAGCTTATCGGATCTATGTTCATGGGGCTCCCTGGTGCAGGGAATGTGCGATGACTGTAGCGCTGCCGCTTCACGTATGTATGTGAAACAGAAAACTCTTAACAAAGTGCACTACGAGAAGAAGCGTGGACCACTGGTAAAGAACAAACTGGCAGTAGCACTAGCATCAATAACTTTTTCTAGCTTAACTTTTCTCCCTTCGTCCAAGGAGGAACCTGGCGGGGGTTAGTATGGCTAGTACGACGACGACAACGTTGACAATGATAATGAAAAAAGGAAGGGGCCGTGTGAGGCACAATTTTAAATAATATTAGTATACTGTCAACATAATCACTTGAGTTTAGGCTTTTGACGAGACGACTTCTCGATGATCTCGTTCGTCTATTTTTATATGAAGCTAATGGTGTACGGCTACCTGTAGGTCCTTTCTTGAGGTACACTTTTCATTCAATTCAAACGTTTAATGGCCTACGGTAAGGGGTGAGGTATGCTATTCATTTTAGCAGTAATAAATTGTCCAGTCCTACTGCAGGCTTGTAATTTTTCTTCTTCATTTCCTTTTCTCTGCAAAACTCTCGTTTCAGGCTCCGCTAAATGGTGGCGTTCTACATCCAAACCAGACATGTCTTTTCGTCTGCGATCAGCAGGGTTCCATTCACATGTGGGATTTGCGCACAGGCTTCAACGATTCTGTTCGGTTGGCAAAAGAGTGCTCTATACAGAGTATCGATATCGACCGGCAAGCGCGAAATGCGGTCGCCGTTGACAACAAGGTAATATCAGCGAACACCCTAACACTAGATGATCATATTAACTCCTGAGTATAAGAAATTGCATTAACGTGCGCCTCTTACACATTTTCAAGCAAAAATATATGGTACATTACAACAACGTCCAATTCTCCAAGTTAACTTATGAATTAAAGAAAAGTTAGAGGTTGTTTTTGGTATCCTCCGTCCTTACGGGCTTGAAATCGCAAACCTGTCACGCATCTTTTGTGGAAGTTCATTGTTTGTTTTGCTGTAATAAGTCTACATATGTAAGAATATGGAAGCTTTGGAGAAAGAGAAGAAATGTAAACATCAACGGTGGGCACAGTGAAGGCTTTCATGATAATATTCCAATAGACAGTTTCGGCTGTATGCTGCCTAATTTTTATTGAGCGATCGGAAGTGACGCGAGCGTCTTAGATATATGTATCCTAAATGTCGCTTCTCCGGCAAGCCTATACACAATTTTGTTTCTGTACACGCTTTCTACAGTGTTTTTGTTTGGGCCCACACCAAGGCAATATTGATTGCGTTTTGTAACTCAATAACATTTACATGGGTAGACGCTTCCACAAGGGTAAACAGTACTGCCGCTCTGCTCCATGTGTCCATTCTCCATAACTATCATTCCGACGTTGTCTCCAGAAGTCTCCTTGACTCCATATTTTATCATTGTACCCTATCTCCATGTCTACTCGGAATTAAGTACAAACCTGAATGGAGGTTCAGGTGTTACTAAAGCTATTATTGTTCATCGACGCAGGGTCGGGTGTATCTACTTCGACTTGACGAGCCATTGGTCGAGAGGTCGCCGTTTGTCTTCAACGATTGCCCTGTTGCTCTCAGATTCACCGGACACTCGAAGTACGCCCTTAAATGTAAATTCAGCCCGGACGGACTCTCAATCGTCACAGGCTCTGCCGATAAGACAGCAAAGGTGCGACCTCATTGCATGTATATATACGTTTAGCAATTATATATATATATATATATATATATATATATATATAATTGCGCATGTCGTGTTATCGTGTTTTACGTGGGATACATATTCAGGGGCATCATAACCCATCAAGCATAAAAGCGTCAAGGTATTTTTAAATGGATATTTTTATGGTCCTGTCGTTTCAATGCAGCTTTGGAGCGTGTTAGAGCTGGAGCAGCACCTGGATAAAGAAATGGCCGTGGATAATGACGAGTTGTTTAGAGAAGTCGTGGTTTCGCCAAAAAAGGTAAATTTCGATCATTTTTAAGTAAGTTTAATATTGCTCTATAAACTGCATTTGTTTTAGGAGTAGTGCAAATATCCTTTGAGAGCTTTGAGTGCAAGTTAGCTTGAAGCTTCAATCGGATGCGAACTACTCAGATAGCCGGGTGGCATATACCCAATGTCTCTGATCGGATCAGAACTAACAACGGCGGCCGTTATCGCTGAACAGATCTATCCGTGGTGACCGCGCAATCGATCAATTTCAGGTTTTGACGTTCGAAGGCCAGCGCTGGGTGTGGGACGTCGAGTTCACGATGGACTCCGAGCACTTGTTTACGGCCTCATCCGATAACACCGTGCGTTTATGGAATCTCTCGACAGCCGAGCCTGTCAGGGACTACAGCCACGCGAAAGGCGTCATCGCGTTAGCCTTTATGGACAAAGCCGTTGTAGACTAGCGGCGGCGGGAACGTTTAGTAGGACGATGCCTATATGAAATGTAAAATGGCGCAGTGTGTATGTGTGTGTGGAGGGAAGCGGGTACATAAGCGGGACTCTGCAGAAGGGGGTAGCGTTATGCAGGTGTATGTGCGTTGTGAATAGGGTGCACGCAAGGCAGTTACCCAATAACTGCAGTACACTTTCAAATTGCATACCTGGCTGTATGTATGTAGATGCTATTCAGGCGTGTCCCGACTGGGTGGTTGTAATTAGTCAATTAAGGACGGACGGAAGGAAGATGTTTGCTTGTAAGTTATCAATAAATGCCATAATATGACCCATACGCAACATGCGCCTGTATGTGTCTTCTGTTTAAGCTTATGTCCTATTTTTACCCCATTGTACGACCTATTTTTTTTTTATTGATTGGTAAAATGCACATCAAGCGACGCTATTAAAGACCCGGTAATGTGGGACAAACAGTTCACAGAAAGCTTTTGCTATCCCGGGTAATCTTCTTATCCTGAAGTACGTTATTTTCACAACGTGGATCTAATCGTGGTAGAAAGCGCTTGTCGCGGCAGCCAGTATCAGAAACCCCTTCAAACGACCATGGGATTATTCACGCTCAAAGTAGGATCCGTAGCTGTCTGCGGTATCCAAGTGACGTAGAAACATTTTAACACTTCGCATTTATGGCAGTTAGATAGAGTAAAGCCAGCCTTCCTACAGCGAGTACTTGGCCTTCCATTGAATTCGTGCAACAGATTAGTATACATGCTCGCAGATTCATTATAATTTATCGTTAAATTGGTAGGCCGCTACAATATACCTCAAACAGCCGTTATGGAAACGTTCCGACACAATTATTCCCAAAATAATATCCAATTGCCAGATCATTTCATTCTTGACTAGCTATGACGAACCAAAACTCCAATTCGTGCGAATTCTCTTCTAAACGATGATGTTGCACTTCCTAGCCAGGTTTGTGGGTTCTTCTGAGTAAGCAGTACTTGTTTCTAACGAACACGACAGTATGAATAATTTTTCTATAAGGAGGTTGATTGTCTTGCAATCGCACAGTTTCTGCTCATACATGGTGTTGCAGGAATATTTGAAGAGCGATATACAGAATTGTAGAGCTCGTTAAAGCAAATGTTTTTTTCCAATGGAGCACAAAATGTGCTGTTGCGAGACAACCAGTCTGCCTATACAGAGACTAAGCACACCTTCGTGTTCGGGATAAAATTCTGCTCCATCTGAAGAATATGCAAGGCCGGTCAGAAGACGCGACATGGTCGCTTAGAAGAGAATTCGCCAAAAATAAAGTTCTTTATTAGCGTTCACGCCAAATACTTTAGAACCATAACCGTACAACCACTCACAGCTCTCAAAACGGACATTCAGCCAATGCGCAATTCATGGCGATCATTTTGGTACTAAACGTATGTCAATGCGAGCTGTGGTTGCGGAGTAATTACGATTTTTCGGAGGGCATGTCCGTTGAGCCCCTTTAAGTGCATGGTGTAGGGGCCGTTTCTGCTCGTTAGAAACCTTGCCACAACTTTGTGTGGGGCTAGGCAAAGCCTTTACGGAGCGAGCGAGATGACAATCTCTTGCAGGGTGATTTTAATCACGTAATCACGATAGCTAGATCATCTGCGTAGGCTATGGATTTACATTTGGAGGATGAGGGAGACGCACGTCCTCGTCGTATGCAATGTTCCGTAGAGTTGGGCCGAAAATAAAGCTCTGGGGACTCCTGCAGTGACGTTACGACAGGTAGAAATTCGAAGTTCCAGGTAGTGCAACTTTTCTTCTAAGCGATTACCTCCCTGGGTTTTAGGGAAGGCCAAAAAAACTCTTAGTTGCATTAAGCTTAGAGTGGCCTATGCAAATGCCATGTTAGTTCTCTGAGATCGCTGTCTTGTCGTCCAGTTTCTTCGTTAGTTATACATGGATAAAAACAGCGACCGCCTTCGAGAGCCTAGGCAGAATGCTAATGGGTAGGAAAACAGAGGGCGTTTTCTGAGTTCTGTATATCTTGTAATGTTGCCAACGTTTCTTAGAGCTTAATCGAGGTATCTGTATGTCGCATGGATTGGGTCCTTGGCATTAGAAGGGTGGTTTATAAAGTAGGTGGCGCGCCAATAGCTGGGAAGACTGGCCTTCTAATCATAATCGTTTCTCTTCATGGATATTGTACCAGAGAAGCCAGCAGATGTAACAATAAAATATTAGACAAGGAAACATATGCGTGACGTCCTACGGGTCAGGGACTATTTGGCCTTTAATTATTATTGAAAGCATTGACCAGGAAACTAATATTGGGTAGTATGCTGCTTGAAGTTCTGACTGATTCTGCTAAAGGCCAGGCTACGGGGATAGAGGATAATTTATTAATGATTGTAATACTACGACATAAAATAAGCATACTCATGATTGTTCTATGAGCAGCACGTCGTTTGTATAAAAGAGAACCTGATTTCATGTACCATGGTGTACACACACTTGTAGTGCTGGATTAAATCTTCAATGAGACACCGAGATCTCCTAATTTCTGGAGCCACGAGGGCTAGATAGGGCTGTGTTGAACAACGTTTTGGTGTTAACAAATACCGCATCTCTACACGATGTATCTGTTTGTAGCGTTTTCCCTACAGGGTACACTTCACTCTCATCACACAGTGTCTTGAAAACTGTCATCCTTAAATGCCGATGCCTTATATGCAAATTATTTTGTATAAATGTGTAAAATGCATCTGTAAATCGTTCGTATATATATATATATATATATATATATATATATATATATATATTACTAAGTCTGTGCGGTGCGATTCCCGTTTGCCTAACTATTTAGGGCGCACCTACCTCTATAGCCCTGTAAGAACGAACTAAAAAAATAACCTCTTACAACGTCTCGTCAATAGGCTCAACAATATTTATTCCAAACAATTTGTCAAACCAGAACAGTTTAGAGTCTTGGCAAGCCACGCCGATGCTCGCATTCTTCGCAGCCGTCGCTCATTGTAATTGCTACTACGTTGACCTACTCTATTCATTTCTAGTGCTAGCTCGCTTCAATTAAAAGTACATGGAATTTCTAATTTAATACACCTTTTAATTTTCCTGTCACGAGATCACCTGCTTACCACCTTATTGGGTCAGGCTCGACCCATAGCAGGCCCATAACGCACCTAGCTTTTGGTATATGTAAAGGTTTAGCGTTAATGACAACAATACATTGTGACTAACAACTGTGATAATAACAATTGGAATGATAATGGCAAACTCAGCAGTAATGCTATAAATTAATCACTCAGTAGTCATATGCACTTCTGTAAACAAAATAGCCCAGCTTTTCTCAAAATAATCATAACACAACACTTATCATAAAAGTAACGAATCCTGAATAACAATACAAGTTACTACCACGAGTACTGTAACATTCTTCTATTACTGACATTGCCGCTTACAGTGGTTCGCCAGTTACTGTATGGTGCCACTTAGGTGGTAGCCTTTTAACTATGTCAGACGTGCCATCACAGCAGACGGGCAAAACCTCGTAGAGGTGAGGTCAACTTACAAACTCACTACAAGAGCAACGATGATAACAACAACAGCTAGCGCCATAGCTGTCAAATATACTCTCTATAGATTCACTGGACTTTGGAGGCGTTGCTAACTATCACACTGGCACCCGCAAAGTAACTTCAAGTACTTCGTTGACAACAAGCATTTGTAACATCGCATTGCTTCGACCTTTGTTCAATGAGGCTGAGGAGTAACTCTCTCTCTCTCTATATATATATATATTTATATATATATTATATATATATATATATATAAATGGTGTCCTTCGTCAACCCATCAGAGAAAGCATACCACCTGTAGACCTGCCAAATGTTACATTTAACGCGCATGCGTCTAGCGATGCTTAATGTTTACATTCGTACATAGCACTTTCATCGTTATCACCAACGTCATCTGTCTGTATTACAAAATAGCCACGACAAGCTACTGTAACAGGAACAACATTCAGAAACTCTTCGTCGCTAAGATTGCTGCAACTCGTCGGAACAGAGCGTCCGGCACAATTTTTTCTTTCATCGAGTAGTGCATAAATGGTTGAATCTTATCCCAGCACTTACGGGGACTAACGAGACGCAACAAAACCTGTGTACAACATCATATCATGCAGTGTGCTTCTGTTTGTGCACGTGAGGTCAAAGTAGTATCTGCAACGACTACTTCTATGACTACTACTACTCATACTACTAGTTGGTGGTAGTCCGAAAGTAAAAGGTTCTGCTGTTAAGCATACTCTTGATATAGCGGTTGTACATATTGCTCAGGCAGGTTTGACTCTCGCAGCGTCCAGGGTACATCGTTCCCGGGAGACGAATGCCGGGGGCTCCACCGCTAAACGCGGCGGGCCGGGCTGCAAACGGCGGCGCGTAGTCAGCTAAACAGCTCAGACTTTGACTGAGAGCGTGGCCCTTCCGCAGAGCTGCATAGTCGTCCACGAACGAATCGCGCCGAGATCGCGCAGCCGGGTACGGAGCGAGGCTGGTGCACGCTTGAATGACCGAGTTCTCCTGGATTGAGTCGTCGTCATCGCCGTCGTCGTCGTTATCGTTACCATCGACGTCGTTCTTGTGGTTGTTGCTGGCTTCGTCTTCGCCGAACGGCTCCTCGGGAATGCGGCTGGTGTCAGCACATGACGCTAGCGGTGTGAGATCCATGAGCAGGGGGTTCATTAGCGGATCCCAAACGATGCTGCCGTTAAATTGGGCGCCACCTCCGCCTCCGCCGCCCGTCGCGCCGCCGTCGTCGTCGTCCGGTTGTCCCGTTGTTCGGGACTTGGCGAGACTCTCGAGAGCTTCGTCGATACTGCCCAGATGAAGGTGTTGGTCCTCGCAGCTCGGCGTCAACGCCTTGTGGATCTTCTCGATGAGGTGGAGCTCGTTGCAGGACGTGTGCGGCGGGTCGAAGTTGACGCTGTTGTTCGAGTCCGACCGCTGGCGGAACGGCGTGCTCGGCTCCGACTGCGTCGAGATGAAGTTGCGGATCGCCTGCTTCCGCCGCAGGCTGCTCCTGCGCGAGGGACAGCGACTCGAGGCGCGACTGCCCGATCGCGAGTCTCCCTGGCTGCTGCAGTTGCTTCCCGAGCTCATGTCCGGCGTCAACGGGCTTCGGGGGCAGTCGTCGGTGGGCGTCAGGCGTTCGCACGGCGTCGGGTACCGCACGTGGTTGACAATGGCGTCGTCCGCCGATGCCACCGGTTCACTGGTGACCGTCAAGATGTGCCGAAAGTCACGCAGTGTGCCGACGAACTGTAGCGGCACGTTCGAGTCCGAGGTAATCTGCTTGAGCGTGTCCGACTCCTGGCCCTCGGCAGCGATGCTCACAGCAATGCCGAAACTTCCTGCAAGCCACAGGCGGTTCGTTAAGAGATGCGTTAAGCTGAGCTACGCTGATGTTCGTATAGCTTTATCCGCCTTGGTTGTAGGCGCTGCCGCAGTTTGAACCGAAACAACTTGTTGGGCAACTCTATTAGCCTATGGCGTGCGTCTACAAGTTGAATAGTCAGTTTAATGCCGTCCATACATACGCACGTATATCTAAAAAACTATTCGGCTCCTGCTTAATTATATCAACTGATTACATTTATCTCTCAATTATACACACGCGCAATACAACTCGTCAATATGCTTACGCGAGTATTGAAATTGGGTCAATTGACTCACTAATAAAACCTATATATCTACTTTAATGCATGCAATTAGACAAAAGCGGGCTCAGTATATGCTCTCCGGGCATAGGTCCACCATCATCAACACAGGCATGCAGGTACCACGCGGCACCCGGCTGGCTTGTGGTGACTCTGCACAGACACGAACTGCACTATAAGACCTACTCAAAAGCCACGAGATGTTCACACGTACCGTATCGGCCGGCGCGTCCGATTCGATGCAGATACGTCTCCTTGTCGTTGGGCACCTCATAGTTGACGACGAGACTGACCTTCTCGGCGTCGATACCTCTGGCGGCAAGATCGGTCGTCACAAGAACCCGGCAGCGATTCTGCTTGAGCTGGACCAGCGAGTGAATGCGCTCACTCTGTCGCTGAGCTCCCGATAGCAGCTCGCAGGGCAGGCTAGACTCGCGCAGTCTATCGCGGAGCATCTCGGCGCGCATCTGCGAATTCAAAAATACCTGTGCGCACGAACGCCGACGCCAGCCACGGAATGGAAAGGACACACGTTTTGTAATTACTTATATTCGTTTCATACTACACTACTAATTCTACTAGACGTTTCTGGGCTGACTGAATTCGGCCAGAATTTAACGTCCACTGGAACCGCTCTCGCAGTGCTTCATAATACGGACCCCAGTAAACACAATTGTGCAACAGTGGAAATCGAACCCAAGCAAAGTTTTCGTCCGGTCGCAAGGCGCACGCGAATGCATCACGCCACAAGAGCTCGACACTACTATTACTACTACCATTAGTACAATAACAGTAAATGTTTCACCACATGAGTAATGTGTATTCCCATGTTATATGTCTCGCATATTTATGTACACGTATGTAAGTCAGAAAGGGGATCTCGTACTTTTTTAGGGCCTCCTTTGATTTTCTCTTTTTCTAGCCGTCTCCCAGAGGCACCGCGAATGACATCTAAGAGCGACTGCAACCTCCGGCACAGATTTCGTTATTTATATATAGGTAAGACGGATGGTAGGTTATAGAGGTAGCCCAGCCCGGAAGCTTCCGGAGTGTGGGATTCAGCAGCGCACGATAGTCTGCCACTATGCCCCCTGCCCACTAAACTTAACCTCATCATCTCTCTTACGTCACTCATGGGGACCTATGTAAAGGTACTTTAAGAAAGCCACTGACACATACCAGGCACTGAGTGTACGGAACGTCGACGAGAATGTGCAGCAGAACTTTCAGCTTTCTCTGGAAGACGATGTGCGGAATGTTGTGGTACGGCACACTGTGGTAGAATTGTCGAATGCCGATAAGTGCTGGATCGTCGCTATTCAGCCGAACAACGGTCGGCGCGCGCATGTACTTCGATAGCTGGCTCACCATCTCCGATGGGAAGGTCGCGCTCAGCGCCAGCATCTGCTTATTCGCCGGTAGGGCCGCATAGATTGCGCTGTTACCGACAACAACAACAACAACAACAACAACGAAACAATGGTTAGAACAATGGCAACCGCAGCAACAACCACGCTGTGGCAACGAGTTAGCCCGCCCTCGATTTGTTGACTGATCGGGGGGCGTACATGCGCGAGTGCAGTAACCCGTGCTAATAACTCTTGCTTGACTATTTGAGTCTATTTCCAAGGAGCTGCAATCTAAATTTTGCTGCCAGATTACACGTAACTGCTACTTCATTCGTTCACTAACCTTCACTAACGTTCAAACGTTGTGTGTGGCTAAGAATGTCCCTCGCCCCAAGGGTTGGGATACTATTACTAATCAACCGTGGGTAACTCGCTCGTCCCAAATAGCTGTGCTATACTTCGCGAACACATGTTGATAGCAGGCATTCAGCTCGCAGGAATGTGGAATGTGGCATTGTTCATCAGTAGACCAAGTAGTGGAATGTGACATTGTTTATCAGTGTTCAGCCAGAGTAGAACTCTAATAAGTGCGTAAGAGTAAACATCTCAGGTATATGTATACACATTTACATTAGTCACGTCATAACTACTCACTTGATGTCGTCATGAAACGAGGGTTCCAGGAGTTTGTCAGCCTCGTCCAGCACAAATAAACGGATGGCTCGCGTCCTGAGCAGACCAACCTGTAACAGCTGCTTCGTTCGGCCCGGAGTACCGACAAAGATCTGGCATCGACGGATCTTTACCTATAATAAGTACCAGTATGCGACATCATTGATGACAAGCCTCGAGTTCGCCTCCATCAGCTACCTATCCTCACGCACACCGCTACACAGTAACAGCAACGTTACATGAAAATATCAGGTCAACGGTCGCTTCAACACAAAATATCTGAGCCCGTGCACAAACACCAGATCCGTGAGGATATAGTAGGTCAGTTCCAATATGGTGAAATGCATCTCTAGTATTGTGGTTTTGACGACACTTTGCATACGATAAATTGGACCACAAATGTTAAATATATATATATATATATATATATATATATATATGAAAAACGAACTAAATGTGTTATTTTACATTAGCACAGACATGCGCGGTGTGGTGGTCTATATTCACAGAAAGAGTGAGTAATCAAAGATATATTCTAACGCGTGCTGATTGATCGTATATATGCTTGCAAAGCAACACAATGAAGAAATAATCTGTCAATATAATTTAATCCGACATTACGTGAACAAGAATATCTTCCCTTAACCTCTAGAGTGGCAAAGACAGCTTTAAACAATGTCAAGTGTTTTTTGCCCATCTGGACTATCAATAGAAAGAGAGATATGTATGTAACGCATAACAGTGACAACCCAGAACACGGCCCGCCCGTTCGCAAGCAATTAATGAATTAATCAATCCTGTCTGTTAAGGCAATTATCGATTGATCCACCACATTATTACAATGCCTGGATGGTGTGAGTTTTCGTTGCTTTCTGCTACTCTATCCGTTGTCCGCACCTTGTCCTGCTCAAGGGCGATGCCTCCGATGAAGGCGAAGCACTTGAGACCCGGGTAGTCGACACCGATGCAGTTAATATTGTCACAGATCTGCAGGGCGATCTCACGCGTCGGAGCCAGAATGATCACCTGCACCTCGTTGAGCTGGACATTCACCATTTCCAGCGAAACGACCGCGAACACACAAGTCTTGCCCGTGCCCGACTTTGCCTGAATAATCATGTCTGCATCGACAGCACAGTCCAGATTCCACATAAAGGCACAACGCCAATGTATCAAGAAGCAGCCAACGCATACTACATATACTGACATGCAAATGTACAAAACTAATCTCATCGTTTCTGGCATCGTTATTGTTGTTGGTGCTGCCGCTACCGGCTATCGTTATTACACCTCATATACTGTTTGTACATGTTATTCATGTTAACTAAGATATCATATGTATACTATGTTACACCCATACATACCCAAGCCGAGTGATTTTCGTAAGTATTCTAATTAGCGTGTAAAGAGATGTTATTTTCTCCACGCATATTCCATTGACGCCCACGTCTGACTTTACGCAAGATGTTTGTTCTCCTCCATTCACTACTCGTACCCGGTACATACACGTGCAATAGTCCTTTTTTCGCAGTGCGCGCAGTTCCAGCAGATATGGCAATAGACCGGTAGGTGGTACGGTATCTCAGGTTAAGTGTTTCTTTTTCCATTAATGTTACCCCTTCAGAGGTCTAATCTTTGGGGATCTCTTGGTGGCCCTCTAAGATTGCGTTAACCGTACGAGCTGCGAGGTAGACATTTCCCCTTTTGCTCAGTCGAAGCTCCTTCGAATCAAAGTTAATATGTACAACACGTCTCAAAATATACAATCATAATTTGGCGTCCCCCACGGCCACTAGTGTTGATGTGACTTTGCCGCTCTGAAATACGGGTTCTGAAGTACGTTCCTTATACTGTTGTTCAGCGACTATTTATATCCTCTTTGACAAATATTTGATACGTCAACACGATGTAACTCTTTCCCGTCAACATATATAGATACACTTTTTGTGGGGCCGTTTTCTCCGGGCGAAAATTTTATGTAAATTCTGTAATTCCGCCATGAGGTTAGAATGACCATAATTACACATTTTCGATCATTGTAACAATATATATATATATATATATATATATAGCTGTACGTTCGCTGGGATATCGAAACAGGCAGTCTATCTCTTGTTTCGACTCTCCAATCGATTAACCAATCGTCGCTCGGACTCGTTATGAACAATATTAATTGAACAATTAATAGCAATGAGTAATAGCAAGTAATGCGGTAGCCGGTAACAGATCACCATTATACGCGCCCAACTCATGTGCAATGCGTACCGACCCTGCGCGTTGAACCGCTACGGAAGTAACGCCGTTCTACCGCGGTCAGATGAAGCATCAACTGATCAATCAGCAACTTGACGTCAGCAGTCAGCGGCGAATATTTGGTTAATCAGATGGTTCTGCCACTTGGTAAAGCATATATATATAAATATATATATATATATATATATATATTGTTCCATGGAGATATCCAGTACATGAACCAAAATAAAACAGTTAGCTTTGGTCCGGTCGTTGCTAATTAGCCATCGGCTAAAAAAATCTTATTTCATTTGCTGTATGCAACTGCAATCCGGTGTCCAGTGAGTTCACAATAAGGAAAAGGAAAATGTATCGGAAATAGTTTGCTATGCAATAGCCTGCTTCGTAACCAAGGCTGGTGACAAGAGTAATCCTCGCAATAAACGACCAATGTCGTTAGCACGTCTTTAACGGTCGGTGTCGTTAACATGTGCTTTATAGCCCATGTCGTTAACACAGACCATAGGCTCATTCGTCATCAAAAACAAGAAGTTCTACGTACAGCTAAACAAGATGATTATTACATGTGTATTCTCTTAGGTATCATACGGAATGAGCATGGAACAGAGTTTTTCGTGAAGTTCTGTATAAAAGTCCGTTTATACATATATATATATATATATATATATATATATTTCACATTGCCGAGTAAAGTCGCACTCGAGTGGTGGTGTGTCTTTTCCTACATTTTCTACTCCGTCTGAGTGGTGAAAACATCAATACGGTCATATATCTATATTGTACAATATCCCTGCGAATCATGGCTGACCAGGTCAACTTTTCTGACATGTTTTATTATTGTCCGCCAGCACATGACGCAGGCCAAGCACCGGAGTTCAAGTTCTGGTTGCTTACCCTCCGAGCGTTGCCTGATCGACCCTCGTCTAAGAGACGCAAGTTTCGATTTCCGCTCAGTAGTAAATAACTCGTGATACTCACGACATCGTAATGATCAACCTTTACTGCTTCTATTGTTGTTGTTGTTGTTGCTGCTGCTACTACTACTACTACTACTACTACCACCACCACTATTACTCCGACTGAACATTAGCTAATATAGTAATCTCTTGTAGTAGCGCATTCAATAGACAATACTTCACGTATGACGTACCGATGTATTCGAATGCGTTCGTCGCTACCCAGACACTCACTCACTGATAGGACTGACTGATAAAGAAAATAATCCATTACAACCAACTGCTAATTACTTCACGCCCTTACTACTTACTGACTTCCTGCATTACTATTATCATCATCATCATCATTATTTACCACCTTTTGCTTAGCATTCGGGGGGACTGGGTTCGAGACCCAGACCGGCCACCCGTAAATTGGTTTGCCTGGTTTCCAATCTAGACAAGGTTAATGCCGGAGTGGATTAAAAATTACCCATAACACGAAAAAACCGTACACGGGCATTAGCCTTATGGAAAATCTTTTTTAAAAAAAAATACAAATATTTACCAAGTATCTGCAAGTATCTGGTGAATGACTTACCGACTCCACATTTGGCCATGGGTATGGCTCTCGCCTGAATGGGCGACGGCTGTTGAAAGCCGCTCCGATGCAGGCCGGCCAGTGTCCTCTTGGACAGCAGGAGCGCCTCGAATGTGCCCACCTGAGCGGTGGGCGCCACATCGTTGCTGCGCCCCCCGCGGCCCGCCCGCCTCCACCCGCAGCGCCGGCGCCCCCTTCCGCCGGGCCGGTATGCGCGAGCCGTCGGCAGGCCGTCGACATCAATCAGTTCAATCTGTGCTGTGCCGATGCTCGATTGCTCCTATTGTCTATCGACGCAAGCGCGCACAGTCAAGCTAACGCACAAGGTTGAAGTATATAACAAGAGAGAGAAAGAGAGCGAGAACGGAAGGGAGAGAGAGTGAATATGGGAATAGTATGTGCTATGAAGTTGCATGAGCCTACGAACACACACGTATGCGTTCACATGGAGAGTTCACTATGCACGTTACAGATGACACATGTACCATCATATAAATTAAAATATATATATATATATATATATATATATGTATATATATATATATATATATATATATATATATATATACATATATATATATATATACATACATATATATATATATATATATATATATATATCTAATGGAGGGATCCCAATAGCGTATTATTTTATCATGAGTACATCGGAAAGAAAATTGTCCTCGATGTATATTTGAATACGGAACAGGCATGTGTATACTGACACTAGTTTTACAATGTACCTAACAAAGGTGATAATAAACGTCATAAATATCAAGAAAAAAAAATATATATATATATACATTGTTGTATACACGCGTATGTAGTCGACCGAATGTTGTACCACCAATAAGAATTAAAAATTGGATTGGATCACAGCGTCTCGTAGCACCGACGAGAACGTTGACGAGAACCTCTCACAATGACTGAATAATTTTCACATTCACTTTCACTCTCTCTTTCTACTTACTATTAACTCACTCTGTATATACATAACACTCTCGGTATCTCGTTATTTCTGTGACTGGATGAATGCAAAGAAGCGCGCTCGCGCAAACGACATTGAGTTCGCAGTCAACCACAACGTGATACCTGATTGCTTACTGTTGGTGACAGGTGGATGAGCGGCTCAGAGTGGCAGCGTGGCGAATGTCTACGAGCGGGCTAGTTGTAATAGTAGTAGTAGTAGAGCAATAGTGTCCAGCCCGGTGGCGTGGTGGCGTAAGTCTGCGCCTCGCAACCGGAGGAGACACATAGGTGCGCGGGTTCGAGCCCCACCGTCGCACGTTTGTATTTATGGGGGTTGTCCGTCTATGAAGCAATGTGAAAAACAGTTCCGTGGACGTTAAATCTTGACTGAGCGTCAGCCCGAAAACTTTAGTAGAGCAATAGTGTCGAGCCCGGTAGTGGCGTGGTGGCTTAAGTCTGCGCCTCGCAACCGGAGCAGGAAACACATAGCAGGTGCGCGGGTTCGAGCCCCACCGTTGCCCACATTTGTATTTATGGGGGTTGTCCGTCTATGAAGCAGCAATGTGACAACAACAGTTCCGTCGACGTTAAATCTTGGCTGAGGGACAACTGCCCGAAAACTTTACTTTAGTAGTAGTGCAGAGTGAGTCTGGTTATGGTTGTTGTCATCATCATCTACCATGCCATGAAGTGTCACCGGTTCGATTCGACCGTTGTTGACCCATATTTCGTTTTAAGATGCGGTGCCCAGACTCAAAGAAAAGATGCTGCTGCTTGATGATGATAAACTATACATTACCGCTGCTGAAAACAGTCAACGGCCATGCTCCGGCCGCCACATCGAATGGGGAACGGCTCAACATGGGACACGACAAATCGTCGACATATATCGACATATCCTCCGGCCCTAGTTGCGTCTCACTGAACATAGAGGAATCTGCACTCATGACCTGACGGCGATTCCAAGCCCGTAGAGGGTAAGGGAGACGGGGGACATACTGACGATGATTTCGAGAATTAAAAAAATTGGCGGGCCACGAACGGCAAGCCTTCATCGGTCCGTCAGTCGGTTATTGTTGTCGTTGTTGTTGTTGTTGTTGTTGCTGTTGTTGTTGTTGTTGTTGTTGTTGCTGTTGTTGTTGTTGTTGTTGTTGTTGTTGTTGTTGTTGTTGTTGTTGTTGTTGTTGTCGTTGTTGTTGTTGTTGTTGTTGTTGTTGTCGTTGTTGTTGTTGTTGTTGTTGTTGTTGTTGATGTTTCTTTAAGAAGATCACCTCCAGCCGCATGAACTCCAGTCGACGAATTGTTTCCTCCTCTTCACGCTATTCGGTTCACCGTAGTGCAACAAAGACAGCTGTCATAGCTGGCCAGAACGCTAAGGTAGCGCGGCCGTGCTGTGTGTAGATTGACTGGGTCTACACGCTGGGTGAGTAGTGAGTCGGTGTAGGCAACTCAGTGTAGCCAACTCAGTGCATGCTGTCACAACTCTACGGGCGCACTGGACACCAAACGGATGGACAGACCGTACCAATAGCCCAGCCAGTTAACCGTGGTCGAGGCCAGCTGAGAAACAGGCCGCTACGGCTGAGGGCAGACCTCTCTTCACCACCGAGGATCATCCATCTCCTCGTTCCCTATCGACCCTATGTGTGTGGATGGATCGCTCTCGCGAGCGGGCAATTCTCTGGCTCTCTCTCTGGCGGGCGCGCGACCATTGTGTGTGTCTCTCGCTCTCTCGCTCTCTCTCTCTCTCGCCCAATGTGTCTCTCTGTCTCCCTCACTTGCTGAGTTCCCCTCGCTCAACAGCGTGCCGACCGACGGGGCTGTCTTGAGCCCGGTCCGCTCATGGGATCTGTTTATTTATTCGTACGCAACACTCCTCAGTCGTCTGCTTAATAATTCCATAGAGAAAAAGAAACGGACGACCTGGTCGAGCAGACCGCTAGCCCACTGTTGCACGGAGACAGTTATACGTCGATGCCCCCCCCCCGAAGGGCATGCAATTACACAATTATATATATTTTGAGACAAAAAAGATTACATTATATATATAATATATTTAATTTTTTTTTTATATATAGCTATTATCTCAAATCTGGCGAATATGAACGGTGCAATATTTGAAGAAAAAAGTTAAGAAGACATGAAGATAGAATGTGTGAAAGGTAGAATCAGAGCCAGAAAAACTAGAATCTCCTGGGGTATAAACCTATGTAGGAAGTGAATAGGTACTTTGGCAGAGACCAGAATAATAAACGACGGAACGCCCCTCTTTTGCAAAATTCGCCTTTATTAGTCTTCCTCTTTCTTTTATTTTTCTATCCACATATATAATATATCTATTATATATATATATTATATATATATATATATATATCTATATATCTATTATATATATATACATATTATAAATTTGTGAATACATGCCCTAACCTGGAATGTATATCCCTTTCTTGGTTGTTTGGCAAATGGGCTGATCGGCTTCGGATGTGTAAATTAAAAACAAATGACCCTCCACCTCTCTCCTTCTCTTTTTTCCTGTGTGTCTCCGTTGCACCTCCTCTCCACGAGCGACCCATTGAATGTGTTGGCTCCCACCGGCCCCAGCCACACACGTTCCATAATTCGATGCCGTAAACTTCACTGCTATTGCTAGTATATTGTTATAGTTGATTTGATGATATATAGGTAGTTGATGAAGCCAAACGAACGCAAATAACCACCAACGACAACCTACTACACATCTTAAACACAACAAGAACGATACCCCTCCCCCCCCCGGACGAGGCTGAACGCGCTATCGAACAACCGATACCTACCAGCACATGTCGCGCGCGAAACCTGCGAAAGGTCTGCGAAGACTCGACACCATTTGACCTCGCCAGCTTTAGCCGGGTGTTGTCCGGTTTGCCACCGCCAATGTATGCATAACGCTGGGTCGTGAGCCAATCGGCAGACATTGTAATACATGATCGCATTATTTTGCACTGCTGCAGCATCAGCAGTAGCTAGCTGGTAGTGGTAGTGGTAGTGGTGGTGGTGGTAATGGTGGCGCGGCGACCAGAATTACTGGTTAATAGTGACAGTGCTACGAGAAACATAATGAAGTGAGTTAGTTATCGATCGCATCATTGGCGGCATCATTCTTATATATCTCTCCGCGCAAGAAAAAGACGGCGCGAAACACAGCGAGCGAGCGAGAGAGAGAGAGAGAGAGAGATAGGGAGACAAAGAGACACATAAAGCGCGAGCGGGAGATATAGAAAAAGAGCCGAAAAATGTTGTCTTCGCGCTTCACGAAGTTGCTAAACGCCTTCGTTGGGGGCGGCGGTGGTCGCCAGTGGAGCCATGCTGCGGCCAACAGCCTGAAGAAGTTCGACTTCATCTCGGTGAGCGGGCTAGGCCCATCCAGGAAGATGGCCTCTACAGCAGGAACAACAGCAGCAGCAGCTGCGGAAGCGCCCCGGGCGATCGAGGTGCTGTACGAGCACACACGGCCCTTTCAAGTATGGCTGCTTCGAGCTGTTGGAGTATCGCAATTTGGCTGCATAGCATACATGACCTATACGAGTAAGGATCTACTCGAGCAGAAAAAGCAAGTCAGGTGCGTGGCCGTTGTCAACACGAACAAACAAACAAACAATTGTTACATGCCTGCAACAAGGGCATAAAAACGCGACCTGCTTTGATTTTGATTTGGGGATTCTTAGAACAGAAAATATCGTTTCCAGGTGCTACATCGGACTAACAGAGTAGCAGTATTGTAAATATAAAGGAAATGTATTTTTATTATTTCAAATGTATTTCAAAATATTGCAAACGATTTCAATTAAATCAACTCTAAAACTGTGTTTGGATAGTTAGTAATACAATTAAAGATATATATATATATATATATATATATATATATATATTGTTGATGTTTATTCACCATTATTGGTAGATTCTCACAATATGTACGGGCTATTCCGCTCCAGTACGTCAATTACTGCTGTTAATGAGCTGGTGTTCAGTTCTATACATTTCCTTACGTGATATTGGTCGATGTCGATTTCACCACAATATTTACAAACACATTTGTTATATATATATATATATATATATATATATATATATATATACATGTAAATATATATATATATATATATATATATATATATATATATATATATATATATATTTACATTTACATATATATTAAGTGCTTCTACAAAGTTCTAGTGTTGATAGAACATGTATTTATTATTCCAAAATATTGCTGACTGTTTCAATCAAATCAACCCTACTAATTTTTGTAGACGCATTTTATATATATATATATATATATATATATTAACATACATACATACAAACGTACATACATATCGCAAACTAACAGGATGCCTGTGTGGGCGTGTCACACGACACAGACGAAATCCAGAAGGTGACAAGACCACGTTGGCGCGCGTGTCACGAAGGGTCGCCGAGAACTACAACGTCACGGCCGTGATGTACTTCGGATTGGCGATGAGCGCGCTGATGTTGGCCGCCACGATGATATTCACTAGCCACTTTGTCAGGCGAATCCATCTCGTCGATCGGCATTGGCTGCACCTGGAAACGTACGGCGCTCTACAGCCAGCCACGCTCCGGCTGGAAGTCGGCACCGTGAAGGCGTTACGACCGCGTCATCCCGAGTCCAAAGCGTTCCTGCCGCTCAAGGTGCAGGGTCGGTTCATCGTCTACCCCATCGACCAGCAGGGCAACTTCCCGATGCCGAAGCTCTTCGACAGGTCGCTCGGCGTCTCGCTCTACACGTAGTCCACACGTAGCCCTGTCCTGCCCTGCCTGTATTTGGCGCTAGCGTTGGTTAGTTGCCGCAGAGTGTTTCGCGTTGTGCTGCACGTCGTGGAACGTCGTGGTTTTTTTTTCGTACGTTTTACGTTGATCCATGAACATATATATATATATATATATATATATATGAGGTAGATATTTACTCGTGCGTGTATACGGGAATTCAGATTCATATATATATATATATATGGAACGGAACATCTACTACGAGCCTTACAGACATATACAGTAGCTAAGTTGCCGCAGTTGCGCGATCTGCAAGCAGCTGATTCAAGATCGTGCCGAAATTAAGCTACATGCTTAATGACAACAAAGAAAATCGCGTTAGAAAATAAAATAATAAAGTTACTTATTAAGCAGTTTTTACGAATGACAAACCAGTGCTCCTTTCGGTAGCTGATCGAAGCGATAGTACTATTATTATTATACCCTATTGCAAGGTTCAGCTTTTTTAGGGTCGAATTAAAAATCTAGACTGAATACTCTTAATTTGACACCAGTATTGCACAGATGCAGGTGCAGTTTGTGTCACGTTATCCACGGAATGTCTTTATTATGCGCGATGACATATCCAACTCAGAACGCAGCGTCGATGGCGCCTAGGTATGAGAAGCTACTTCCATGGAAATATTTTTAACAAATGCAGAACAAAGGATAAGTTAAACAGCGTCAGATTGGGACTGTAACAAAGTTTAGGCAAAACATCTTAGGAGAGTTCCACTAATTTCGCTCGAATGTTCTCTTATATTTTTGGTTGGGCGTTGTCATTGCTGAAGGTCACGCCTTTCATTTTTCGCCTTCAGAAATTATTTTTTATATCCCGTTGGGTCCACTAACTGCAACGTGAATCTGAAACATTCTTAATTCCTTAAATCTTTCGGCTAAAGGAAACAAACACCATTTGTGATTCAATGTGCCAATGTATGAAACAATGAGTTGCTGGGTAAATATGTTTTAAAGACAATCATCAGTCTAGCGTTTTGCTAGTTCTGCTATGAATCGAACCGCCGGACATACCGGCACGTGGTGCCCCACTATCACATTTGCTTCGGCACTGTCTGCATTTGCATTCATCCGGCGGTCATTCATGAAAGCCCTTCACGGTTCACAGAACGTGACGTAATCCGTGGGCTGCAAAGGCCGTTGTTAGATATCGGTCTCTCACCGCGCTAGTCCACAATTCTTGTTTTTTTCTAAATACAGTCTATTCAAGAGCAAACAAGAAGCCAAGGCCGCAGTGACGCTACGATTGCGCGGCAGACTATCATGTGAAAGGCCGCGTGTTTAAATCCTGGGCTTGTTTTTTTTCTTTTGAATACAACAAGGCACGCATTAAAATACTATTCGGCTGTCAGCCTGGTGACCGGCTGCATTGCCCATATCATCGGCCAACTGAACCCCCGAGATCAGGGGTGATGCCCCGTAGTCAGATAATACGTCACCACCGTCATAAGTTCTGGCGAGCCCGCTAACGGGCGATTTTGCTTGAGTGTTGTCAGCTAGGTGAGCCCGTAGTCTCTTCGTTGTGTCGGCCAAGGTCCGGTTCTCTCCGACTCTAACAGACATCCCCTTCACCTGAATGCGAGTAGACCCCTCACCGGTCCGGCTAGGGCCGGGACCGGTGAAGGAACTTTACTCGCACTGAAAGAACTTGACTCGCCGTGGTAACGTGAGGAATTGACCAGCGAGGCCGGCAAGTACCTTCAAGTCAGTAATTTGCCCAAGCCAGGTGGTATCGTGATTGATAATTTTCTAAATTTAAGGAAAGCTTGTCGAATTACAACATTAGGTCTTTGTCAGATATAAATGATCTATTGCGTCATTCTTCATGAACACTCCTCGGCCTACTTGCTCGTTGTCGGTGCGGCAGCCACATTCAGATAGATGTCTTGCAACAGAAAAAAAAAGTAGGGAATCTACCTACCTTTTAGTCACAGTTGACAACAAAGAATTGCGGACGACTCTTTTGGGATGTTTGCGTTTTTTCAGGAAACAGTCTTTGCCAAATAATCAGGACAGCGAAACGGAAATGCTGGAGGGATCTAATCGATCTCGTATAACATAAACCCTTGGGACTCCCTTATCAAATATTCCGGGAGAAACTTAAGACATCCCCCTCCGCTAACGCAAGAAGAGACTCTCCGCAAAGTCAAGAAACTTTTCCCATTGCCAGGATTCTACAGACCAGACCAATCTGCCTTCTAGACACTATCGGCAAGTTTTTTGAAAACATCATTCAGGCGTATTTTACCAAGGCTATAGAAGACACAGGAACTTTAGTACCTAAGCAACGTGGCTTTCGCAAGGGCCACTCGACACTTGGCCCCATCGAGGAAATGCTGACAAAAGCCGGAGAAGACACCATGGCGTCGCGCAACACCAGGAAGTTTGTTTTTGATACTACCCGACGGGAAAAACCCTTCTAAGAGCGCCAACTGGGCGAACATTTTCGAGGCTATGGAACGACGAAATAGACTTCTTTATCTGGTCTGCATCGTCTCCACTTATATGAGTGACCGCCACCGGCTGACACATCACGGCACTTATAGTACACCGTCGGGGTTCCACAGGGGCCTTTACTCGGACCAACCCTATGAAATCTGGCATATAACGATGTTCTGCGCTTGCAAAACATGCCCCCGGGATAAAAGCGCTGGCTTACGCAGACGATCTGGCACTTCTTATGACAGCGCGCCATGAGACCCTCTCGATACTCAAACCCATAGCAAACCACGCCTGATGCACTGAGAAACCCGATAAATTTCATAAAACAACCTCCAGCTGACTCCACAAAAAAACTGAAGCAATCTGTCTGATAGGCCGCAAACGCACCCGCGGCCTCCGCTTGACATTGGACGGACACGCTGTCACCCTGTGGAAAACCGTAAAATATCTTGGGGTCAGTCTTGAATCCGGCCTCACGGGCCCCCTCATCTTTGCCATATTAAAAAAAGATTCGATAAGAAAATCGATCGCCATACGGACCAGTTGTACAGAACCATCAGCACGGAAGCTGCGCTAGTACTAGCCAGAATGCTCCCATGGAACCTCCAGGCAGGTCAGAAGAGCACCATGCGACTGGACGGACATACTGATTACAACCAGGCTAGGGAGCCGACAATGCGGATTTGGGCGGAAAAAAGGCGCGCCCTACCCTCGCGTGCAGGCTGGACACGCTACCTTGTCGAGGATCTACAGGAATGGTATAGCGGCCCAGGCCACGGCTCGCTATCATTCTACGCCACATAGGCTGTAACGGAAGACGGCCAATTCCAGACATACTCGTACATGATGAGGATAGGCAAGTCCCACTCAGATATCTGTGTCCTGTGCACAACCGGGGTACCTGACGACGTGGACCACACGGTCCCAGGATGCCCAAGACCCTCGAACCTCCGGCGGACTTTCACATATGTACTAGCTGGAGCTGACACTAAAACAATCGTAACATCGATGTTGACGTCAAGTCAATCTTGGAGAAAAGGAGCATCATACCTAAACGGGATCATCAGAGAAAAAACCCGTTTGGAAGAAGAACGACACGCTTCTCTCGCTAGAAAAGATTTCGAGAGGTACTTACAGGCCTCGGAGGTCATGCCGGACATGTAGAGCGGATGACTTCCCCGCCCCCCCCCCCCCCCCCAGGGCCTTGAAGGACTGGCAAACAGTACCGAACCCTACGGGGGGGGGGGAAGAATTGTGAGGATTAGGGTTTTTTAGTGGGTAACCCCATGCCATCGGGGATTCCCACACTACCTACGCGCTTCTTCATGCCCAGACACCAGACATGAAGAGAACTTTTATACGTTGTACACGAAAATTATTTCATCAATAAATTATGTTTATTTCACTGAAATTGAGTATAAGACACACTTTATAAGGTTAAGTTTATAATCATTATCTCCTTTACGCTTCCGTCGAAGCGGAGTTAGGGTTCATATGACCGAAAACACACGGAGGTACATCTGGTGCGTAGCACTGGCGATAACATGTGACAACGGGTACCGTATAACGGCACCTTAACCCCTACGCCTGAATTTAATGGATTTGGTCGTCTTGGAGTTTAGTTCAAGTCCACTCCGAGACAAGGAACGCCCCTGCCATAAAGGCAATGCGCATGGTGGCACCTAGGTCGCCATGTGCGACTACGATATCATCTGCACAAATCACCAACATGGCTTTTTAGTACCTCTGTTGGACGTGGCCAACAAGGTCAGGTCTGGAAAAGGGTAAACAAGACGCAGCCCATTGGGCATAATTATGCAGTTTCCGCATTTTGCTTCATTTCCAACACACCACGCTCATACCAGTAAGGTGTCCTCATTAAACAAACTTGCTCTTAAACTCAGGTAAGAGCCTGGATAAGCCAGAAAATCCCCACTTCTACTCGATGGAATGACTCAACCAGCAGATGAGATGAACGACCGACCTTGACGTCGTCAATCATGTCAATGCGCCGAATAATCAGTTTGCTGAAAATCTTCTTTAATATGCGTTCTGTCGCCACTCTAAGATAGAGATTAGGACCTTGTTTGTCATTATCATACCTACCTTTGAACAGAATAGAAAGTCTAGCGACATGCCAGATTCTAGGTATTCGCCTTCCTTTTATAATCGCATAAAAGAAATCACAGAGTTTTGCGTTAGCTTAGCAAACCATGATCTGCTGTGGAACCTGGACAAAAGCCTAAGGACCAGCCTCAGCGACCTCCTTGGCCGAGAACAACTGAACCCAAGCCACTCTTCCTATTAGGCTCGGAGGTCTTGGAATCCTGGCAGCTAGCTGTCACGTCACTCCATTACACGCCTATACGAAATTCGACAACTTCGCAGACCTACTCCCAGAGGCAAACAAACACCTCCAGAGGTCCAACGACCTCATCGTTTCTATGAAGTACCAGCGCTTACTCTCTGACGCACTAACCACAGCAGAGAAAGCCCGACTGCGTTCGGTCGTCCATAAAGGAGTCAGCAAATGGCTCCACGCCGTCCCCTCTTCAAACCTCGGCACTTTACTTGATCACGAAAGCTTTCCTCTGTGCATTGGTTTGCGTTTAGGGACAAGGCGAACTGAGGAGCACCGGTGCGAAACACAGGACATCTGGGGGACCCACGGGCTCTCCTGCAGTAGAAGAGAAGGACGCCAAAGCCGTCACAGCGAGGCTCATAAGATTATAGCCCGCGCCTTGAGGTCAGCTTTAATGACGTGCGTCCGAGAGCCAACTCGCCTCCTGAGAAGCGACGGAAAGAGACCGGACGGGCTCACCCTTATTCCCTTTGACCCCGCATAGGATCCGCTCGCACACACATTAGCGTCGCTTCTCCATAAATGTCTGCGCTAGCATAGTGAACAACTGTCTTCTTAGACCTTGGAAACTGCCCGACAGGCTAAATGGATCAACATACCGCATACTTTAGAGCACAATCTTACCAAAACTCTTGGCATAGGCCAGAATTGTTGCTGCTGCGGTATCTTTGAACGCGTGCAACGAGAGCTCTGCCATCGCTACCTATTGGTTGGTGGACATTCGTTCGAGCAACATTGGACTAAAATAAGTATTTTTCCGAGCTTCTACAGGTTTGACGAGTGACTTGATTGATAATGAAAACGAACATGGTAGCTGCATGTGTGCACTCACATCCGATATGGCCAACAGGAGATTTGAGTAACTTTGCAACCGCAGACGTCAGCTCTACCAATTCGGTACTAAAATTATTTAATTAAGATCGCCTTCGTTGAACGTATTGGTTGTTCAAGCTTAATGGGAGCATTTAGAGAACCTGGTCGTGGAAGTTCGAACCTGCAAAAGTATAATAATATCAATTTGCAAACTGTTCTTAATATCACAATATTTTCTGCTCTAGCTAAGGCCAAATATATTATTAATATTAGTCGCATTATTATTGTAGTATTTTCGGAATGCGCCGATATGCTTGTTTTTTCAATTGATAATACGTTCCCTCACAATCGTGCATTTTCTACACGTATGTCGGACAACCACCCTAGAGAAGCAGCTCATACAAATGTTCATCTCACTCCTACAGGGTCTCCCAGAATTTGTCCAACAAACTTTTGGGTCTAGTACAACTCGACGAAAAAATACTTTTAAATTCAATGGGACACTGGGCTGGAAATGTATTATTTCAGAGTGAGGGCGAAATTACTAAAATCGCTTGTATCTAACGTTTTATCCTGAAATATCTTCACTAAATCTGCGATTGCGAGAGCCCCGATCACCCTATCGACAAACCAATCAAACCTGTGTGTTTAAAGGAACATTTTGATCTGTTGAATTGCGTTAGCTCAAAGCAGAACAAATGTTGTATTAATTCTCAATAAATTAGATTATGTGCAATTCTTTTATTTTGGCTTTCACGTTCAATTACCCTTTTTTAGAAAACCTTGATTCATTGGAAAAAAGCTTCGCCGAGTTGTACTAGATCCCGAAGTTTGTTCGACGAATTCTAGAAGACTTGTATGTAAAATATTTCCGCTTCCGGCAGAAACAAATGTTGAGCGCTGGTCCAAGTGATCCATCTTCTGAAAATCTATCTTGTCGCATGCGAGTCTCGATCTTTTCTAGAAAAGACGACCTGCCACTTCCCGCTAGTCATAGACTATTGATTGCTGAATCGTTCCCGATGCCGCTCATCGATGATTGCTCAATCGTAAGCAAGCATGACACCAGATAGATGGTGGCGTCATTCCAGTAGCCAAGTCACCCACACTACATGGGGGTTCTTCCAAATCCTCAGCCAGTGACCCCGAATGGCCATCACTAGTATCGTGCCATGATGATGAGTTTGTGCAACGCTCCAGCTGAGTTTCAGCAGCTGACGATGAGAGTGACGGAGTGCTTAGTAGATAATGTAGTCCTCATCATAATCATCAGTAGTTTTATTGACGTGCTCTTTTACAAGCAATTTGTTACAATCTGTATCAAAATCACGTTTTATTGTTAAATACCTATCGTTGTAGCCCCTATATCTGTAAAATGTTATCACATGATTATAGACATATACTCATACCTATATTACATAAACGCTGTTTGTTATATGCCCATATTCATAAGAAGTAATTCTATACTTCTACCAGCATGCAGGCTAGATGTTAAGATCAACTTGAATATAGGAAACCTCAGTTAGCCCTCGTACTGCTGAGATTTGAAGAGGGTCAATTGGAATTCGAATTCGCAATGCTGGCGGTAGTTTGCGTCCGACCTAGCCCTGCGAACCCCGGGGTTAGGTCTAAGCTAATAACCACCTCGTCCTCCGCACGGCTCAGCGCATGGCTATGTGCGTTTGCAGAACCTTGCAGAACACCGAATGGTTAGTACCAAGGTCTCTCAGGTGCTGTTTCGTCAGCTTCCGTCGGATCTACTCGCGGCCAAGCGCACTAGGCTGGAGCTAAAGGGGGCAACTGGGCCACCACGTGGGTCAGCCACCCTCTCGGCGACATGAAGGGAACATGGGCTCGCAGCCTTGGACTGGACTTACAAACCTGGTACGACGGCTTGGGGCGGGGACCCCTCCCGTACATCGCCACACGGGCTCTGATGGGTCATGGCCAGTTCCAGGAGTACATGTAGAAAATCCTACATACCTACTATGGTAATACCATATCATACTAGGCAGGCCTAATGTGGTGAACCCAAAACCACAGAAGTACATGAAGAGAAGCATGCGGAATATCTTTAATATACGTTTTCGTAGAGATATTGCCGGTGGTGCAGTTGAAATACAGGACAACCTCAGAGCCATCCCGACAGTTAGAAAACCGCAACTTATGGTCGCCCCAATTATTTGCTAAGAATCAAAAACATCTAAGAAGACCTAGCCCAAGCACGCTTCGGAAAACTAAACCAAACAAAAACCGCGTTCTTAACGCTTCTTCACTCAGCTTTCGGTGCATGGAAAAGACTGGCCTACCCTCTGACACGCCATTGTTAAACATGGTTTCCTTGAAAGGTTCTCTATCAATTGAAAGCAAGCCAATAGCATTAGCCAATATGAGTACACTTCAGACGAAGTAGAGGAATTTCCTTCTGAACACGCATGTGTGTTTAGTTTGTACGGACTCTTTCTCTCGCAATAGCACATTTTTTTCTAGATTATATCTGGCCAACCATAATAATGTTTAACCTTTTTTTTTTACTTTTTTGGCTTGTCGGTGGGCCCTGGCCTGTTGTGGACGTACATAGACTAACATTAATACGCGGTTTTTGTTACACTGTAAACACATATCGAAGCTGTTGTCTTGACTAGACATTAGTAACTTTGCGGTTTCGCAAAAATAAGTATAAGAAAGCGGTCGGCTGTATTAGTCCTCCTTGCTCGAGCCTTGCCCAAACTCACATTCTGGTGGAAGCTGCCGGTGAGTTCACACCGTTGGTAGACTGACAGTGGCTTAATTGATATTGATTTGGCGACCTACGGGAGTTGAACTGCGGCGGCAAAATCGAGTTACGAAACACCATGTACCGGCGTGGTCTAGGGGACTAGTACGCTAATCTTAAACTCAGCATGTCCGGCCCTCCAAACCGATCAAGCCAACCTCTAGCAAAGCAACGACCTGGTGTGGCATCCATTTCTCACTGCAACATTTCACTAGACACCTGAATAAGTGTTTAATAGAGAACATGCGCAAATTAATATATACGAACGGAAGCGGATCGAAAAGCCTAATACATATTTATAAAAAAATAATATTTATTTAATACTCCAAATGGTTTTTGTTCTCTTTAAAATAGCTCCCGCCCACTGCAATGAAATCGAGTTCAGTTGCTCTTCGAATTTTGTTTCTCTCTTCGAAGTGTGTTTACCTCTTCTATAATTTTCGAAACATTGTTCGTTTTATCCGTGGAAGCAGGAAGAATCGCACGGAGCCAGGTCCGGCCAATAGGGAGGTTACGGAAATATAGATATGGAATTCTTAATTAAATAATCCAAAATTACTAACGATGTGTGCCCCAGTGCGTTTTCATGACGGAAAATTTAAAAGTTGTTTGTCCAAAGTTCAGGCCTTGTGCAACAAACGTCTTCGTGCAATCTAGGGTTTTCTGACCTACCGCCTGGATTTAATTCAGATTTTTTTCGAGGCGTTTATTTGCTGGGAATTCAACATTTTGGAACGAACTTCGCTGCTAGTCTTCGGACACATAATGTATCGGTCACGACTGTTGTAACTGTTCCATCAGACATGTACAATATCTCAGCTATCTCCCCGATAGCAATTCGGCGAGTGTTGGCTTCAAGTTACGAACGTATTCAACGTTTTCTTCGGTTATTGACGCCGAAGGCTTTCTCAAACGGGGGTCATCTTTGGCCTCCTTACATCATCTACGATAGTCGCCGAATGTGTTTTGGTATACTGTTTGATCACCATAAACAGTTCCTGATATTTGCACTACTTTAGAACATATTTTTTTAGATTTAACACAGAGTTTGCTGCATATTTGTTTCTCCTGAATTCTCGACTTCTTAAGAATCGCCGAACCTCGCTTTTTTTTTTATTTCTTTGGACTAAACTCAAATTATAATGCGAACATTGGCTAATGGTAGCTATTTAATGGCGTTTATCACAAACAAAGCAAATCTTTGGCAGTCTCGGTTCAATTTAAAATTCAAAGCGCTCAAAATTTCCGATCCACCCTCGTATACATTGGAATTCAAAAGGTGGCTTATTTGCGAAACTGCTTTCAAAAAAAAAACATTAAATTTCGTAAAATAGTGATTTACACTGCCACATGGTAATATATACAAGTGTGTACAGAGTAAGCAGGTGATTCAGCTTCACAGTCTAGGAGTACACCATTACTGTGCTGATCATGCCGCCTATGCACTATGAGTATGTCTCTGCCATATATAACCTAAACGGGTTGGCCGTCACTGACAGATAACAATCGGATAATAAACCGAAGATAACTACGTCTCTAACACAACTGTCTCGATGGAACTAAAAGCAGAACTATTCGCAACAGTGAGCTAGGATGGGTTACCCTATATACGAGGTGAAAAACCTTCTCGCCACAAAAAAAGTATTCCATAGGAGGTGGATCAGGCAAAATATTGATTTAGGTTTCTCATTAGCATGCAGGGCAAACCGCTACTTTCGGTTTGTAAACATCAATATTAAATGTTGATCTTTTTACCTTGCATTATCTTGGCTTATGTTAAGCATTTCTAGGCTTTTCTCTGCTAGCAGTTAACTGCAATACCTATTACCTGAATTGTTCATCGTATATACTTTGCATTGTTGAAGGTAAGACTAAGTAGTATTTTTTGACTCAGTGCATATTAGTTTTTAGTCCGTTCGTAGACTTTTCGCCTGAGTCTGCTTTATACCCTTGATTTCATAGCAATGCCGTTGGATATGCACGGCTTAAGATATTGAAAACACAGTTAAATTTACTCAGGTTTTTAACATTTTTTGGGAATTTATATGTGCTATTTTTGTTCCCTCTCGGCTGATGTTGATCTCCACGACACAGTCGTCCCCGACGAGCTCCGATAGCTCGTCCGAAGAAAGCTCGTACGAATTGTCTTCGCTGGACGAGGTAGACTCCTTCCTGCTCTTCCATTTGTTTCTGAAGTTTTTCCATAACCCATTCGGGGATGGCCACGCCGAGGTTATCCAAGTCCCCTTTGTGTATCTTGAAATATACGGGCAGGCCGGCGGGAAATCGAGCACGCAAGGCGCTCCGACGTTGTTGACGGCGTAAGTCTTCTTCGGGCTCCGACGATAATTCCTTTTGAGACAAGAATACACATTTATGCTGTTTAATTATTATTAATATTATTGAACGTGTCTCCGACGAAGACCTCCGGTCTTGACACTTTGCATCTCTTTCGAGCACGTCCTGAACGAATTAAGTATATTGTGCCCACATCAGGGTACCTGGCCGTACTTTTGTCTTTAATTTTGTGGTACACCTAAATAATGTTTGGTCCGCAGTTCTGACTCAGTGTGCGTATTGTGTGACGCGATTACGCTTGAAGACAGCACGGCTCGGGTGTTCGTGTTTTGTCTGTTTTGCCCAATCTTTTTGCCTTTAGCGTCTAGTTTGAGTCTTTTAGGCAAATTCCCAATGCCCCTTGCGTCGTAATTTGAGCGTCAACCCCGGAAAAAGATTCACTGAGCTCTACGACTTTCTTGAAGAAACGAATTGACTTTTCGGTATTATGTGGGACTATGTAGGACTATATTATGACAAGTATTATTATTATTATTATTATTAGATCCTATTGCGAAGTATGTAGTTTGCTTTTTATTTGTTTCAATTTTAATATCTAATAAGTTGCGTATATGTGTTTACTGACCTCAGTTGGAATGTCGTCAGGCGTATGAGGCCGATCTGCTTTATCAAAATCACAAATAGAGCAGAGGTCAGGAGGCTCAGCCCACAGGCGATTGCCACCTATCCGGCAAACACCGGCCAAGCCTTTGCCGCGGTCAGCATTTTTTCCTTGTCTTCTGGTAGCTTTAACTGTAAACCGAGATGATACATCAACGGGTATACCTTTAGTAGAACCAAGTGCGCCGGTATAAAACATACAGTATAATCAAGTACAGGGTGAGCAGTGAGGTTGTCGACTACCTCACTATGTGTTGTTATGGTGTTCACTGGCGGCAGTGGCCAGAAAACCTTTTTTCCGACGAAGTTAACTTTCCACCTCATTGGCATGTGAATGTGCAAAACGTTTGCTTTGGGACTCTGGAAATCCAAAAATTGATCCTCACGAACAAGCACATTGCTCACAGAAAGTCAATGTTTGGAGCGGATTTTGAAGCAGTGGTGTCATCACCCCTTACTTGTTCGAAAACGACTGTAAAGAGACTAACTACCAATGGCAGGTAATACAGGGACATCATTTTTGAAAAAATGTGGTCGGAATTGGACGAACTGTATGTAAACGACGTATGGTGTCAAACAAATGGGCCTTCAAGTCACACAGCGGGCGCAACGATCGAGCTGCTCTGTACACAAAATTTAAACGCCGTGTTATCTCCTCAAAGAGAGACATTGACTCTCCGGCATAATCCACAGATTTGCTGTGGATTAAATAATGGAGAACAGAGGCTTGCGAGGTAGATCCCACCTCCGCTTGGTTGCAGAGAAAGCCACCAATGTTTCAAACGACATCGCCCGGTTGATACCAAATATATTCGGACCGCGAGAATTGAAGCGGTGTCTTTCATTGCCAAGTAGATTGTGTTATTCGCGGCGCGGTGTGGTCATTAACCGCACTAACTTCGGCCCGCAACAGGGAGCTGATGCGCAAGACCCAACGCTGCTTTACGAATAGCATTATTTGACCTACAAAGTGACGCGATACCGGACGGGGCAGCTGAGGCCTGAGTGAAAGCTCTAATTTTAGACATTGAGTGTGGATTAACCGGCACACTACGTGACCCAAATGCTCACAGGACATGGCAACTTCGAGAGCCTCTACCACACACAATATTGCTGTGCCCGGCGTGGGCTCCTTAACGCACGGACTTATCGACATGTTTTGCACGGACTTATCGACATTGTTTTTTTTAAATAAAATACCAGCGCTCTCATATATCAATAGCTATTTTGATAGCAGTAGGCAATCGTC
This sequence comes from Dermanyssus gallinae, assembly GCA_003439945.1. Classification (NCBI taxonomy): domain Eukaryota; kingdom Metazoa; phylum Arthropoda; class Arachnida; order Mesostigmata; family Dermanyssidae; genus Dermanyssus; species Dermanyssus gallinae. Next base: position 36,219 of record QVRM01005038.1, read on the forward strand.
GGCAAGTTCAGCTCTCAAATTATGAAAGCCTCAACTCTCAAGGGTACTCACGATTGACTTATCGGCATTGTTTTTTTTTTTAATTAAAATACCAGCGCTCTTATATATCAATAGCTATTTTGATAGCAGTAGGCAATCGTCGGCAAGTTCAGCTCTCAAATTATGAAAGCCTCAACTCTTAAGGGTACTCACGATTTCCTGCCGGAATACCGGAAAGATTAGCTGAACTCGCGGTTGTTTCCAATGCAGACTGAGGTTGAAATTCAGTGGACATCTGATTCACATACCAACCACTACTCCGGATGGCTGAAATCACAAAAGAAAGATTGTTAGGGTGTAGATACTACTCTGGCGATATGAATATTTTATGGCTTACGCGGCAGTTCGCGTCTCTGGTATTCCTCATAGACGTTTGTGTTAGCCATATATCTAAAAAAAATTGGCAAATTTTGCGCAGCTAGAAAGATGCTTCACAATATATATGAAGCGCGTTCTTTGCTTGCCGCGGACGCCAAGGAATCGCTCTGTGTACTTGCTAGCGGGTTGCGGACCGGCAGTGGAAACAATCAAAGTCAGGCTTAAGTCACCTATTACAATGCCACTTTAGCAATTTTTGTTAGAGTGGCAGGGAAAAGTGACCGAGGCCTCGGCTGAGGTAGCGCAGTTAGATGTGTACCTCACCAGGGAGCTTTGGGATGGAGTGGCATGCACTAGCCGGCACGTGTACACAAGGTACATTATACATGGCTATCATCACTTTGTGTGTTCGACTCAAGGATTTCACCAAATTGGTGATCAATGTCGTTGCCGGTTCTGCTCGCAGGTATGCGCTACATACCACGCAGCGAGCTGCCAGTCGCATCGGCGGTCTTTGCACTTTCTTGCCCGGTGGGACGGTCGCTAAAGTGTTAAAATTGTATATAATGATGATTGTATTGTAATCATGTACCATCTTGAAATGCAAAGGTATTGCAAAATAAACAATATGTATGTATATATCTAAAACACTGCGATACATCCTCATTCAGTAACTGCAATTACCAGGTAACAGTATAAAGCGCCAAATGCGCACACATAATTACATATCGCATCAGAGGGCAAAATGCAGGCTTTTTTAGAGCGGCTACTGCATAGCGCCCTTTATATTGCAATCGCATAAGCTCGAGACCGTCACTAAGCAAAAAGCAATTGTCATTCTTATTGGCGACTGCGTGCAGATAGACGATGGGCGTAGATCGGTGCTCATAGCATACAACTGTCTATCAGCCGAGGGCGTCTAGAACCACATTGGTATTAAGCATAGGCTGCTCGCACATACATTTTAGTTTGTGCAATCCTAATATGAGCCTACACTTCCACTTTTGATATGAAATAGCATATTTTGCCTATTTTGTCAAAGTCACAAAACGCATCTATCAGCGGTATCGCCTGTTATCTCCTTCCTTAATTGCCTGTGGTAATACAAACTGAACGTCGCACTTGTGTAAAAATTCTCGTCTACCGTGCTACGGTACTTGTGTAAAAAATGCTCGTCTACGGTGCAAATTCGGTGGCTATCTAAAGAACTTACGGCATGGACGTCAATATCTGCACTTTTGAGCCTTTTTCTCATTCGGGTGAAGGCCGGTAATGTTGGCTAAACTCAAACGGCAAAGGTAACACGCACTGGCGTCGAGCATTCCATTAGCATTCGTAGGCTGCGGACTTGTGCAACTGTGAATCAAAACAAGAGTACCACATTTGTAAGAAGTCGTCCGCAAGGAAATTTACCATTAGCCAGCCAGAAATTGATTTTCATCATTCTCACTCACATGAGTAGCTAAAAATACCGGAGTAGATTACAACAATTGGTTACGACCACACAATTGAGAGCACCGGTACATATGAGGATACGTAAAAATATACTAAAATTTAACAGCGCTCATACAATAAATATTCAGTACTATACGACAGCCAGCAACACGCTTCAGCATAAGCTTTAAACATGTAATGCAAACAAACTATGTCATTGGTGTAAAACATTTAATGCAAACAAACTATGTCATTGATATGTCCATGGTGGTATTCGACTATAGCAACTTTATTTATGACATCATCCTAGCTCGTCAAAGGTGACCAAATATGAAGAATTAAATAAAACGCACGTATTTGGCGTCGCATTGAACATATCTCTGCCTCCAACGAAACGAGGGACTGGTTCGTAATTTAAGTTATACTGCTTCTGAAGGGGCAGTGTCCACGGCACGCAGAACTCGGGATCGTATACCCTTAGGCTTTGTGGTGACCACCAAAAAGCTGGCGAAAGACCAATGTCCTGCAATTAAAAATGTTCAAATTTAAGACGCAGTTTATTACATACGTGAAAATCATAATTGAGGGATTTTTTTTAAGATCATGGTGTTTGTCAAATCTTGACGTACGATCAGTGCACTTACTCACGTATATATTATATATGTATAATTGTCACAAAAAACTAGTAAAACGATATTAACACTCTAGGTAATACAAAATATGGTTGTTTATTTTTATTAAATCATACCGAAATGGCGGTAAAATACCTCGTAGTAATATTATACTCATTATAATCATTAAATAATATAGAAAATATAAAACTAATCTAGTTAAAATAGGTACACAATAATATTATCATATTCAGATATATATAAAATTGCAATAATAAACCACCATACTCGATATTATATTCAGATAGTAACTCAGATTATTCTTCAACAAAATCAAAAAGAATTCTATTTACATCTGCTAATGTTACAATTTTATCTGCACGCTTATGATACTTGAGATCATTTTTATTCAAAGCCAATTGTACATTTTACTGTACCAACATTCTTGTTAGGGAAAATTACCTGGCAAATGCTACCTAGAGCCTGACAAGAGCCCAGAACTTGTAGAAGAAGTTTATTACTCTTCATACTAACTTGACACACCCCACCCCTGAACTTACACAACTAACTAGGATGTTCATACCAAACCATGATAATCTAATTAAGTTAAATTCTGCAGAAAATGGAAGCCAAGAAAGTAAATTGCGCCACTGTCAATCCGGGCTTCACTCACTAACAGGAAAAGCAGTGTCTACCGCAGAGTTAAAAAAAAAGATCTAAACATTTCGACTCTTCTAAGAATATGCTAACTTCTCTCACACATTGTAATTCGGAAAATTGGCTATGTATACCATGTGTCGAGCCCACTTGGAATTTGTTGGCCTCTCACACATTATGTGTAAATTGGCATGTATAACATGTCGGAGGGTGCTCGAATCATTCTGACTGACGGTTCGTAGGATACACTAGACTAAAGGTATTTACTTGCGCTGGTTACGTTGCCGCATAAATACCCATAGGTCGATACTTTACTTTCGTTGAAATTCAAATTCTTGGTTGGGTAACCAAGTAAGCATGGATCTCTTTAGACCGGTTGCCACTATGCTGTATAGCGTGCATATCTGCACAGAGGGTTCTTGGTGGAAAAAGTCAGCCCAAACGTCAAATAAACGATGAATTATACGATGGAGTTCAAATTGAATTTGGATGTAAATGAATGTCGGGTTTCGTATCATAACCGACTGCGGTTATTCTCGAAAATAATCTACAGACTGGGCGAGACATTATAAAAAAAATTGCCACATTCTTCTTCGAGTTACTCTAAAGTTGTGTCCCCAACAAGACTATTGGGATACCCTAAACATCTCGGTATGTCCAGCCGTCGGTGCATTGACGATATGCCTCTGGATGAGTTTCAAGCCCGTAGGAAACGGAGGATGGTCTAGAATTGAAAATAACCTCCTTGACAATTTTTTTAATCCTAGTCCTCATAGTCTAAGGTTAATTATTACTAAGTGAAATATTAATTATTTAATATAAATTAATTAACATTAAATAATAAAAAAAATGATGGGCTCTAACTTCTTTCTTTTCGTAAGCGGCCGGGCAAATGTCGCCCATTTCGAAAGGCGGAGTTATGTTGTGCTGCTTTAAAGTAAACGGACGACGTTCAATTGAAGGGAAGGCCGATTTAGCATTTCAACAGAATACTAGACTAGCCATCCCTAAGCGGATAGCTTACTGCCCAAGGCACTACGATATAAGCGTTCTACAAATTCAAGACGTCGTTCCTCGTTATATCAAAACGGTGTATTCGAAATAATTCACATAATTTACTCACCGGTGAAAATATACTGCTTCATGTCGAATACATAGCACGCCGAGCACGCCCGCAAAAAGACAGTATTAGATCAGCACGTGTCTAGTGCCGCATTGAACATATCTCTGCCTCTAACGAAACGAGATACTGGTTCGTTAGCTAAGTTGTATTGCTTCTGAAGGCGCAGTGTCCACGGCACGCAGAGCTGGGAATCGTATACCCGTGGGCTTTGTGGTGACTACTAAAAAGCTGGCGAAAGGCCAATGCCTGCAACAGAACTGTTAAAGTTTAACACTCAGTTTATTTTAACAGAACTGTAGGCTTGAGCACTCCTACGGATAGGTGACTGTAGTGACTGTCACTGACCCGCAGTGCGACTGCCCTACTATGTGGTAGCAGGTTGGATGATTGCTGCCTAGGCTTAATACACAGAATGCATTGACGACCTCTGCGACATGAAGCAGACTTCCCTGCGATAGAATAATCATGTGTCACCGAAACGGTGTGTTCAAAATAATTCAACTAATTTACTCACCGGTGAAGAGATAGTGCTTCACGTCGGTTACAGAGCCCATCGAGCACGCCCGCAAAAAATCAGTACCACCAGTCAAGCCAAATATGCTCAACCAGAGAGCACACGCTGCCATGACACGCGCCAGCGAAGCGACCCGATAGCTTAGATCCGGCAGTGTATAGTGTTCTGACTAGCCAGTCAGGCGGAGGAGGGTAAATATACTTCTTGCAATGACCATTTTCGTTGTTTTTGCTACATTGTGACGAGGTCTCCCCCTTTGGCCAGTATGGCGATAATCGAACCACGCGTCCAGCGGCCACCACGTGCATCGCCGACCTGTTGCGCCACAACCATAACATCGTCGTCATTGTCGTTGGAACTACGTACCTAACCTGCAGCGGCGGCACCACCGGAGAAAACGCACGCCGTGGTAATGCGTAGTTTGGACCGACCAATCAACAAAGAGGACGAGTGGAAACCTTCCGATGTCGAATGTTCGAAACGACTCGATTCTATCGTTTAACGTTAATACAACGCTACGGCGTCCCTTGAGTGAATCAATCGACTGAGAAAGCATGGCCTATGAGTCGATAATTTGCTCGGCTGCGCTACGCGCTAGACGTGCGTCGTGTGTTGTCATTCATCGTTCCCGAGTCGCTCGCGATGTAGTTAGTAGTCGTCCGGCTGAGTCTACATCCCCCAGTTAACATAGCGTAACAGAACAACGTTACAATTTTAACTTCATAGAAATGGACAGCAAAAAATTATTGCTACGAGTGCGAGCTTTGGATGCGTTTAAAAGGTTCTACTGCTGCGGAAACTGTTCGAAATAGTTGGGCGGTCAAACTGTGGCACAGAATACGCATACGATATAAAATATATGGCGACGAAACACCTCTGTCAAATTATGGGTGGTCCACTCGAGGACTGTAGGCTTGAATAATAATACCGATAGGTGCCTGTCGGCAATGCCACTGGCCTGCAGCCCGATCGATGAATGCCCCACTCTGGGGTTGCATTCGGATGTTTGCTGCCTAGGTTTAATTACCATAATGGAATGATAACCTCTTCATAAAGCGGACCTCCCTCCGAATTCCTTACTATGGGGATTTAAAGTCTGGCGCAAATATGAGAATAGGTTGTGGCTAATACCAAAGAGTACTTCTCGAATGAATAGAATCGGCTAGCTCGTTCATTCTTTATATTTTATTTTAAGTTGAAAAATTCTGGTTACTTTTTGTCCCACCTAATACAATGCGAAGATGCGAGGCCGGGGGTTTGGCTGGGCGTTAACTCACCGACGTATGTCTACTGTGTGGCGCAACCGAGAAAATCGTATTAGACCTACATTTCCTCGATGTATCTATTTGCACCAGAAATATCTTGTATGTGCTGACAAAAAAGGTGCCAGGCGCCGCTCGAAAATCGGTCAAACGCTACATCGTTTCGTTTCACTAGTATAATATTGCTAGTTAATTAGGGGATTCGCTCAGCTCGACCGTCGACAATATTCAATCGGTATAAGTCACAATTTAGTTATCAGAAAGCTGCTAGAAGACATAACAAAAATGGCGAATATCATCACTCTGTGTGCCACGGTGAATGGGACAGACATGCGAACGAAAGCACAACCTTGAAAGCAAGTTCTGAGTGACTTTTGCTGGCGATTCGAAGAAGTTTTCGGGAAACGCTTGAACTTGTTCTCTAAACTGAAAAAGAGCAGGGGTTTCCGAGAGACTAAATCTAGTAACTAGATCCTCCACAAAAAGTTATGAGAGTCATGTCCTTCAGTCAGGTGGTTGAGGAACTTGCCGATTTTTCGCTCACCGAGGTAACCCAATAGCTAGCTTGAAAAATGTTGGCCTTTGCTTTATCTAGTTTCTCTAGCTGTGATTGCTTAGATGCTTCGGTGTGATTTGGATGCCGTAGACCGCCGCAAAACAACTTTTAGGCCAAAAAGTTTACCCCATACAACAAAACACCAGCTAGTAGACATAAGGCGTACGTTACTGGTGATGATCGGGACACCGCTACACAGTGGACGGACCCGTCTCTCACTATTGGTCGAAGTGATAAGGGTGTGGGGTTTCGCAGGGGTGAAACTTGGCAGAACTTACTTTTAGTACCGTATACCTGCTGCATTTCATATTTAACAATTAATTGAATAAGCTACCGGAGCATTTCAATTATTTTTATAGGCCTCCGTCAAAGAACGCGCTGGAAGAGGCAGAGGATTTTATCTCGCAATTTTTAATTTGCCCTGGGTTCGCGCCGTATTGGCAGGTAGGTCATGCTGGGTTGTATCAGGCTCCGGGCGACGTATCGCGCCCGGCGATGATTTATCAGCCGGATCTTTTCGAGCATGAGCCCGTCGAAATATTTTAGCCCAGCGACACAGTGAGTCGTCGAATCGGTCATGTGCGCGGCAATCATCTGCACGGTAGATGCCTGCGGCGTGGTGTCTTAGCGTGTGCCTCGCGACCGGAGGAGACACGTAGGTACACGGATTCGAGCCCCACCGGTGTGCATTTGTATTTATGGGGTTCGTCTTACGAAGCAATGCGAAAGCAGTCCCGTTGACGGTAAATGTTGGACTGAGGGTCAGCCCAAAAAAGCTTAGAGATGCCCGTAGAGTGAACGATGAGCTATCCCGGCACGCAGACAACGCCGCGCACGCAAGAAGAACGAAGACGTGCGTGGAGACCGTCCGGCACGCCCGACTTACCTGTATTGCTACACCCCGTTGGGAACGGCACAAGGTCTGGCGGGCCGTAACCGTTCTGAGTGCGCATTGCGGATGCCCAACAGTGTCAATAGTACGTTGTTTCGTGACCTGAGTGGCCGCGAGCCGTCTGTGTGGCTCGCTCCACGGCGTCAAAGGTGGCGCGGCCATTGCGTTGGAATTCGTATTGGTTGTTTGAGAGGACATCCTTCGGCTTCAGTTTATCATTTAGGCGATAAATGAGCACGTTTTCGACCAGGTTGCTAATCGCGCGTCGAGTAGGTATATGGGACGGTGCGTTGAGGACGAGCCGGGTGAAGCGTTCGGCTTCGGTATTACATAAATTTAAAAAAAAATACCCTAGAGGAATCTGTCCGGCAAGTTTCTTCTGTAGGCGGGTGTGGCGGTGGGGATGCGCGGAGCTTGCCCACAACGACCCGATAGGGAAAAACCCCACACGTCCACCTCCACCAAGGCGTGTCAGGATTTGGCCTTTGCCCGCTGCATGAGCCGTGCGATAAGGGCCGCTAGACGCTCAACCCCGGCAGTGGCATCTGTCAAAGAGTCAACATTGTGCTCTTGTCATCGTCGTCTCGCCAGCAAGGCGTGTGCACGTGCCAGTGTGCGGTTCGCGTGTATGTGGTCTGCGCGGGCTGCCTGAATATCCGAGCGCCACCAGGGTTTAGCAAATTGCCTGGCGAACCGCCACCTCTGGCTGGGCCCCCGGTGGCCTGGCAGGCAGCTGTCAGGGTTGTGGCCAGGGATTCCACGTCTAATGGAGTCTCCGGCAGACGAGTTAACCGGTTTTTAAAGAAAGACTCCAGAGCAGGTTGTTGATGTACCGCATCTGCCAGATGCGCCTCGGCGTTCTGGGGCGACGCGTGACCACCGAGAGAGGTTTAAATGTTAGGTAGCGGTGGTCGCTTAGGGTTTCCACGTTCTTCTGGACTTTCCAGTCCTGTATTTGTCGCATAGTGGTCGGGTCCGCAAGGGTGAGGTCTAAAAACATCGCCATGTCCTGTTGGCCAGGGTCATATCGTGCTCGGACATTCAGTCAAGAAGAGTCGAGCGCTTGTCGGTGGGGCGGCGACCCCCTAAGGCAGTGCACACCGCATAGAAGTCCCCCATGACAAGCAATGAGTGTTTCTGGTATCGGTAAGATGTTATTGACCGATAGCCTGTTCGGGCAACCCTAAAGGGCTTGTGGAGTTTTATTAAGAGTAAAGTAACATGAGTATTCAACAATACTGTTGTGTGGAAGGTATGCTCACACGAAGCCTTCCGCGTGACCCCGGACTCGGTGAGGGAGAGCGTCACCCTTGTCGTGTCCACCAGATGGCCACATTACTTTAGCCATCAGTGCACATGTTGGGTATAGAACGGAGTTGCACACATTTGATTCTGATATGAGGCAGAGGCTCACCTGGTGCTATGTGGTGTATGCACCTAGTGTGTCGTAGGCCACCTGGCACCGATTAAGGTTTAACTGGAGAAACTTGATAATTACTCTTCCTGGGGCGGGGGTTCAACCTGAAAAACATTGCCCACTTGTTGCCAGTCTTCCGTCGGCGCAAAGGTCCTACGGCAAAATTGTCACCGGTCCCAATACGAAGGCGGTTCAGCGGGCCTGGATTCTCCTGGTAGGGCGTCAGGCTGGGGTGCGCCGTGGAACTTGTTTTCGACTCTCCCGGTGGGAGAAGCTTTCTCTGCTTTCGCGATTCTTGTGGCTGTGTGCGATATGACGGGCAATCCATACTGTGGGCCCTGTGGCCCGACACCTCGCGCACGATACAGTGTGTCGTATCGGCCTTACACTCAGCCGCCGCATGGTATAGTATCTGCCTATCCTTTTACCATCGCTTCAGTGGACACCATCCTAGATGAGACTAGCCTACAACACACACGTAAGTGTTAGTCATCCTCAAAAATGCGTCTACGTCCGTCGGTGCCCTGGGAGCATCATGGTCGGTCGGGTCAACCACGCGCCTGCTTGGTTGGGAGACTGGCTGCAAGGTATCCCGGTATTAATCGGAATCTCATGCATTAAGGAATCCAGTGGTCTCAGTCACGCCTAATGCCCGCAGGCCTGACGGTATGATAATGTTTCCTTTCGAGAAAAGCCAGGCCCTAGTCTAGGCGATGGCTCTGTTAGCGGCATTTTCAAGCGCTGCATAGCCCGTAACGGGACTCCAGGCCGAACCAAAAACAAAAAAAAAGTGCGTAAACACGCCCACCACTGCCTCAGATAACATTTTTGGATTCAAAGCGATGAATGGCGGCGGGCCCCTTAAAAGAGGCACATCATTCACGCCGGTCATCTGAGCGCTACGTCGAGTGAATTAAGGGAGTGGTCTAAAAGAGTCACATGTTCCCAAAAAACTTCTCAATCGCGTACCTATTATCCGTTGGTCCTCACTCGAATATGCTTGGCATTTGGCACATTTCTGCTTAGTCGCACATGACCAAATATGGCCTGCCTAGCAGTCCCCCAAAAATGAACCCTCAAACTTAGCAGACAGGTTGAGCATATACATGCTCGTATATTGCTGCGTTAATAAAACAACAATACCAACGACAAATAACTGCTGAAAATAATTTGCCTTCATGTAGATACCTAACCACCCTCATAATCATAAAATTAGTCCATATCGTGATATTGAAAAAATACGGTTTTATGTTAGCACTTTTGTTCTTCGGGTACGCTACGAGTTAGATGGCGTTTACAGGATGGCCTGGTTGACTCTTGCGTAGCTACATATGTGTTTGCTCATACATATTATGGGCATTTTACATTTCTACAACTATTGCAGTCATGTCAATAGTCTCAATCGGGAAGCGGCTGCATGTACTACATGAAGGCAACTTATCACGGGGTAGGGAGGTTGTGGAGACGGTACAACAGCTGCTGCACAATATGGTCTGCTAAACTCGTCGTCCATCGTCGTCATCGTCGTCGTCTGCTCAATTCGTCCTCATCGTCGTCGTCGTCGTCTGCTGAATTCGTCATCATCGTCGTCGTCTGCTGAATTCGTCATCGTCGTCGTCGTTGCTCAAATCGTCATCATCGTCGTCTGCTATTGCTCGGTTCTTGAATCATTTTTTTCGTCAACCTGCCCGTCAATTCCGTCCATCCGTCCGTCTGGACTGTCGTCGTCACTCAGTCGTCAGTCGTGTGTTTTGGCTGTCTGGCAGCAGCAGGAGCATCATCAGCTGCAGTAGTAAACGTAGTAGTTGTAGTAGTAGTGTAATAGGCTAGGAGTCTGTTTTGCTGGTTGATTCATTTCATCGAGCAAAAGCTCGGAGAGCAATCATCAAGCAAACAGGGTGGGTGGTGTGTTGTTGTTGTTGACTGCTGGCTGGCTAGCTAGCTGTCATTCGCTCACTCACTGGCTGGCTTAGGATTTAGACCACCACCGACCACCAACCAACCAACCAACCAACCAACCGATCACCGACCGACGTGGTATCGTAGCTGCTACCGCCACCTCCTTCGCCGTAGAGTCAGTTGATCGGCTCGTCGTGGTTGCGTTGTGCCGAATTGAGGACGTCTTTTCTACTCTAGAATAGCATAGCCTAACTCTAACTTCTAGTCTAGCCGAACCGAGCCTAGCTGCTGCTGTTGCCTCTGCTGAGAACTACTGACGACGACTAATATAACGACGTCTACTGAACACGACGTCCAGTGGAACGACGAGAGAAGAATTCTTGCACGCAGAATCGGGCGCACGCATGTCACGGACCATCCCGAGAGACAGACCAGAGAGTGTGTGTGTGCATGTGGTATGTGTTTGTGCGGCCGTGTTGTTGGTGAAATCGTCGCTTTCACTTCGCTAACATCGCCGTCGTCACTGTAAGCTTCAACGTCAAAGTTTCTACCGCTACTATCGCTGTCCACGGCCTGTCACCGAATCTCCCCCGCCCCCCCCGGAACACACACGAACTCACGCATCATGAGTAACCCGCTTGAGCAGGATCTGTCCTCGGACATTCGTGACAACGATGAAGATCTGTTCGTGTCGACGGTTGAGGTGGGTAGCAACGGGAATCACGCTCTCTGCCAACTCTGCCCCTTTGCGATAGGGGTGGTGGTTTTGTTTTGCTGGGATGTTGATGACAACAGAGAGAGAGAAACGCACAGCATAAAATAAAAGACGAAGCAGAAAAAGCCTATACGGAACAAGAAAACAACGACGGTTAAAGAATTAGATGAGCAAGAACAAGACGAAGCTTACGACAATGATTATGGTCATAATGATGATGTTGTTGTTGTTGTTGACAATGATGGTAATTCGGATGGTCGTCTTCGATTTGGGCTGTTTGGCTGGACTGTTCGTTTCGTAGTCTCGTCTCGTAGACTTATGATTTACTATTACTTATTATTTTTATTATGACAGCAGAAGAAGTTATTATTATTATTATGACAGTAGAAGAAGTTATTATTATTATTATGACAGTAGAAGAAGACTCAGCCAAATCATGATGATCGTTCGTCTGTCTGGCTAGGTTTTTCATGGCTTCTCTTTAGGGACGGCGTCTTTCATCTCCTTCTCTGTCATTCTTTTGCTACCTTTGATACTCTCTGACACATCGCAACGCATGGCGGGCTTGCGGGCGATAGATACACCCCCCAGCGCCGCCTCCGCTCTCGCCGTTGTATTCGTCTGCCTGCCCGCCTGGCAAACTCGCGAGTAAAACTACGATGATGAGATTATAGGTTGAGACGATTTGACGGGGGCTATCATAGATGATTATATATATATATATATATATATATCTGTTCAGCTCATCTGGCTGTGAGGTGACAGTACCAATGAGAGTGACGTCATGCACCGTACCAGTGCAAGCATTTGGAAGGAAACGGTGGAACGGAGGTTCTTTTAGCTGAGGACCGATTGTGGACGAGATGATGGGGGTGTGTTTTTGTTGTTTTTGTAGTTGCTGTTGTTGTGACAAGCGGGTGACCGCCGACTCTGATACGTGTAGTCAGCCTAAGAGTTGAGGACTTGTCGATCAGGGGACGCGACACCCAGAAAATACCCCACTTGTCGATGATAAGTGGTACCCATGTGTGCTACCGTGTAATGCCGAGAATCGAGAAATGTTGCTTCAACAACAACACTTATCGAACGACCGCAGGATCATGGTCGATATCATGATTATTATGAACAACAACAACGACGATTGCAGTAGCGTCACCTAAAACAACAAGCAGCATTAAAACGTCAGCATTTGCAATCGATAAGAGTGATCGATATAACGATATCCAGCATGATAATAATATTCGCAGATATGTAAACATGATGTGTTGTCGTCATGCTCCCGTCATCCGAAGCCATATGAGGCTAGCTGGCACTGGTGTTGACTTCTGTCCCATTATGTTGATTTCTTTCCCTACTGCTGCTGCTGTTGTTGTTGTCGTTGTCAGCGGCTGCTATTTCTGCTATGTTGTTGTTGTTGTCGTGGTTGTTGTTGTGTCCAACCTTTGGTACTTGCCCTATCTACTTATTTCGTTGACGTTTAGTGTCAATAATTTAAGAATGAATGTCTCCCGACAATGACGTCCCAGTCGCTTTACAGGTGCGCACAAGTAGAACTCCACTCGGAATGAGTAGTTCTTATCGTTGTTGCCAGAGTACTTCTTATTTTCCAGAAATAGCTTGAACTGAGCGAACAAGCGGAATGATTGGGTGGGCTTACAGCGTGCATGTATGCTGTACCGCACTGCACGGAGTAAGAGAGGAATAGGGAAATCTCTCCTGTTGTTGCGTTGATGCCGTGGTGACTAGTTAACAAGTTAAGCAAAGCTGAGAATGTGTCCGCTGGGGATTTATCATTCGTCGTCATCGTCATCATCGACGATTATCGGCGGATTGATCACTTGGTCGATGGGGGGAAGGTGGGGTTGTCGTCACGTGACCACGGGCTTTTTGAGACATATAATTGGCGATCCTTGCTGCTGCTGCTGTGGGTTCTATGGTTCCAGGATCTCAATTAACATGCAAAAGGTCACATCTCCGTTGACTTCGAGACAACTTCGGTTCCGCTGCTAATTCTTGGCTCTTTATTTATGTTCAGTATATTCTTTAAATCATCTTATCTGCACTGTAACTATGAGCCTTCATCAGTAAAGATACTTGTCGTTGTAGTAGTAGTAGTAGAAATAATAATTACATCCGCTATAAATTATTTGCGTTTGAGCCTATTCTATTAGTAATATTAAATTATCGATTAGCAAATACTCTCACTGCAGCCACTGCACAGCCTGAACTGCTGTTAACCAGTCATCGCTGTCGCTGCCGTTCCTGGTCGCGACGGTTCTGGTGTTGCCCTGGTCAACAGTTATGAATTACTATTAATAACTAATAGTTAATTGAATGTTGTTGTTGTCGTTTTTTTGTATCGTTGCAAAGTGACATGTTTCGATCGATCTCTGTGTGTAATTGGCATGTGACTATTGTGGAGGTCGCTGCCGCTATGAGAGTTACTGTCTGAGAATGGCTACCGCTCTGCTTAGTGGTTGAGTGTAGATACGCTGGTTGTGCGTATTAGTGATGACAGTGGTATGGTTGTTTGTTTGCGATGGGGGCGTTATTCTGAAAACCATTATGTAGTTTCGCATATTAGATGCGCACTTGTGTTGGTGTGAGGTTTGCTGCAAGCTGCAGGTAGTCGTTCCTTGAGCAGCAACGTTACGAATAAAACGCAGTCAAACATTTATCTATGGTATTCTTCGATTTCTAGCTTCCAGAGGCTGGTAGGAGACCTCCATTGATATGATGGCTCCTGAATCGGATTAGTGTAGGCTCTATTAAGTAGGCGATATTATTACTATTATGGCGCTGCTGCTCCTGTTGTTGGGAGATTTATATAGTTCTGATCTGAATTCGGCGCTGTACCTGTAAAGCGGGTGTTTATCCGATGTGTGATGGCTTTTGCACGACTTCATTACTGCGGGCCCCCGCAGTGACCGCTGGCAATCAACTCTGTGCTGCATCCTTCAGGATATACTAGGGACGCAGACAAGGGTCCAATGGCCTGGCTCTATATATTTGCTTGCTCTCGACTATAGTTAAGTGGTCAAAATATATAGGGGACGGCGAATCGAAATGTTCTGATACACATTTATAAAAAAAAGAATGCTTGTCTAATAATTGATTTATCTAATTACATGTATTGTTCTTTTCCAAATAGCTTATGCATGCTGCAGTGCACATGTGCCACCTTCTTTTCCACTCTTTGAAACATTTTTGAAGCACGTGTTTCGGATTCGAGTTGAGTTGCTCCTGGATTTTTCTTTATCTTTCTTATAGTCTCGAAATGTTGTGCCTTCAGATTTTTCATCCATGGGAACATGGAAAAGTCGCACGGGGCCAGGTTCGGCGATTAAGGAGGTTGCGTAAATATCGAATTTTCGTCAAATAGTCCGAAATCAGTAACAGTATGTGCGTCGGTGCGTTGTCGTGAGGGAGCATCCAAGAGTTGTTTGCACAGTGTTCAGACCTCTTGCGTCGGACGTTGCGCGCATTTTTCTTAAGTAGTATTATATCAACGGTACTAATACCGTAGAAGCAGGTGGCAAGAATCTTTGGAAGATGATTTCTGTGTAGTTAAAAACAGTCAAATACATGGCATTGGATCATCTCTCTGAATTTTTTCGACTGACCATCTTCTTAGAAGCACCATGTCTTAGCCGTATACCCCTGACTCGCCTGTAATCACCCTCTGAAGCAATCCAGAGTCTTCTGCTACTGCCTGAGGGTCTAATTCGGACATTTCATCACGGGTTTTAATTTGCTGGAGATTCAACAATTTTGAAACTTGGGACTTCGGTGCCAGCCTTCTGACAACTGACCCATAAAATATTTCCAATTCCTCACCTATCTTCCTGATAGTAATTCGACGATTGTCGAGTACGACATTTCGAATTTTTTCAACGTTTTCGTCTGTTATTTACATGGAAGGCCTTCTTGAACGGGGTCGTCTTCGGGCTCTTCACGTCCGGCGCGAAATTGACAGTATCATATATAAAGTATTTTGGGACACTGATCACCACAAGTAGTTCAGAACATTTCCGCGGTTTTAGAACATATGATGTAGTTTTAACAAAACTAGAGGGAGACGTGTTGCTGCTCCATTTTCGGCACCTTAAAAATCGCCGAACCTCATTTTCTTCATTTCTTTGAATCAAATACAAACAACGAATTTGGACTGTGTGTAGCTGATGAATTGAGCTTCTAAGCAAAGCAAACCGAAAGCTCTTCTATATATATATTGCGCTGGTATACGGTTATAACTATCGTAGATTGCCATGATAAGGTAACGCTACATGAAACTGCATAAGCTGCACGACGGGTAACCCTGTAAGACACTTCAATGAACTGTGTTTTCCACACACCAGGCAAAACAACTATGGAAAACACTGCGAAACGTACGGTGCCACTCGATTAGGTTTGGCGCCACGGCTTACCGCATGAGTCAGTGTGGGATAGGTAAACTAGTTTAGGTAAGAAACAATCCAACGATAGAAACGAAAGGTATCATGTCAAGAGAAGTGGATACGACAGACCGAATCGAATCGGACGAAATCGGTTAAAGAGATATAGACACACGCACACAGCCCACTGGTATTTTGTCCGAGAGCGTTCGTTACAAGCTAGAATCGTTGGCAGCAACAACAGCAGCAGCAACAACAACAACAATAGCACCACCAACAACAACAACAACAACAACAACAACAACAGCAAGCAGCAGCAGCAGCAACAACAAACAACAACCGTAGGCAGATGGCCTTCTGGCGATGTTGATGCTGTTGCTGCTGCTATGTTAGGGGAACAATGCGGCCGGCGTCGCACAGCAGATTCTACTACTGCCGCGTTGCGCGTATGCTGATCGTGGCTACGGAAACGTATTGAGCTAATAGTTACTGAGCCAGTGGCAGTAGAAGCAGCAAGCAGCAGCAGCGACAGCCGCCATTACCATACGACGCTCTAGACAAAGGGCCGTCGGAAACACGCCGTAAGCACGGGCGTCGTCGAAATATGACTGTTCTGTTGGGCGCTGCATATCGGGAGCACAAAGTCTCCCGACATGCAATGGTGGTAACGTGGTAGTTCGGCTAACGTCAGATGTAGGTATCATCCCGACAGACGAAGTGCCCAGTACGGCGGCGAGCGGCGCAGATGCACCGGCGCCGCTTCTGCAGCCGGCTAGAATTAAAAACAATTTTTAAGGAGGTTGTTTTTAATTCTAGACTATCCTCCGTCCCCTACGGGCTTGGTACTTAACCTGAGGTATATCTTCAATGCACCGAGGGCCGGACATGTTAAGATATCTAGGGTTTCCCCAACAGTCCTTGTGGCAGCATGGCCGCTGACTCTCAGCGGTATGGTTTATCATCTATTCTCAATGAGCATCGCTCAAAGAAAATTCGACCAACAACAGGGATCGAACCGGCGACACCCCGGTAGATGACAACCATGACTAGCGCACTAGTCCCCCACTAGACCACGCCGCCGTCTGTATGCAGCCGGCTAGAACGAAGCCTAATGTGGTGTGCCTTGTCGGGTTTGTTTTTTCCAGTATGGTCGAATATTGTGTAGTAATCAGGAGGAATCATTGTAATACTAAGCTTGCTAGTGGAGTTGCTCGTTGGTAGAACGGCAAAGAACAAAATAAAGGAGTTTGTCACTTTAGAACAAAACACTGCCAGGACTCTACTTGACCCCGGCCCACCAAAAGACATTTGCATTTGGCCCTAGCTTACGCTCGATGCATACAAACGAATAAGACTAGAAGGTAATTGACATGAAGGACATCGCCTCACTAAGGGAACGTAGTGAGGTTGTAGTTGTTGTGGTTCTGCACAAGCTCATTGCACACCACATTCTTCCAATCCCACCACACACGCACACCTCATAATGATTTTCTTATAGCATGAAGGCTCTTTTTTGAACCTGTGCGGCATCCAGCCCTGCCACTGCCATATTAATGGCGAATTATGAAAGAAGAATGTGAATAATTTTCTCACGTTTGAATTTGTGATGCCTGGTTGTGCAGATCACAACTTGTTACTTACTTAGCCTTCATTGAGTGGAAACTGGCGGGTTTCACATAGCCACGGCTAATTTGAGAAGAAAGTAGATGACAAAAAACACACCATGTTACCACGAAGACGTTTACTGTCGGATTGTCGAGGCGAATGTATTTTGTTTTTATGATTAAATTAGGTTAAAAATAAATCACCGCATCTACTCCTTAAACTGAACTTAACACACTGATTTATGCAACGCATTTACCACCATGTATGCGATCCCGTCGAGTGTTAAATGTCTATTGCAATTTACGGGAGCAGTTTTTATTCGTATCCATTGTGGAAGGCCAATTCCGTCGGAGGCCGTTGGTTGATCTGGCACATCAAATCTCTTCTACGAAAGCGATCAAGCCACCACATTGTGGCAAGATCCCATACAGCTTGAGGCCCGTAGACGACACAAACTCCGCCACCTAGGCAGTCGCATTCAGTCCTTCGTGGTAGCGAAAAGAGTGCCATTGTTGTTTTTCACTAACAATACAACATAGCGCCGTCGCATCGAAATGTTCACTATGAACTGATTCGCCGGCAAAATTTCTACTGACTGTATTAACTGTTCCAGTATTATTGTGCACGTTCGGTCAAAACTTACTTCAGAAGAACTGCCTTTGGACGAACGTGTAACTGTAACCAGTTCCGAATCTAGGTTCGGTTCACTTCAACAACGTCCCCCGAAACAGAAGTTGCGTTTTCTCGTTGTTTATCAAGTGATAATTACTGACGCTGGTAAGGTCCAGATAGATATGCACAGATATGGCGTAAGAGGGCTTGACGTCCTAAGACGATCTTAAACGCTAATCGGCGCAAAACTCTTAAACATAGTCGATCCGAGAACATTCCGTGCACTTACTGGCATCGGCCAACGTTAAAGCATGACCCGCGTGAATCACTGTCGCACTGCCCCTGTCGAAGGTGCTAGTGTTTCGGTTATTATTGGTTATTATTAGTGATCCCGCAACACTCGTTCGCATGTAGGCAATTTAAGCAGCGCCATATTTGCTGTAGATTTTGAATAGAGCAAGGGATTTCGCTAAAGCCCTACACCAGAGAACGGAGGCTTATCACAGCCAGTCGAACGACAACACACTGAAAGAAGGGGCGTTCGTTGGGCCTGTTGCAACGGTTACCACACCAGCCGCACAAAACGCATGTTTCGTCACAATTATGTCAAAATATATTTTTGTATAAACAGTATTCTTGAGCTGTATGACCCCTTAGTCTCGCCTGCAATATCGCCATACTGGTGATTGTTTGTTTTGCCGATTTATAAGACTAGTTAAGAACTTAGGAGCAAGTATTTATTTATTGTTTGGGTTATACCATAGCAGTGTAGTCGTGGACGAGTGGCGAGATACCGACATGGAAGGAGAGATTCCATTCAGGCCTGATTAGTTATAGCTGGTAAAAACTAAAATTCTGTGGAGGATTGGAGATATTTTTAGGAATATTCGTACCGTAACGTTTTCAGGGAGGCTGTCTGTTCGATTATGAGCAAACATTGCTATAAGGCTCGTACTGATTTTCCTATTTTGCCCATTCTTGCTACTGTAGAAAAGCGGATCTTCGTGCTGTCATTATATTCAAGCTGAAATGAAGTGGAAGAACAAATAATCTTTATTTTCTCATGCAAACGGCATTTTCGAGTTTCGCCTATACACAGGTCACACAATGTAATAGATTAAGTCATTTAGGCATCCGCTTAACCCGCTAACCAAGTCGGTTAGACTGTGTTAAATTGAAACAATAACGATCGAGTTTTATCGATATATGCAGCAAACGAGAGAAATGTCTTAGTGTGAATTGGTGTGGCTTCGTGGGATATGAAACGATTGAAAACAGACGAAAGCTGCTTGGACTTTATGACGCACACGGAATTACTCTCAATGTTGGACTGCTTATTTTACTCTCATTTTCGGACTGCTTTTTTCTTTGAACTTTGTGTTAAGCTTCGATTATGTATACGAGTTAGTGAGCAGTAAGTTTCAAACATTGTATCGATTAGCCGATAAGCGCAGTTGTGTAACAATTGTCCCGTCTTCTGTAGGCCATAAATGTGAAGTTACTGTTTATTTCGTTTTACCCCCTTGCCTCTCCTTGCACCACCCCTATTTCTTCACACCTTGTAATATAGAGAGAGCTGGCCCGTCTAAATTGGCGCGTACTTTTTCGCTTCGTTTTGACCCCATGCTTAAATGGAAACATACACTTAGATGAAACGTTTTTTACGTAAGTCCACAGGAGAGCTCGTTACCAACATGTTTATTCAATACAACACCCGGTTGCGCTGATCACTTATCCAATTCGGGGTCTAAAACGCATACACACCCGTGTCAAGATGTTTCCCAACTGTTAAACGCTTCTTTAAACGGCAGTGAGAGAGTCTACGTTAACATGTCAACATGTGTTAGACCCGTCCTCAATCATGGCCCGCACATAGTAGTCCAACGGATTCAAATCAGGGCTGTTTGGCGGTCATACGTTCGATCGACGATCCAAAACGTGTTCCAATGCTCAGATAGCCACTCCTTCCACTCAACGGATGGTAAGAAGGCTTGACGTCCTAAAACGATCTTAAACGCTAACCGACGTAAAACTCTTGAGTCCGATAGTCCGATCCGAGGACATTTCGTGTACTTGCTGGCATCGGCCAGCGTGAAAACATGACCCACGTGACCGCCGCTGTCGAAGGAGCTAGTGGGTCGGAGGCGACAACCTGCTGAGAGACGTATGGCAGTTCCTTAGATATTTCATCATGTATTCACGGTTGTGTGGCAGCTTGTAGAATGCGATAGAAAGAAGAAAACCTACTTTTTGTAATGGTTCGCCTTTCTGAAGAAAGTATGGCGACATGGCTGACTTTTTCACCGCGCACCACACTCGAAACGTGAACACTGGCCGGGAATTTGGTTTTCCCTACAAAATAGGGACATCACCTAAATTCTGAAAAAAAAGCCTGCGCTCGTTTCTGTGATTGATTTTTGCATTTATGATGAATATTTTCACGTCAGCTACGTAAAACGAACACGGCCTACAGCTTCGTGTTTGAGAGTAGAGAGGCGCAAGTGGCATCGAGCAAGTTGGCTATTGGCTCTTGCGAGCCTCAGAGGGTATTTGTCTGTTTTGTATGGCATAGGAATTTTAGCTGATGTTCTCATGAAGAACATGATCGTACATGATCGATCTGGCCATGTTTGTTAGATTCACGCGCAAGATTTCTGATCGAGCTCTCAAAAATTCGAGGTTGGACTGTGACGATCAGTTCTTGCTGAGTGCACTCGGTCGTGAATCTTCCTCTTTACTGTGTGAGAGCCTGGTGTTGTTTCTTCTGCAATCGCTTAATGGGCTGCGATTCGCTGAATTATCCGTAGACTTACACGAAGGAAATTTGCAATCTTGACGCAGATCTGTGATGCGGAGGCGTTTTACGTGGACTATCGTCATCGGCCGAATCAGCAACAACGACAAGCAGATAGATACGTAGATAGACTTTCTTGTTGTCGTTGTTTCATGTTGGACATTCTGCGAATGCGTCGCGGGCAGCTATCAGCTACTAGTGTAGGACTTAACAAACCTACTAAACCCGGATTCCTCCCCACCACCTTAGACTCGAAATTACATGGCACTATGCCCCAGGAACTCATTATTGGATTCTGTCTTTATTGCACCGTTCCCTTCCGAGGTTTAAGTGCCGCTGATGACTGC
This sequence comes from Dermanyssus gallinae, assembly GCA_003439945.1. Classification (NCBI taxonomy): domain Eukaryota; kingdom Metazoa; phylum Arthropoda; class Arachnida; order Mesostigmata; family Dermanyssidae; genus Dermanyssus; species Dermanyssus gallinae. The sequence continues at coordinate 57,408 of QVRM01005038.1, forward strand.
AAATGCTGGCGTTTTTTTAAAACCGATTTCGCCTGAAGTAACATTTCGCACCCAGCTATATATATATATATATATATATATACATTCTATATTATATACATTTATAATATATATATATATATGCGTGGATTTTACCCTCCAAATTCAATGTTTTTTTCGACGCATATTATATAAACAAATTCTTGTTCAAGCGCTAACTTAATTGGTAACTCCTAATTTCGCGCGAAAATATAGGAAATTCTTTTATAGGAATTAATGCAACATATGATATATACATATGTGCTGACTTTGACTTGCACTTTTATTTCGTCATTGTGCTTATTTAATTACTATTGCAGCAATAGTCCGCTTGCATGGAGTCTTGTTAGGAACAACGGGTCATTCCAATAAATCGACTTAATTATAATATTATATATATATATATATATATGGGTGGGTTGAATTTGTTTGCGGCTTTCACTAACTTTAAACTGGAAGTAGCGATTCCAGTGCCATTGCAAATTGACGATGTGTTATGCAAGACATTGTCCAAGTGTCGATAGATAGCGCCTCCTAATGCGAAGGCTATACAAATTACACAAACTGGACTATTGGCTAATATATGCATACACATATAATTTTCTTCTAAGTATTTGACTTAACCATATCTGTAAACTTTGTGGAAAGTCCGCTTTCGAATGGGTATGTGTCACGCCACTATCGAAGTTGGGACCCCTATTAATATGTAACCGGCCATCTTCCCCTTTCCGTCGGCGTAGCGACGTATATATCATATAATCGTATATTACACGTGGATTTTACCGTCAAAATTCAATCAATGCTTGATATATATATATATATATATATATTTACAAGTGTTTGCAACCATTTACGTGTGATTAATTTTCGTTCTATGAATCGTTACTCTTGCAAATCACTTAGTACGGTATTTGTGCTTGTGGCATTATTTTAGTCGTTTCACTCGACTGTAGGCGAAGGCGGTAAAAAGGGCGACGGTGATACGGCAAAGCCGAAGGAGCCTAATCACAACATTCTCGAAGGCTGAGGACATCGACTTGAACGACGATGATTCAGCGGACCACCCCCCAACTCTCAGCCGTCACAGCAGCAACGTAACCTCACAAAGCTGACGGGCTCATCAGCCGACGCGAATCCTCTGGATAACGGCACTTCAGCGGCCCGCCGAAGCATACGTCGCCGCTTGAACAGGTAGGTTTGTTAAGATCCTATTCGTCTTCGCCGAAGAATTTCTTTAGGTGATCTCTAGCTCCCGCTAGCGGAGACCGGGAGTAACAACGGGAACATATCGTGAACTAACCGATCTCTCTCTCTCTATATATATATATATATTGTCGTGGTGGCTTGACTAATTGGTATTCTATTTTGGCTCAATATCCGCAGGTCCCGCCTGCTCCGTCGAGTTTAAACTTGGGCGGCACTGAACCGGCGACTCTGCACACAAACGTGACTAACAACAACGACAACAGTCATGGCAATTTACAAAAACCGCCCCTGCAGACAATGCAACAGCCTCTACACAACACAACCATCGTTCGTATCGTTG
>QVRM01005039.1:0-38324 GCA_003439945.1 Dermanyssus gallinae
CGCCACGAGAGGCACTACCAGAAACAACTCGTTAAGCATTTGCATTGGTATGGTTACAATAGCGATGCAAGCGGTACCTTTTTCTTACAACGGTAACCTTTTTCTTACAAGCTGTACCTAAACACATCGGGAACGCCACGGAACGCCTTTCGAGCGACAATGCGCGACGTATTTCGAGAGCTGGCTACTGCGAACAGCGTTGCTACAACCTACGTCTACAACGTAATCCAACGATGGGGAGAACCTTCGAAGGACCGGCCGTCATGTTGCCACCACCTGTACATGTTACATGCCCCCTTACTACAAATGCTCCTGTTACTATCATTGCAGCAACAACTCCTGCTGCTACGACACAACAACAACAACTACTCAACGACGACAACTACTGACTACTACTACTACTACTTCTACTACCACTAATACACGCATTCCTACCACGGCTCCGACCGCTATATTATAATTATTGTTATCATCGCTGTCCGATCCGTATGCGAGAATGGAACGAGCGCCTGCACCTGCCGCACAGCATTCGCAAAGATCTCGGAGCATGTGCGGCGGTCCAAATAGTCGATCGTTATACTAGCGCTCCTTCGGCATGTAGACAGACCTTCCTTCGGCGTTGAGACATGCCGACTGTAGACTGTACCCATACGAGCAGTAAATATGCCATTGGCGGATACGTGATATCAACTAAGAAATATTTCCAGCGTTTCTTTTTCGCGCCTCCTCCTCCTCCCTCCTCATCTCCCCATCCTCTATCTCTTGGTCTCTTTCTTCGTTCCGCTTTCTATATCTCTCGCTATTTGCCGCGCTTCGACTGCTGACCGACCGGCCTTGCCGAAGGCCTTTGAAATATGTTGATGATAATCATCGCCCGGAGCACTCAAATCTAGCCGTTGGTCTCGTTCGTCGAAGGCGAGCATGCCTTCCACATCGCCGCTTCCATACGGGTGGGCCTTCATCCATCCGGTGGTTCTCATCGGGCGAGCGGCCTCAAAGGCGAGCGGTCCGCTCTCGCTTCGAAGGGCTGCAGAGGAAAGCAGAGGACGCTGCCCGGTCGTAATGCAGTATTATGGCCACTTGCTACAACCACCACTATAACTGCTGCTACGACATGCTCGTACAGCTACAGCAATTATAAACACTACGGCAGGCTAGCGGTAGACCTGGTGGCCTAGAGCAGGGCGGGCGTCGACACTGACGTTGGGGCGACGGCAAGACGTAGCGTTGTTGGCGAACGAACTTGGGATTTGGGACTTGATAGGCGACTCGGTGAGGCGAGCTCGGTGCCCACCCATCGGCATTTGGGGCGAAGGGACGGATGAGGAACACTCGCCGCTTCGTTTCCTCAGCTGCCACATTCTGGCATCCGCTGCAGATTCACCGCACCGCACCTCAGCAGCAGCAGCAACAGCGTGAATAGCCGCAACAGCGGCAGGAAACCACCGTCATTCGGCGACGAGTTGCCGTCCATTTCTTGGTCACACATTGATTCCAAGCTACGACTTCCATTGCCGCTACAGTAATGATATTCAGCCACTAGGACTATACGAGCAGAATAAGCCGCCCGTCGCCAATGGCCTAGTGAACTTTACGACCAAATATATGACCAGATATATACATACAACACGCCCACAGATGGACAGACAAACTGAGATCTAAAATATACACACGAAAGAAGCTCAGGCGCCATTAGTAGCGGTGTCGATACTCACCTGCAAGTTGCGCCAAAATAAGACCGCGTGTGACAGGAGCCATCGCAGTCCTCGGTGAACTGAGTCGTGGAAACATATACACAGGGTGCCCTAGAATTCCTGTAACAAACTTTGAGACCTAGTACAACTCGGAGATATTCTCAAGACATGAAACGTCTTGTTGCCATTGGAAAACATATCTTTTCGCCGAGTTGTACTAGATTCCAAAGTTTGTTAGGACGAATCTTGGGGAACCCCGTATATATATATACACACACATATAAAACGCGTTTTACTATTGCCCTACGTATAAACATAAAAGTGCTTATGCATACCTAGTTTTGATCCTCTTCAGACACGTTCTGGAGACAACTTTTGCAGACGTTTGCAGCTCTTTCTACTTCACTTTGTGCATCCATCATTTCTTAGTCCAGGTCTACTTCAAAATGCATGAAGCAATCTGCCGCTGATGGCAGCTGACAAATTGGGAGAAAAGCTAAGTGGGGAGACTATAGGACAGGCAGATGTCCTCCTGGCCAACTGGACAGCCGTACTTACTAAACTGTTAGCACCTGTGACGTTTATGTGGTTAATGAATAAAGATAACGCTTTAGTCCGTATAGATCATTTTGTCAAGTCTACAGAGATAAAGCCATAAATAGGCCGAGCGGGTCTGAACCAGCTAGTGTAAAGACCCAGCGATATTAACAACCAGAGGAATTACCGAGATCAGACTTACCAAACACCTATATGGCAGTCAAGACAGATAGAGATGGAAACCTAAGCTAGAACGGGGTTCACTTTACATAATGGAAGTAACACATCGTTAACAAAATAAAAACAGGCAGTAATTGCCACCTTCGCTTTCTTGATGTTCACTAAAAACCCCACTGTGACACAAGGTGTTCCCGACCAGCAATGTAGGCCTACCGGCTTGGCGAAATGTTTTGTTCTCCCCCCCCCCCCCTCTATATATATATATATATATATCTATTGCCTGAGTTTGCATGGCGTTCCGCTAGCTCACAACGCAGATAAGAATTGAAGCACATTTCTTAAGTGTGAAAAATGAAAAGCACTGTGTTGCATGTGGATGGGAAGGCTTGTAGGCGTATGAAGAGCGTCCCATTTGAAGTGGATATTAAGCGTAATAGAGGTAGCGTCTAGCTACGCGAGCGACCCGAGGGCAACAGAAGCCGCCACAGGAAAAACGACGGTAAGTCTGACAATTCGTGTGTTATGCTAGTTACCAAAATGGATGTCTGTTGCCGTTTTTCTCCTGATGTCGTTTCTCATTCGCAACAATTTCGGAGCGCCCACAATGGATAGCCAACAAGTAGCAAGGCCTCTTTCCAGACAGCCTTGCGACCGCCAACAGACCGCCATATGATGACGCTGTTCTCCGTTAGCGTGAACTTAAGCAGGTAGGTCTTCATCGTATAGCCTAACTACGTGTATAGCCAGGCAAGCTGCGCGCTGCGGTCTCGAAATTCGTCCGACTCGGGACGAAGGAAGGGTTAGAGGCTGGCTGGCTCATTCCGACTGCGACTTTGTCGCGCTGAGCTTCAACATCAACTATGTCGCGCTGGAGAGGTAGCGCTGGGTGGGGCTGTTGCTCCACTATTCGTAAGCGGTGGCGGTGGCCGTTGCCGACAGCCTGCCTGTAGGGACCGGAATGACAGCCCCTTCGACCGCAAGTTCAGCCCGGGCAAGCGCCCTCATCCCTCCCTATCTACCCTGACCACCTCCTCGTCCCCGTCCCGACGGCACTGCTGGACGTCGTCGTCGTCGTCTCGACACTCACCGTGATGTGCAGAAAACACCGGGGATTATCCCAAAAGCCGCAAGCTGAGTGGCAACGAAGCCCTTGCGCTTCGCACGCCTCGACCACTACCAACGACTACTTCATCGGCGCCAACAAGATGAAGATGGGGCGACGCTAACTGCAGCAGCAGCAGCAACAGCGGCCGGGATTCACGACAGCATCGTTGTTGGCTCAACTGCCGCTTGCTCATCTGACCTCGGGCCGGTTCGCGGCCGCCCCGGCCATAAGGCCCGCCAGGCGCCGTCGCCTAACCGCTCCGCCCTACGGATCAGTCGAATGAATAGAGATGCAAACGCTCTAGCCAGCTAAAGAAGTTTGCCACTCCCAACAGCCCCGCAGCAGCAACAGCAACAGCAGCAGCTGCGAGTAACCGTAGTAGCAGCCGCAGCCGCAGCAGCAACAGTGACACAGTAGCGGCCTGTCACAGTGTTGAATATTGCAGGCTTAGCCAAAACGGCGAACCGCGTCTCTCTCTCTCTCTCTCTTCTTCACAGCACGAGCCACGCAACAGCCAACTTCTCCAACTCGTAAATTTGCGCATTGCCCGCCATATGTACATATGTGTATGTATGTTTGCGTGTGCATACAGGTATATATATATATATATATATATATATATATATATATATATATATATATATATACAGGGGAACTGAACACACGTGGTTTACTTGCGTCTTCTTTGTGAATACTTAGGAAGAAAATTCGAGTCGATAATTCCGGAAGCAATGGTGTGAAAGAATGATAAATTCGAGCATGTCGGTGGCACAAAAGCCGTACGTACAATTGGGCTGCGTACAGTTATTTTGTACCGAGTGGCATCTAGCTAGTAATACGTGTATTAGAGTGCTTTGAAGGGTTTTGATCGACCATTGGGAGTAAGACTTAATCCCTAAGAAGTGTGTTATAAACTTGAACATATTAAGCTACGACAAATCCCGTAGAGGATGTCCGAAGACAGCAACGGATGATGAAAACGTGGCATGTATGAGGCCTGCGATTGACGACGACAACATCGCTAGAGGAGAATTTGGGCTTAAATTCCGTACTCTTCCGTAAGATTCTTGACGATTACCTTGGATTCATCAAGAAATCTGCTCTGGTATCAGGCACTAAAACATGGGTACCTCGTGATTCGCCAAAGACCCTAAAAAGAGAGGCGCGGGTTCGTTTGGCTGGAGAATGTTTGATAAAACACCACAAAAAAGCAGCAATTAAGACCCCACAATAGCTGCCAATACGCATGGTGTTTTTTCCATAAATGAGGTGGGCTCAATAGTAACATTTGGTATAACACTCAGATATACTAACTTATGGGATGCAAACCTAGCGTTACATAATGGAGTTCGATTATCCTTTCATGAAACGATTTTTGAGGTTAGCTAAATCCTGTAAGACTATAATAGTTTATATCTAGGAGAGGAGGACTTTAGGAGCTCCAATAACGGTGGTGGTTACTTAAGACGAGAGCGTCTGATGATTGTACAATGAAGTGGATGGAGAAACTAGAAGGAATTGATGTAGAAGTCTATCTACACTACGGTAGCGATGATAAGTACAATCTGGCGAGCAGCGGGATCTACATGTAGACATTTAACGACAATGCTTGTAGGTTTTCATCACGGGTTTTATTACGTGTTTTGCAGCACGGAAGGATAGCATGATCTTCAGGAGAGTTGTAGATGCGAGCAAGATGGCAGAAGAGTGATGTGCAAAAAATATAAGCTGTTTCTAATGTATAATAATAGTAATAATAATAATAATAATAATAATAATAATAATAATAATGCTTGAAGCGGTCAAGGTAGAGCTGGAAGAATAAAAACACTATTTTATTGCGCTTCTATGTATCTTCCACCGCCTTAAGAAATGTATATAACTTGATAGACTTTCGACGTCAAAGTAAAATTAATAGTTTACTTTCAGAAACACATATATATATATATATATATATATATATATATATATAAACTTGCATATACGTTATACAGGGCCGGTATAGTTGCGAGTGCAATCACGGTGAAGATTGAGCTGCCTTTGCTGCTCAGCTATTGTTTTTGTTGTTGTTGTTGTTGTTTTTGTACCACCCCAGTGGCATCGTCACGAAAAGTATGCCTTGATTTTTCCCCTGTATTGCTAGTAATAATGCTACCGCTGCTGCTGCGTTTTTCACTTACTAACTAGTGACTGTTTTCTCGGCATGGTCTCATGTCTTTGTCGCAGCTTTGCTGCAGAGTGGCACTAATTACGCTTCAATGGCCACACCCCACTGCCTTCGGCTCTCCACGGCCTCCTTCGATGGCGCCTGCGCAGCTGTTGTGCCGTGTTCGAGGTGGCTGATGTACGGCAGCGGCAAACATCAGCTTCCTCATCATCCGGACAGGCAAACTCCAAACCTGAGTTGTCCCTCGCTGGAGTCGTACCATCTCTCGTTTGCCCCATGCCTCATTGCGTCCTCTCAGTTTGTTTTCACGGTTGCGTACTTTTGCATCGTACATCGAGAAAGACAAACGACAAGGATATGAAACGAAGTGCGTGGGGGATATACGCGCTTAGCAACTACGCCTCCATAGAGGGGCACACGCAAGCCGACAAAAGAAATGACACTATGCTCTGGAGTAATACAACATTTTTATTGACTTAAGATACGCAGCAATAACAATGGCGGCACCGAATAGAGCAGATCGCCAGAGACTGTGACATTAGAAGCCGCATGTTCGGACAAAAAGAGGGATATGACAACTTTAAATATAATTATATATATCTTCGTCATGTATTTTGTTCATATATATATATATATATATATATATATATATATATATATATATATATTAACAGTAAACTTTTTTTAAAGATTTTCGTAAGGCAATTGCCCGTGTACGGTTTATTCATGTCATGGCTAATTTTAATCCACTCCGGCATTTACCTTGTCTAAATTGGAAACCATGCAAACCAATATAAGAGTGGCCGGTCTGGGTCTCGAACCCAGTCCTCCCGAATGCAAGGCAAAGGCTTTGCCACTAAGCCATTTTGCTCGGTATATATATAGATTTATATATATATATATATATATATATATATATATATATATAGATTTATATATATATATATATATATATATATATATATATATATGTAAGTCGCAAACCAACCAAAAGGCTAACAAAATCTGGAGCGATCGATTAGCCACAGTGTTTAGCCATGTGTCGTCAGACTGATTTTTCGTTTGTTCTACACGACACCAATGCACATCCTACCCTATCCAGATTTGCCCGCGGCCACCGCTAGCCACGATCTTCGAACGTCTGTTAAAGGTCTCTGTCCTTGCGTGACTCGGGATCGTTTGACAGCGCCGCACGCCTGGCGGCAAACTTAAACCTCACCACTATCCGCCTGTCGAATACGACTTCGTTTGGTCCATGCCGATGACCCCACGAGTGGCGCATCGGCCCACCGTCTCGGCCAACACCCCTTAGGCGGGAGAGGGGGGCATCATAGCAACAGAGGTAACGGCTGTTGCTTCAATAAGAGTAGCCAAACTAGAGTTTTGTTAAATACCTGCGTGTGCACGGAGCGCCAGTGACGTCTTGCGTTACGATTTGTTTAATGTAGGGCGTACGTGATCTTTTAGTCATTGACGCTGACTGGCCTGCACATGTCCTGCACCGTCGGTCTCATTGGAGTCCCAAATAGGAGTCGGCAATCGTTGCATGCGCGCATTCGCCGCCGCGTCGTACGTCTCCATACGTTCGAAATATGCGCTACCGCGTCGACCCTTCGAGCAGCATGCAATATACCGATTTCCTTGGCAAATGCTGCCCTATGAACGTGAGAAACTTAATGATACCAACGGCTGGTCAAACCAAAATCTACTGACAGCGCTGAAACGCAGGTGAGTTCGCTTCGACCGGCAGTCGATGGCAGTGGGTTTATGCGCCCACGTCACGCGCGTTGAGGGCGCATCTTACATGGAGACGTATTCAGCTAGTTATCAGCATCATCGTGCCAAATCCGCTGATCGACACAAACGGTACCATTTGCCGCCTGAACCGAGTGCATCGCTTGCCAAAATGCCTCTATGCGGGGCCGCCCGATAGCGGGTCTCGGCCGATCATCGCATCTCTTCTCATGTGCTTCCCAGGATAACGGCATAATACGGTTGTTGCTATTGTTGTTGCTGCTGCTGCTGCGGCTCTTCGTTGTCTTATTGGCTCTTCGCGCTGCATAGTTGATCTTATTCTGGCCGCTGTTGCCGCTAGTTCGACGACTGCGACTGTCACAGCCGCCTCTTTCCCCAGACGTCCGGCCCCATACATGCATGTGCTACATGTGTTCTTGTGCTTTTAGCTCATGAGCGTTTGTGCTTCTTCGGAAGCGAGTCGACTTTCAACAACTAGAAGTAGACACAAACGTATGCCAACCAACTCCGGCCAGCCACGGCGACTGTAACAAGAGAAAGCGATATATATATATATATATATATATATATATATATATGCAGAAAGCTTTAAGATATGCATGTTGTGAACAGATTCTCGGTAAATGATGGCTCCGGCTCTTTCTCTCCAGTTCCCTCTTGGCGCAGCATATATATATATATATATATATATATATATATACATATACATACACACATATATATATCTTATTGAAAAAATAGACGCATGCTTGTCTATATCTGCGGAGTAGTCTTTTGCTAAGTTCTAAGATATATGGCCTTATACATCTATAGCATGACGAGGGTTTTTGCACAAAGTTATCATTTGCAGTACTGCATGGTTTGTGTATGGATCGCGTCCTTTTAAAGTAGCGCTGCGATTTTGAGTACATACCATTAACAACTTTACTTCACCTTCACATATATATACGTGAAATGCAATAAATTAAATTATTGTTGATTGAACAAAATAAAAATATCATAATGAGCAAGCTACTGGAGAACATGCTGCACTGGTCCAAGTCAGACCATACGCTACATACACTGTGGCAGATTTTAACTTAGGATTTGTTTGTGTCGGCTCTAGAGCCTTACGAAAAGGCTATTGCTGTTATTTCTACTAGCGCTGGCACCTTATTTATTTCATTATTACGGCTACGACTAGCACTTCTATAATGGAATATAACGGCTGGAAGAAGAGATCATAATCATGGAGGAGTTCAAGAACACGCGTCCTCCCCACGGGCCCAGTCAATAGGCCAGAGCACGATAGAACCACCGGAACCACCAGCTAGGAAGTGAAACGCGAAGCAAATCCAGCAGCTAACGGCACAAGTATGCAGATGCCCGTGCGCCATATGGACGACACATGAGCTGGAGGATGGGAAGTGGTTTGGGCAGGCCGTCGAAATGGGTTGCGCTGGGTGAGCGCTCGAGTACGTAGGAGAGTGGAAGAGGCGGCAAGCTGGAGCAGATTCCGGACGGAAACTTGGTGATAAGGTCGTCTCCCCCCGGTCCCCCGCCGACATTTCTCCACATACACGGTGCGGCGACTATACTTTGCGACTGCTGTATGCGATGCTGTGGGTCCTGCCACCAGCGGGGAGCCGGCCAGAGGTCCGACCCTTCGTCGCCTGCTGGACGTTGTGGTCGTCGTTGTCGTCGTCATGTGTTTCGCTCTTCAGGAGGATGTCTTGCCGTTTGGTGTTTCAGCCCGAGACCTAGCTTAGACCCTGACTTGGCGGCATGGCCTGAGTGCGTGCCCATCTTCCAGCGGCCACTTCAGCTATCGCGTCGCGCCCTAAGCCGCTTGCTCTCTCTCTCTCTCGCTCGCTCTCCGTCCTCTCACTGTATAGACCTTGCTTGTCTCTTGCTATCTTCACCGTCGCTTGGTCTGATTCACTGCCCGGCCCGCGTGGGATGCGGCCTGCGAATGGAAAAGGCAGACTTGTCTGTAACTGGCGAGCGAGCGAGCGAAGTGCAGCGACGGCGACGGGCGGCGGTGGCGGCCATGCAGCGAGCGGTCAGTTGGTGGGCACGGTCAATTATTGACGCCTTTTGCCCGTGTCGGAGCGTCGCCCTGATTGACTTGACGTTACCCCTTGGGTGGGTGGGTGGGTGTACGAACAGACGGGACGGACGAGCGGGCAGGCGAACCTTCGCTAGGTGGGACCGCATGGGGGCGTGCTGTAGCGTAATGCGGGTGAACGTGTACGTACACACCAAAGGAACAGAAGGCAGGAAGAGAGAAACAATGTCTATGTGCGATTCAGCTATTGGGAGATAGCGGAGGGAGTGAGCACGACGGAGAGAGAGAGAGAGAGAGAGTGGGGAAGGGCCGCACGTCTTGGGAACGAAGCGGTTATAGTTGACGGACTGAAACGCGAGAGAAGTGTGGGGAGCGGCTGCTACACCCCACAGCACCCCAGCATCCCATACTATCGATGCATGAGGAAGACCAGCGCCACCATTTCCCGTCACAGTCGTGTGGCGGTCGTCCACAAGCGTCGTTCCAGGCGCTGGCAGCTCAGCTTCTTCTTCCGCATGTGGCGTTCATCCATCCATTCGGCTGTGGGGATCTGTCCGTGTGTCTGTCTGTCTGTCTGTCTGTGTATCTGTCTGTTGGTCGATTGGGGCATCGCTCTTTCAGTCGACTCGCTGATGGCCCGGATTTGGACCACATCCAAGAAGCAACCTCACGCCCATGTCAAAGCCGGCATGCATGCCGGCAGCGGTAGCCACACTGGCTACGCAGTAATGATGGTGGTGGTGGTGGTGGCGGCAGCGGGGGTTGTGGCAGCGGGGGTGGTGGCAGCGGGGGTGGTGGCAGCGGGGGTGGTGGCAGCGGGGGTGGTGGCAGCGGGGGTGGATAAGCTCAAGCTCGGAACTCCGACCAATCTGGCCGAGCAAATTTCCATCAAGATCGGTTCGACCAAGTAGTTGTAGTTATTGTAAAGGTAGTTGGAGTGGTAGCACTCGTCATTCGAAGGATGGCGGAGTTGCCACGAAACAAGGCGGCAGATACATACAGGACTAGGGAAGAGCTACCAGGAAGAGAGAAAGCCTGTGCCAGCAGGCGGTCGGGGGAAAAGGGTTGCTCTTGCTCGATGAGGTTAACGGCGGCAAGAGACAACGCGAAACGGCAGCCTGCCAACTACGATCGTAACACGAAAGGCGGCATGCATAGCCTCTGGCGCTGTGCCGACTGTACGCTAACCTCACCCAGTCGTTCGTTCGCTGTTCTCGCACGCATCGAGTTATTGCCGCCACGTAGACGAGATTGCTCTACACCTCCAGGAGGAGGAGGCGCCGCTGGCCTAATCAAAGTTGTTGGACTTTGCATTGATGCGGCGCCGATGCCCGGCAAACATACACACGACCATAGTGCATACACTATGTGTGACAAATATCGCCGCTCCACATAACTGAATCAATACTATTGCATTGCACGCAGGTTTATACTATACACAAAGATACTTAATCGCCAGAAATTGGTAGAGTACTATATATATTCTGTTTGTATATATGTATGTATACATATCGTACATAAATTAGCTGTACAGATAAAATGTATAGTATATATTCAGTTCAGTATTCATTCAATCATAAAATGTGTAGTCGGCTCACATAAAACTTATATATATATATATATATATATATATATATATATATCATCTGTGGATATAGATAGCCGTTATGTCCCAAAGAAAAGAGTACGAAATTCCCAAAGCTTGAGAGCTTCGTTCCAGACTTTGTCTCTCTCTCCCTCTCTCTCTCCCTATTTGAAGACTCTATCTTCTGTTAGTGGGAGGGGAATCCACTGTGTTCTGTGGCTCGTCAAAACGTGCACTACACTGCAATTGCGAAATCAATCCAAGCACACAGACGGAATTTCGGCTGTCTAAACATCGGCCCACCGCACACCCAAACAAACTCAGCGCATCAGCGTGTCGAAACAACACGTGAGGCAATGCGAACAAGACGGATAAGCAAGTGGACCACCCAATGTGTATTCTGCCCAATAGGGTAAGATGATCATCGCAAACTGGACTTATATGACTGGCGACATTACCATCTTCTTGCTAGCCCGTCATAAACACTCTACGATTGCTGAATAATAAACACGCATCCTCCTGCTACAATTTCTATCCGCAACCAACCGATAAATCAAACAACTAACCCGAACAACCAAAATCAAACTAAAATGCATCTATGGTTATCTTATTTCATTCTGCCCGCAAGAGATTTCTTCTAGCCTCAACTGCTGGATTGATTACACTGAGAACGTCCCGCACTCACGGATACGATTCCCAGGAACAATCGATGCCTATAATAATTGCAGGGCAAAACATAATTGAACACAGCTCAAACTGTCAGACGTAATCAAGCGCAAAATAAAAATCTCGTTGCATATCTCTTCTTCCCCTCTCCTTTTCAACTAACACAAACAGTGCAAACCTAAACTAGGCTAAAAGTTTTGCAGTATATATATATATATATATATATGCAAGGGCTGTTCAAATGAAAAGGTACGAAACGTTGTAACAACCAAACCGGCTGAAATCTGAATATGCCTTATTGAGATAACATAGTGAGAGAACTAGCGACACGCAAATGTAGTGTTCGGCGCGAATTACGGAGTATTCAAATAGGCAGTTGTGTGTATCGTCCAATTGACGAGGATGTGCGTGTGAGAACTTCATGGCGTTCCTACTACAATTCGGTGCAAAGCCCGATGATTGGGGAGCAACGACGTGTTATCAGATTACTGACTGCGGAAGGTGTTCAATCGGCCGATACTCATTGCCCGTGATAGTTGTTTACGGGGGAGATTGTGTGTCCGATAAATCAGTAAAAAAGTGCAGTGCTCGTTTTTGCCGGGAGTGTTTGAATGATGACCCGAGACCAGGCTAGGCAGCCAACGCAATCACGGCCGAACTCATCGTCGAGGTGAATGACCTGGTGAGACGTGATCAGCGTGTCACAGCGCGAATGTCGGCAGTGATAATGGAGGCCAGCCTTTGTGCCAACTGTGCACGACGGGTTAAGTCATCGGAAGGTGTTTGCGCGCACTGAGTTCCGAAGAAGCTCAGCGAACACTAGCACCGCAACACCTGTTCTGATATCATCAAGATCCCACTTTTTGAAGTAGTGGGATCGTTACCGTCGACGAGAGTTGGCGCCATCACTTCAAGCCAGAGGCCAAGCGGGACAGCATGCAATGGAAGCATACAGCGTCATCACCTCTCCGTAGAAAATGCCATGCTGTGCCCTTAGCAGGCAAGGTCATCGTTTACATTAATGCACGCTTCAATGTAGGTCGTTTGTTTTCTAATGGTTATAAGGTTATTAGCGTACATTTTACATAAAAAATACAATATCGGCGTATCAAAATTGCAAGATTTTGAACGCCAGTGAATGTCGCCGTTACGCGACATTATCCGTTTTGAATTCTTCACCCTCAAAAGCCTAATTGTCTGACCGGTTGTGTGGCTAAAAAATAGGTGTTTTTTTACCGCTTTGAAAACTACATTTTAGACGTTCGTAATGGACTAAGTTGCCTGTGGCACGATGTCGTCTAAATACATCTATCGTCATCGCGTTCTCGTTACTGGATTTATATAGGCAGTGGAATTGACAACGCTGGACCGAAAATCGTTGCACTACTCCTCTCGTCGGAAGCGTGAAGAAGCTAGAGCTCCATGAAGAAACATTTCAAATGTATATTATACTCAATTTGAGTGAAATAAACGTAATTGTAATTGTAATATAGGTTATCTCCAGCAGATGTATGCAGCAGCAAGGCAATAACAACCACGTTCAACAAATACAACCAGCAAGGCCGGGGCTCGAACTTGCGATTGGTCTGCTAACTGTGGTTGCCATGGCAACGGCCCGTTTCGAACGGTGCGTTAGCCACCTAAGCCACCGCCGCTGCAAATAAGTCCAATGGCATTTCTTTCCAATCCTTTGGACAAGATGCCGCATCAGATCGTTACATATGGCACACGTATCGGCTCCTAGTGAACCCCGCGAGGATTTTCCTCTCGATTCTCGGTGGCCGAGATGCAACAGTTTTGTTTAACCACACTTGCATTCAGATAGACACGGGCTCCGGAGAATAAGAAAAGCCTCTTCACAAATATCGACAACGCTATATCCGATCTCAAAATACACCAGGTTGAGGCGAGCAAAACACCCAGTTGTTGGGCACATCGCCGAACCGATGCTTCCGGACTTTTCAGCCGAATCAGCGCTCCGTGGTCTTCCAATGCTTTGCACATCACGCACCACACCTGTCTCGTGAAATCTTTGGAGAAGTTCACGAAAGGTGTTCGTGCCCGTTATGTCACCCGTAATTTGCACAAAGAGATCGCCAGCGTGTCTGTACAGAACTTCCCGTTTTATGAAAAAAAATTACAGTATCTACGCATTTTACCGTTGCGTAACGTTCCATCTGAAATTGAAAGATGCTACCTCATTATTAAGGCACTCTATATATATATATATTTCCGATCTATATATATATATATATATATATATATTTCCGATCTATATATATATATATATATGAAGCTAACTTGTCATACGAGAACTGAAGTGGGTGCGTTTGAGGAACCGTTAGAAATCCGGCACCACTTTGTAACCGAATACTGACACACAGCATTAGCAAAAACCGGATAACACTCTGCAACCTCCATCAACAAACGTTTACCTGGAAACAAACAACAGAAGCACCGAATGTATTAAACATACGCACATATGTTTCCAAACACCAGTCGTTGTGAAATACCTATCACATTGAATTGCCTGTCATATCGTGCAACACTTGCGGTTTACTTACGCTCCAAATAAAATTCTACAGGTTGCCAGTAGTTTCTTGGGGTTTGATGAGGTAGGTTATATGACCGCCGTTACGCCGCTTTGAGAGTTCGTTGTGGTGTAACTGAGCCATCAAGAGCTGTACGGTTGAAACGGTTTTTTTCGACATGTGTCTAGCATTAGAGATAATATAATACATCTCTCCTCATATACCTCCCACCGTGTATTTTTAAATCAACTTTGTCCCGGCAAGCCGTTCTTCGGCGGCGGCGGCCGCAGCAGCAGCAGGCCGACGACAGCTGTTGCGTTTCGACGCTGAGCTTTTATACACAACCTTCGCTATAGGCGGCATGGCCCGTGAAACGACACTCTTTTCTCACCGGCCGAGATCTTCGTGCGCAGCTTCTGGAGAAATGTAAAGGTGGCTTCTACCTCCGCCCCGGTTGAACGCCATTGGTTGAACGACGTTGAACCGATTGTTGTGATTGTTGTATTTGGTGCTGTTGTTCTTGTTGTATTTGGTGCTGTTGTTATGGTTGTTGATACTATTATTTTTGTCATGTCTGTTTCTCGTAGTAATAATAATATTATTTCTTTTACTATCCTACGAGAGTTTTTTTTATCTATTCGGTAAGGCTAATTAATACACGTATATATATGTAAGAGTAGCGAGGCTGGTTTAGTAGATGAACCATTAAAAGAACGCATCGCTGCAAGTGGTTTCTTTGTAGATCGTCATAGCACCAGATGGCTTTTTAGGTGGCCCTGCGACGTTTCTAAGCTGAGGATCCTGTTCTTAATGTAGCTTTCCACACTAGTTTTGCCTAAGGCTAATAGTACTCTACGTTGAGGGTCTAGTACAGCTCGGCGAAATAATAATTCTTTTCAATAGAACAAGGGGCAAAAATGCCCTCAAAAGATGGCTATTAAACACGAAAGCCAAACTATAAGAATTATAATTTAATTTCTTGAGAATCATTTTTAAAACAAAATTTTTTTGCTTTGAGCTACAATTTAACAAATGCAAATGCGCGGGCATCATTAGTTTGTCGATAGGATGACTGGAGCTCTTGCAATCGCAGATTTAGTAAATATATGTCAGGGAAAAAAGCTTGATACAACCACTTTTGGTCAATTTGCTCTCTCTTCAAACGAAGACATTTTCGGCCCATGGATATATATTGCATCTGAGCTCCCGCACACGTGAAACGATGTCGACCAAAACGCTCAGGGCTTACTTCACTCCCTCCATGAAAGAACCTCCAGAAACCCCGCAAGCTATTTTCACATCGTTTATTGCGATCGTTCGAGACGCAGGTTTAGCACCAACTAGTATGGAGTCGCCCTCGGCTGCCATTCTTCGAAACGTGTGCAAAATCCCTTTGCCGGTACAACTGATATGGTCGGCAGATCCGTGCCGAAAATTGTCTGGTGACCATTAAGCGCTTCTACTCACCTCGCGATCGCAAACTGAGCTTTACAAACCGCTTCTATCAATTGCGACAAAGCGACCTTTCCCCCTGCGTAGTAATAGTATTAATTTACAATTCTTGTTTTTGTTGTTGCTTTTGTTGTTGTTACTCCTACGATCGACATTGATGCTGTTGTAACAATGATATGACTGCTGTAATAAACAAGGCGTCGATGACATCGCTAGCATTCTGAATTTCTACGACAAGCATTTGCCTTAAATGAAAAAAAAAGAATTGTTCCTCAGCCACCCAAGTGAGACGTATTCAACCTTCTAGCCAATGGTGTTCAGTTTTAGATTGCAAGATGCATAATGCATAACCGGCAACCTTCGATCAGCGCATTAAAGTTATTGCTGGCGGTAATGGCATTTTTGGTATATATATATATATAAATATTATATATATATATATATATATATATATATATATATATATATATATATATATATATATATATATATATATATATATATATATATATATATATATATATACAGGATGTGACTGAACGAATTTTATAGCGGTACATAAAATTGTAGAGCTCGTTAAAACGAATATTTTTTCCAATGGAACATGTGCTCTGAGAAGTCTTGTTTCGGAGTTACAGTGAAATTACTACAATTTGTGACACTGGTGTTTTTGCCCGACATAGGAGCACAAAATGTGCTGTTGCGAGACAACCAGTCTTCCTAGACAGAAACTAAGCACACCGTCGTGTTCGTGATAAAATTCTGCTCCATCTGATGAATATGCAAGGCCGGTCAGAAGACGCGACATGGTCGCTTAGAAGAAAATTCGCCAAAAATGAAGTTTTTCATTAGCGTTCACGCCAAATACTTTAGAATCATAACCCTACAACCACTCACAGCGCTCAAAGCGGACATATTCAGCCAATGCGCAATTCATGGCGATCATTTTGGTACCAAACATATGTCAATGCGAGCTGTGGTTGCGGAGTAATTACGAGTTTTCGGCGGGATGTCCAGATTAAGTGCATGAAAAATGACGCGCTGCGGCTGTCGCGCGACACGTCGGCGGTAGTGAACGTCGCCACACAGTCATTTTACATGCACTCAATCTGGACATCCCGCCGAAAACTCGTAATTACTCCGCAACCACAGCTCGCATTGACATATGTTTGGTACCAAAATGATCGCCATGAATTGCGCATTGGCTGAATATGTCCGCTTTGAGCGCTGTGAGTGGTTGTAGGGTTATGATTCTAAAGTATTTGGCGTGAACGCTAATGAAGAACTTCATTTTTGGCGAATTTTCTTCTAAGCGACCATGTCGCGTCTTCTGACCGGCCTTGCATATTCATCAGATGGAGCAGAATTTTATCACGAACACGACGGTGTGCTTAGTTTCTGTCTCGCAACAGCACATTTTGTGCTCCTATGTCGGGCAAAAACACCAGTGTCACAAATTGTAGTAATTTCACTGTAACTCCGAAACAAGACTTCTCAGAGCACATGTTCCATTGGAAAAAATATTCGTTTTAACGAGCTCTACAATTTTATGTATTGCTATAAAATTCGTTCAGTCACACCCTGTATATATATATATATATATATATATATATATATATATATATAATATATATATATATATATATAATATATATATATATATATAGCATACTAGTTTTCGTAAATGTTTATAATCGCAGTGGCCTCAGCCAGCGTGCCACAGTTCTAGTTAACCTTGTAGCACATTCCCAAAAAACGGCCGATATCGTCAATCGCCCGTGAAATTCTTCATCTATTTCAAACGATCTATTTCAAGGAACGTTGCAGTACACTCCCCAGTATTCGTCTGAACGTAACCTGTATACGATAGTACGTTTTGCTAGGTGGCCGTAAATGTTTCTTGTTTTATTTCAAAATTATTTCCCGCCTATCAAATCTATGATGTACATTTTTGTATGACATAACCCGTTAAGTACGCATATGTACACAGCCGTATGCGTACTGTGTGAGAAACTCGTCTATCTGTATTAGCGCGCACTCGACGCGCGACGTAATAAACACCATCGCCCTGCTGACGCCGTTTTTGGTTGTCGTCCGCGTCGCCCATTATCGGTGAGAAGTCCGCCGCTACGGCCGCCGCCGCCGCCGCAAGGTCTTAGAGGCTGCGGCGGGCTGTGACCACAGCGGTCTCCACCAGCGGAGGCCGTAAGCAGACGGACGATCGGTGGTGACCTCCTGCTCTCAGCGGTTAGCAGCAGTAGCCGAGCATCAATTGATTAAATTCGAATGTCTCTCTCTTTCTCTTTTTAGCTTGCTAGTCCCTCTCTCTAGCATTATCTCTCCCCGTCTCTCTCGTAGCCCTAATAGTCTCTCGCCTAATATAGCCCGGCAAACGGCAAATCATGCGTCGCCTCTGTGGTTGATCTGCCGAAGCCGATACAGGTCAATGAGTCAGTCGGATCGTCAGCCACCGTCGGCCAAGATTGACACAAACAAGCAAGTTCCCAGCGAGGATCAAAGTCGACTACCTAGGAGTAGAGATACAATGGTTTCCTTTGTATTTCTTGTCTTCCCTCTCCCTTCCTCCCTCTCTCCCCCCTGCCCCGCTATTACCGGCTTCATCGTGATGCTCATCATCATCATCGTGGGAGCCTTCGTCGCTGTTATTTCCTCTGCCCCTTTTCGACACGTCTATTGACACGGTTTGAAATGTGGTCACGCTACTCGCGGTGGGTAAGCTTCCGCAACACGTGCGAATCGAGCGGTCGGTGTTTCAATCATCGGCGTTGCGAAGTCTGCTGGGGTCGGTCCATTACTGTTGTCATCGACCCTCATCGCACACACAACCCCCTCCCCCCCTCCAAAACATACACAGCCACAACGACGATGCAGGTGGCTGGCTGATGACAATGCCGAGCATGGATGAGCATTCAGAAGTCGGTAGCTCTTGTTGTTGTTGTTTTCGTTGTTATTGTTGTTATTGCCGTCGTCGTCGTCCTCGTCGTCGTCGTCGAAGTGCTACTAGTACCCGATAAGCAAAATATTCACGAGCTGAAATGTCCGGTCACAATTTTAGCTATACAACATCAAACAAATAGACACAGACACACATATGTGTATATGCATGTGCAGCAGCAGCAGCGACAACAACAACAACAGTAAAGAAAACACTACCACTAAGAGAAACAACAACAGCAACAATGCGACAGCAAGAGCAGCAGCAGCAGCAGCAACAATGGCCAGATCGGTCGGTCATTGGCGTGGTATGGCACGTTAAAAACATTTGCATGAAGACATGAAGCAGCCAGCGACACGCCGACCAGACTTACCGACTTACATCGCTGCTACGATCATCATCGCCATCATCATCATTAGCATTGACAGCCGAAGTAGGTCGCCGAAGCGGTACATAAGCATCAGTCGAACCCTGGCACCACCTCGCCGCCGTTTGCATATAGTGCGTTGTCGTTGCAGCAAGAACAAGAACATGACAAAGAGCACAAAAGCCAAAAGGGTGTGCGGGCTTGCAATCCAGTCGCGCTAAGCTGCCTATTTCGCTGCAAGTGAGCTCCATTACGAATATCGAACGAGTGCATCGTCGTTGTTGTTGTTGTTGTTGTTGTTGTTGTTGTTGTTGTTGTTGGTGTTGTTGTTGTTGTTGTTGTTGTTGTTGTTGTTGTTGTTGTTGTTGTTGTTATGATTGCCGCGCCACCGACCAAAAATGACATCAACACATATACGCGCACACGAACAGGCTCTCTCTCCCTCTTCCTCTCTGTCTGATGGCTCTAACTAGCTGGCGACGGTCGACCGATGTTGTTTTTCCATGCGGTGTTTTTGTTTTTCTTTTTCTCTCGTTCCTTTTTTTGTTGTTGGCCTCATTGGCCGGCCGGTGGTCGGACGAGATTGACTTGTGGCTGGTGGCCCGTCGTTTTCTTCTTTTCTCGTTCTGTTCCGTTCTGCCGCTGTTCGTTTATCCATAATAGCCATAGGTTGGGAGCTCGAGTTGTTGTCAACGAAAACAGACAGTTCCAGTAGCTCGCCTGCCACTTCTGCTGCTACGTGTTCGCTCGTTCGCCAATTGAGCCGTCGGCAGCAACCGGACGCCAACAACAACAACAACAATAATAATACGAATGACAAAAATAACGGCAACAACTTCAAGTAACAACATCCGTAATAACAGCAACAACAACAACAACAACAATACGGTAATGACGGTAATAGCAAACGATAACAGCAGTGGCAGCAGCAGCAGCAAAAACACTAGGAAGATCTAAAAAGACAGGGAGAGAGAGAGAGAGAGAGAGAGAATAGCGGCTACTTTAGGAACAACAGCCGCCGTCAACTATCAATACCAACAATACAACAAGAACAATAACAATAGCCCCATCAGTACCACCACCAACAACAACAACAACAACAACAACAACAATCAGACCCTTGAAAGACCCATAGTAGACGTAGTAACAAACAGCGACAGACGCAGCAACAGCCGCAGCACAACGACGATGAGCTATTACTACTACTACTACTACTACTACAACTACAGGTCGCATAGCGTGTAGCGTTCACGTATGTTGTTGCACCTCACCGTCGCCATTCAGCAAAACCACCTCGCACCTGATGGAGGGCGACCAATCGAAACAGGTAACAAACAACGCCTCACGCTGTGGCTACGTTGCAACTCCATCACAGTTACCAGCAGCAGCACAACAGCAGCAACAGCAGCAGCAGCAGCAACAAGATCATTATCATCATAATCATCATCATCGTCATCATCCAATACCACAGTAAAAAAGATGCTGCTCTGCTGATTCTAACAACGGGTTTTGCTGATAGTACGTAGCAGTAAGTAACACTCAGAGTGCCAGTAACAGCCAAACAAGAAACGGTAAAACGACGACCGTAATAAGCTCGACAGCAGCAGCAGCAGCAACAACTGCAACTGCAATAGCAAAAACGACGACGGAGACAACAACAACAACAGAAGCAAAAACAACAACAACAACAACAACAACAACAAAAAATACAGAAGCAACAACAACAACACCAATAGACATAGCGTAAAGCACGAACGAAACTTGTTCCCTTCGCTCGCTCCTGTCCGATGAGAAGAATGGTGTCCCCGGGACCGCGCCCATACGACCAACGTCAACACGTTACTATTAGCTGGTTCCAGCAATTCCACCAACATGCATTACAATCATCGATTTTTATTTGCCAAAAATAAACAAACGTGTTACATCGTAGTAGTAGTAGTATAAAAGCAACAGTTATATTACTTGAAAAATAATATACATTTTTGTTCTAGCTGTAAAGCGTTAAGAGCATCCACTTTTGGACACTTAATAACTACGCACTGGCAGGGGTGCTAATATCGACGTACACGTCTTAATTACTAATCAGTAAGGTTTTGCACCCACCAAACATAATCAGCGGGCGTATACGCTTGCTAAATCGGTGAAATCGCAAATAATAATGCGCGGATGACAAAAGCTTTGCTTATGTTAACGCTTAGCACCCAGCCGAGTGCCACGCGCACACGCAAAACGCGAAAGGGGACACACCCCCAAAAAGCAAGGCCTTTCGACATTTCTGTTTTTCTAAGATTGTCCTCAAGAGTTTTGGCCGCCTAAAATTAGGCTGTCTTTTTCACTATGTGTCTTGTGTACATGCAAAACAAAGAAGCAAACGCTTTATCTTGCAAATACCGCAAGCACAAACACTTTGCGCTAAATGCGTTTGCAAAATACAACCAACAAAAACTGCACCAGCATATGAGATGAGTGATGAATATTGAAGCAGCACCAGCCACAGCGTTTTACGTTATGATTACTCTTATCACTTAACTAGCATGACCACTTTACAAGCACGGCGAGCGCCAATAGGAAAAAACTACGAAAATAAGTACTGACAATGCGTCTAGGTAATGTGTCACAAGTCACATCGTCCGTGCAGCCGCCTGCATAGGGGAGCGCCCGAACAGAATTTAACCAAACGGACAATGTTTATAAAAAAAGCAAAATTTAAAGTCGACGTAGAGAAGGTCATCGACAGTGTTTAGCGATAACATACTGCCCCATCCCATCGGCACGTCCGCCGTGAGGCAGCATCGAGAAGGGATTCGTCCACTTTTGTTGTTGTTGTTGTTGTTCCCCCAGCAATGTATCGAAACAAACCAGCAAGCAGACAGCCGTAGGCGTAAGTGGTCGTGGAGGCGTAAACCAGATCGTGCGACGACACCTTCTTCACGCCCCCGTTCGCCGCTTTAGTACGAACCGCGATCATGTTCAACAGAGCTAGAGAAAACCCAACACCAAATTTCAGGCTCTCATCTATTATTGTTCTTCTAGCTTTGCGTTGTTAACTTAACACACACACACACGCAAACCTCATGGCATATACATATACCTCACTTAGACTCTGAGCAATACACTTACATATATATATATATATATACATATACCTCACTTAGACTCTGAGCAATACACTTACATATATATATATATATATATATCCTTTACAGTCGCCAACGGGTTAAGACAACAATATAAATTATCATACTGGCATGACCGTTTGTTACCTATACTGTGAGAACACAGCGCTCTTGGCAACATTTTACGGTTCTAAACGCAAAAGCTTCAACAAAAAAACAGACCAACTATGACTGTCGAAAAGGTTTAGTTACTCGGCAACTAAATAACGCAGCGCCATCACTTTGGAGCGAAAATAATGGGCAATAAATTTGCTATTGCCTACGAATGATCATTTGCGTAAATTTTGGATCGTAACATCGCAAATGTACGGTTCCAAGCTTGAAAGCTTCAACGTAAAGCATAGCAACATATCGACTTTTTATGACTTGCTTAATCCGGCTATTCGCCGTTCGCTAGTTTGCGTCGGGTGCCGTTTATTTAATTTTTTCCGCCGAACATGCTAGTATGATCGGTTCCTTAATGCTTTACTAATTCTCTCGCAAATATAGAGAGAGTTTGATCAACTATGTAAGAAAAGAAAAAACAAAAGAATTACTTTTATAAAATTTAATCCTCACTCCTAAACAAGACGTTTCCCCCCCTCGTATATATATATATATATACGATCACAGCACTGCTCAAATGCCGATACAACGCAATGAACCGCTTCCACTTAACATGGGCCCCAACTAAAAAAGTAAGTGTCAGCACGTGATGTGCCAAATCCTGCATCTGGCGCTTATTTTTATGAAAAATACAGGCGGATGGCGGCGAATAAGCACTTGAGTACATTGAAGGTCAGCAAACGCTGTGAGCTAAATAAAGGGTAAAGACGCGAGACTCGTTTTAGAGCAAAACATTACTGCAACAAGCATGCCAGCGCTATCAAGTGTCACAGCTTCACAGCGTCGTTGCTGTAATTTTCAGTTGTTTCAATTTTGGTTATAATTTATTCGAAAAATACTAGATACCGCGCAGCCGCAGCAGCTTTTTAAGTAGACCCCCACTCATGCAAAAATGATCGTGTACTGCCTGCTGGCCACATTTTAACACTGATAATAGTAATAATAATATGAATTATTGATTTTAAATCACAAAATATACCTGTGAAGTATATAGTATCAGAAGTCGCCTAGCGGAAAAGCCGATAAATTGCATTCGGCACGTCATACAGACCACGAAACTGGTCATTACAGTGCGCCATTAAGTCCTAAAACCAACGACGGAAGGCACGAAAAATGCACAAATGTTTGTCTTGTTAAAGACAAAGTGTAGACCGTAGCAAAAGTACAGCACCCTCGACAACAACAACAACAACAACCCGACGAGTGTTGGCCAGCGCGTACTATAGAGCTGATTGAATAAAAGTTGGTGAAAGTTTACGCGCGTCCACACGCAGAGAAGTAGCCAGGACACCTTAGCAATCATTACTGAATCCATCCGTCACGAAACCAGCGAGAAGAATACCGGTGAATACCTTGCAAACAAGGACGAGGCCGGTTGCTTTAAAGAGTTTCACACAATACATGCTGGCTTCGAGACTTTTGAAACGCGAGCTACTGCGATGATTACAGTTCCTGTCGCACGCCTTTCTTCTATCACTAGTGACAACGGGTGCCGTTTCATTGAGTAACTACTTAAAGGTCAAAGCCAGAGACTCTTTATACGCTTCGAATGCAGGCTGTCGTCATGGCCGTCTCTGTTGCTTTTCTTTTACACAAAATAGAATCGAAAGACGTCTTTATTTGCACAAAAGGGATATATATATATATATATATATATATATATATATATATCATCTAGTAAAATGCTTGTTATAATGTTTCTTGCATCAAGACTACCTGCTTTTTCACAAGAGATCAAAAGCTCAAGCGCAGCCGCTTTAAGTAAACAAATTTCCGAGGAGACTACGTAGAGAAATAAAAATGTCTATTTTTTGCCCGCTATTGCCTACGATCAGTCCCGTTGATATATGTATGCATATATATGCTGATTTTGAGAACTGTTGAACTGTTCCCTAAATTATAGGGCCCATATATTTATTTGGGCCACATTAAAATAGAAGTCGAATTAAGGAGGACCTTGATTTTTTAGTAGCTTTTGTTTTGTTTCTGTATGTTTCTGTTTCGTTATGCCGACCCGTTACGCCGACTAGCCGTCAAATGGGAGAATGAAGCTGGAATGATGTGGTGATCCAATTGTAGAGTGGCCGGATACTGTCAGAATTCAACATTGGCAAACCGGCGGCATCGACTGGGGCGTAAGATTGAGTCAAATCTAGCCAAGCGGCTTTTTTTAAGTTCACTGTCTTAGCACCATTGCCTGTGTTCAAATGAGTATTATAAACAGGAACGACCACAACAACAACAGCAACAACAACAACGACAACAACGACAACGACAACAACAGCAATAACAACAACAATAGCAACAGCAACAACAACATCAACAACATACGCCACTGCAACTACCACTGGCATCACTGCACGTATTGAATAAAGTTGTCACCGTTCGCCTTTCGTACATAGCCCAAAGTTATTCAGCATCGAAGAAAGCTTGATCGCCTTGAATGTGAAGGAAGCGGGGAGATGCAGATGAAGTAGAGCCCCTCGACTTCAAGTACAGTGGCAATATCCACGTGCAGATAAGTCAACCAGAATTTCGAAATTACACGCTTCAACGGAGAGACTATTTGTCAGCCATGCATAAGATTTTCTTATAGTCAATATGAGCTTTATTGTGTTTAGTCGTTGCCAAGGAGAACCACGCTAATATAAACGAACGTAATATTGTATATTGTGTTATTAACACATCGATAAGTAAAACAAACAATGAAATTCTAAAAATGTGGATTTTACAAAATCCTAAACTAACGTATACAGAACGTTAGACCATTTTTAGACAGCGATGACAAAACTAACCGTATCAACAGGGTTTATGTCTATAAAAATATTATATAACTATATGCGGGGTGTCGAAAACCGGTTTGGTCCGGCTTGAGGGGGTTGTGGGTTTCGTTCAAATAAACATTCTGTGTTTGTTTGATGTGCGTAATCGTCGTAAAGTTTTCATGCATTGAGCACAAAAATCTGAGAACATGAGGCATCACAGGGCTTCGATGTTTTGCAAACTACAGGCCCGCAAAGAAACAACGAAGAAAAGCTCGGCTCCGCGACTACACGTCTAATTAACCCACATGAGGAGGTACGACCGTAGGCCGTAAGGGGCTATTCGTCGTCGTCGTCCTCACGGAGGAAGCAGGCCTAGCTCCGTCGGAGACAACGAGCGAGCAACGTGTCAGCAGTGGGCCACGCCAGTCGCCAATCCATCTATCCGTCGAATAGATGGATATTCTATTCGAATATCCATCGAATATTATAATGGTAAATTTTCCATCCAGCCATTCTTTAGTTGTTCAAGTGTGGTGTTTTCAAGCACCAGAGCCAACCAAGACGACCCGGAATGGACGTGCGCCGACATAACGTGATTTTACGAGCCAGCCATCTCGAAGATGGGCGGTTGGTCGACCGGCCGAACGAGCGGTTGAAGGCCTAAACCGGACGACGAGCTATTCTTCTCTAGTGACGCACTTCAGCGACTCGCCAATTGCGAGGGCGGAGACGGCACCGCTGCCGTCCTCGATTTCCCCTCACCTCCCCTCACGTCTCTTTTCTTCCATCGTCGCCAATAGACAACTTTGCCAACCTACCAGCTACCAGCAACATAAGGCGAGCCTGCCGCATACTGCGAGCATAGCCAGCGTAGAGACGCTGGCAAACGCAGCGGCACGACTTTGCTGTGCTGTTGCTGCTTCTTCTGCTGGTGCAGTCGCTTCCTCTTTTGTTCGTGTGGTTTCTGCTTTTCGGTATCGCGCGCGCGTTGATTGAAATCTGCGGCGTGGCGCGGCGTGGCCGCAGTCGGCTTAGATAGCATAAAACACACATGCTAGGCGTACTCCCCAGGACGAATCGGCCCTCGGGGGGGGGGGGGGTAAGGGGTGCTGCGTTCCAGCAGTATCTCATCGCGTGCACCACGCACCACCCGGATACTATTATGCGATTCGACCTTTTGCAGCTCTGCATCGTAAACACACGCCGCTCACGAAGCCACTAAAACTCACAACAAGCAAATAAGGTCTTCGTAGCAACACACGAACGCCATCACTTACTTAGTTACCCGCAGTCGCATGCACACGACAGCACACAGCTAATAAATAGCCGAAGAAAGACAATGGATCTATGTAGTATAACCGAGAACAATGGAACACCACAACGAGATATGGCCCGCTTTCATATGCGAGGTCAAATATCTACTCTTATATATATATGCTTATATATCAATAAGCGCATCCTGATGCTATCCATTATCCCCAAAGAGAATAAATACACAAAGTATATATATATATATATATATATATATATATATATATATATATATATATATATATATATATATATATATATATATATATATATGGTAACCAATCTTATCGGCAGCGGTAGTTTGCTCCTAAGTATTACTCGAATTGCATTTCGCAGCGACATAAAATGAGAGCATCGACACTTTTGCGTTCGGCTAGCCGTTTACTTTCACCCGGTCTGGTAGATATGAGGGCACGGGCGAAAAATGCCTACTTGTTTTGTCGAAACCACTAATTTGTCCCTTTGACATTTATCTATCTCTATGAAGATTGTTCTATCCGTCCATTCTATTAAAGGGCCACCGTAAAACCAGTTCGCCTATTATTTTCCTAATTAAGCAAATCGAATTAGTGATACAGACATGACCTCCCGGCCTTCGTTGCGTCGGCAAAATTAAACTTTGACTGGAATCGGCCACCGTTGAATTGATTCGCCCGGTCTTTTCTACGCCACGAAAAAGCAGATGCTTAAACAAAACGAAAAACTCGATTACGAGGAACGAGAGCTAGGCGCTAGGATAAGCAGGAGCACAAGTGCCACCCAGATGAAACGTGCCTGGAAGCTCTATTCTCAGTCCAGTCAGATCTAAAAAACGGATCATGCACGTAATAAATAGTCGTATCTTATGCAAATGAAACGCCTTTAAGAGTCAGTGCGTCTAATTAAATCTAAACCGCATGTAAGAGAAAATGCTATCTTCGTGCAGCGAGTTTTCTCTCCTCCTCTTGATGAGGTTACAAGCCTCTCGCCAGCAGCAGCGGCAGCAGCAGCAGCAGCAGGAATGTGATCGCCGTAGGAGTCGTCCTAATAGACGAAGGCTACAAATGGGGGTGATACTCGAGAACGCCAACCAAATCGCGAGATCGCGTAGTCAGATGTATACGAGGACGACGCGAAAATAGATACATCGCGCTCTTGCAAAGCGGCAAATCGGGGTGGAGGAAATCTATTACCGATGCAGACGAGCGGGATGCGCTTGCTTCTGATATCAAATCTCCCGTAGCGGCCGCGCACAGCCATCCACAGCTTGAAGTGCTGCTTTCGAGTCCGAAAGACACGAATGCCTAATAGAGTGTCGATCGTGGGCAAATAAGACAGTAAAAAGGTGTAGCAGCAGAAGGCAGGACGAGTCCTAGGGGTCTCCTTTACGCTGTTTCCACCGCTTCCACTTCAGTCCAACCCCAATTAATTCGGGGAAAGGGAGGCGCCGGGGGAAGTGAGAACAATCCCAGACAAGCTTGGGCCCGTTTACTCCACACCACAGGTGCTAAACGCTCTGCTGCTAATTTGTGTGTCTCATCGCTGGAAAATAAAGATGCTATCTGCTGCTACTGTCATTATGAATTTGACCTCTAGCATGGCGCACACGGATTGGATAAAGAAACCCATGTGTACCTTTCCTTATCTTTCTCCTCTCTCTCTGTGCATATATGTATTTATATACATATATTCCATGCTTCACAAGCCTCTATTATGTTTCCTTCTAAAGTGTTGTCGACGACAACATATGTATGTCTATATATATATATATATATATATATATATATATATATATATATATATATATATATATATATATATATATATATAAGCGAGCCGGGTTTTTGACTTAAAATGTTTATTTACGAGCATCAAAATCGCTCTTCTGTAACTATGATAACTCTAGACCGTTTGAGTACAGATGTACACAGCAATTGTCAATGGTCTACACTGCACGGAAGATGCGCCAAAATATTTCAATCTACAAACGTCAATGCCTTGAAGGCTGGTTCAGGCGACATATTCCCGAATACAGCGCTTACTTAACAAGCCGCAGATGCTTTGGATAGTTGCCTACATACTAAGGGTACATATATTTACAATCCTTGTTCACCTAGAATATATCGTATCGAAATGTGCCTGCGGACCGTGTTGATTTGCTTAATCTACCTCCCTGTGACAACTGACCGAAGTTCCACACAATGCCGGCCAGACTCAGCTGAAGAATACGGCTGTGAGCATGTGCCAAGGTATCCACTGGTGGATTTGGCTACACAAATTTTCGGGCCGGCTAAATATAATCGATAAGGCCCGCCGGCGACGGTGACCGAAGAGCCGAAGGAGAATCCCTCACGACAGTAGTTTTAGAATTTCGTTCAATCTACCGTCTAACCCCAATGGGGCCTATTAAAAGTAAACGAGCTGTTTGGCTGTGGTTCGTCTTGCCAAATAGCTTCCTTTTCGAGGAAAAACATCCAGCGGTTGACAGGCAGGAGCAATAGTAGTAGTAGTAGTTGCTGTAGTAGTAGCAGCACCGGCAAAAGCTTTTAGCTTGGACGGAACAAGTTCGTCCAAATACAGACCAAAAACTGGAAAGTTTTCACAGTTTCTATTGGAGCGAACGTAGCGAGCATACGAAAATTGGAAGCAGTCAAAGGAAGGAAGAACTAAGAAAGAAACCTCCGATATTCGCTTTCATCAGCTGATTCGCTTTCATCCCTGTCTTCCTCTATGCGCCGGGTGGCACTGAATGTACCCAGTATGAACGGAGACAGACAACCTCCACCACGTATGCATGACGGCACCCAGCCTTTTCTATAAACACGACAAGAACACGTCAACAATTTCAAGCGCTTCAAAGGTAGCAGCAGCCATTTGGTGCCCATACTGCTTGCCTGACAGTTAGTTCACTAGGTAGTACTGCTATGCTAATAGGTCATTGCAGAGCAAGCACTAATAAACACGACACAAATGCAGCGAAGTTGGATCGCATTCTTTTTCGACAACAATCTTCTTCTCTTAGGCATGAATCAAATACATGAAACTTTAAGTAAATGTAACTTTTACCACCATTTTTAACACTGCTGTAGTACTAGTAAAAATAGTTTAGAACCATTATCTTTTTTAAGACGAAGAAGATATTCGCGTTAATCTATAGTAAGAAAGTCATCATCGCCAGAAGCAGCAACTGGTGCCGTTGTTGCTTGCTGCACAATGCTCTCTACGAGAATGCGCTGTTTATCTTCACCGAGTGCGCGACCTTCAGTGGTCTAATATTTACTCCACTCCGTAGCCCATTATCTACATCATTAAGCATGATCTGGTCAGTCCCAAGACAACAGAACTTTTTCGACAGCAATCGATTACCTTGTTCATGTAAACTTTTTATATGCACAAGAGATACGCTTTCACGAGGAATATTATATCTTTTTGACATTCGTCTGATAAATTTGACCTGTGCCTCTCAATGTAATTTGTATCTTATATCATAATCAAAAAAGCTGCTAGCAATAAATTAGGGTAAGAGTAGACCTTTGTTCAAATTTGCATAGAAATCCGGATTTTCTTACAATGAAACATCGAAATATGGTATCACATAATTATCAGGTGGAAGTAACGGTGGCGGTTATATGTTTGGGGCAGTGATATGTTTATATATAATGGCAGTGATACATGGCAGTGCTATGTTTGAGAAAATAGGAGGTATATTGCGCACAAGTATTTGCATCCTATGCTAACAACACCAGCTTTCAATATTTTAAATTGCTAGACGTTTATTCTAAAGAGCAGAGGGCCAATGCACGACCTTTGCGGCAGTTTTGAGATGCAAGGGAGGGAGTCACTTTCTGCGTCACCGACTTTGACGGTAAATGTTCGCGCAGTAAGGTATGCTGACAGCCATTGACGATTTGTGGAATCAATACTTTCTAACCTTTAAACAGTGTCACCACCTTGTCAAGTGGGTACATCGTGTTCACGGATTTTATCATTTATTATGCCGTCCTGGGAGTTCATGAAACCAGAAAAGTCTGCAAATTCCGTCGTTGTAGCGGTCCGTGTTCCCAGTATCACTTCATCGGTTCTATTGAAGTCTTCCCCCAGACTGGTAGTGGGGAAGGAAGGGAGATATTTAGGGGTTGTTGTCAACAACTGTAGCCTCCGGGAACCTCGGATGTTCATACGCCTCCCACCCATCCGTCCGTAGTACGAACAGCAACAGCAATAACAAGGGAGCTGCTATTTCTCAATGTGACGCTGACGTCGCTGCGGTTGCCGTGCGAGCACGATTGACGTGCCTAAGCGAGTCACCTACCGATCTCTGTATCGACCGACCAGCAATTCTGGTCCTCATTATCTGCATCATCGGTACAGACACTGTCATCGTAACTGACGGCAGAAGCATCAGTCTCACGACTATCGTCACCGTCATAACATGAACGCGGTCAACCTTGGAAGAGGAGGTAGCAGTATTTCACAATACGCGTAAATTCGCACAAATCCGTTTTCCTGTTTTGCGCACAATACGACGCGATGTGGCGGCATCGCTTAATCTATCGTTTGAGCGCGACTGGACAGTTGTTATATCTGCTTCTGCGCAACAACAACAACAACAACAACAATAACAACAACAACGGCTACAATGATACAACCTGAGGCATACACCTAGAACCTTGCATATATACTTACATAGCCACTCTCACGTATACATACATAGAAACACATATACATATATACAGAAGCACAGATATATGCGCATTCAAAGCGTCCTTGATGACACATGCCAAGGCAAACGCAGGCAGACGCATACACTGCATTTCGTCAAAGCTTCAACTTGCTGTTGTCGTACTCTGTTGAAATGCAAAAAATGTCTGTCACCCGCCGGCACATCTTCTGGGATGAATGAATAAAGTCACGTGGGGGTAGCGGTAGAAACACGTAGATCCGCGTTGTTCTGCCTTAAACAAAATCCCTGACCAAACGTCTTTATTACTGCTACGCCAGATGGCACCTAAATAGTTTTTGTCACTAATTTGCATAAACAAAAGTACTCGATGCACACTAAACTCACAACTAAGTACTCTCACCTCATTGCCCCATATATATATACATATATATATGTATATTTATGCGCAAAGAACAAGTGCTTGCCAAGGTTGGGCTCCCAAGCGAAGTTGAACACCAGCCTCCACATTGACGACAGTGCACCTGGGCCACCAATTCAGCCAGAGTGGGGTTGGCAGAGACAAGAGGGCGTGGTGGGGGTAAATCAAGTACAAATATACCTACAGATACATAGATAGGCACGTAATAGCGTAGCGGATGAAATGGGCCTGATGATATCTGCTACGCAGGGCAAAATTGCTCGACGTCGTGGTCCCTGATGTCGACGCGTCATTCGTACTGGGCGGAGAGACAGGAATTGTGCGAAGGAGAAAAACACCCTAACCTGACCCCCCCGGCCGTAAGGCCAAAAGCGGTTCTGAGGAGACGGCACTGGCACTGACAGTTGAAGTATCGTCATCGGCGTTCGGCTGGTCTGCGTCCGCGTTTGTCTGATGGCTCTGCGGAGTTACAAATGCCACCATATCGGGGGACGACGCTTCGACTCCGCCCTGTTCTTTGTGCAGTCAGTGACGGCGACGACGGCAACGGCAATAGCGTTGAGAGAGCCTGCGGCTATGTGAGCAACCTTTCAGTGTTCATTGTAGGCTCGCGCACTACTCCTGCTGCTCCCCCGTCATGATATCTACCCCCGTACACGGGTCGCGTCCCTCCTCGTCTGCCTAAGCTAAACCCCGTACCGTTCCATCTTACGTTGTCAGGGAGTGCAATCTCTCTCTTCTCCTACGGTTCTTTGCCACTCATTTAGTGTTCCCCGGTCTCGAACTCTGATTCTTTGATATCTCTTACTCTCTTTCTCGGTTTGTGTTGCACCCCTTCGCTTCTATTTGCCGACCCTCTTTTTGTTTTCGGTGAAAGAATAGAAGCAAAATAAAATGTACATTAGGAGTGAAGTAGATCTTGCGGCACTGCAACGACGACGACAACGACAACGACGACGCCGAGCGCATTTCGCGTCGTTCGCTTCTCGTAATGGGAAAGCCTTAATCGGGGATGGTTATAAAAAGGAGCGGAAGTATTGGTGGAGGCCTTAGAGGATGACGATGACATTGCGACAACAGCAATGACGGCGGGGGCGACGACGGAGCCCGGGGACGAGGGCACGGAGAAGAAGGATGCCACGGACAGCACGAAGGGACGGACGGGAGATAGGGACGGAAAAACACGTTCTTATCTGCGGGCCCACCATCAACCCAGTCTCCCATGCCCGAAAATCCATTGCTCGGAATCCATCGCCGTAGGCTTGCTGCAGTATTCCCCTCCGTCTTGGCCCTCTTGCTGTTCCCGTGGGATGGCAGCGTTAATCGGATAACCCACTCGGTGGCGGCGGACGGAAACAACAACACCAACACCAACAACAGCAGCGGGGGGTAACGACAATGTCATCGTCGTCAATGTTGCCGCGCACCCCTTCACAATATTCATCCACTGCGAGGTTCACTGGTCACCGGCCCGCACTTACCCGCTACGCTGCTAAAGGATTTGGTCGGACCGACCAACCAACCGACAGACGCACAAGTAGACAGGCTCTCAAAGGGAGACTGAAACACTCAAAGCAACCAGAAGACGACGGTATGCGCGAAATTCAAAAAAGTTTGTTTAAGGAAAAAACGCCGCTCACAGTCCGTGCGTCTGTCGTGCGTCTGAATGACTTTCTGGGTAACGGCGGCGCGAACGACGAGAACAAGTCGATTGCCCGTGGGATTTAAGCAGGACCCATTTGCTGGAAAATATCCTAATCGATGGACGAATGCCTTAAGTCACTGGGTGAAGAGAAAGGAATTAAAATGGGCGCAAAGGTTATGGCTTTTTCAGCGCATATACAGTCCACACGTATAGATGCAACCACAACTGTGGATTACTCTCACGGCGTCACATTCAGTGCCACATTTTTGGAGGACCTTGCAATTTGAGGGCCAAAATGTTACGTACGGCCGGTTTGCCTACTGTGCCTATTTAGCCGTCGACAAAGCCGTCGACGACCTAAGCTATTGAACACGAGTTCGTACTTAAAGAATAAATTAGCAATATAAGCAAACAGAATCTTTTATTATGACTTAAAATTAACTGCTTAATTGTTGCTGTTGTTGTTGTTCTTGTTGCTGTTATTAATTCGATTTTGTGCCTTCGGTTTTTACCGCTGATGCCACCTGCTACACCGTTCAGGGTTGCGCTTGTCGATTTCATTACAAACATAACTGCTGCTCTTGTCATGGTTGTCGTCGCGACGATATTTTTCCGTGGATGATTCCTACAGGAACCATGGTGTACGTTTAGTCTGATAGTAGTAGTAGTAGTAGTAGTAATAGTCAAACATCATTCACAGTCAATTGAGCGATGCTTCTCTGGTGCGGTAGTCGCAGTGACAGTAGCAGACAGGCTCGCGGCCTTTGGCAGCAGGCGCGGTAGCGTTGCACTGCGCGTTCCGGTTCACGGTTGTACGATTCAGCCTACAGCTAAAGGCAGTCTACATCCGGCTGTCTCGGCGGGCTGTGGTTTTTTACCTTTGTGACAAAGTCGCTCCAAGTTTAGCATAAACAAATGACACATACGCGCATAAGCAGCAATGAGAAAAGCAAGCAACATCCACGCCAGTGAAAACAAAGCTGGGCGAAACGGGGAATATGGAGCGGGAGCGGGAGAGCGAAAAGCGAGACATTGGCAGAAGAGGAAGCGAATAAAATCCATCGGGAGCGGTTGCGTCGAAGAGTGTTCGGTCGGCCAGACGCTGATTGAGCAAAGTAAGCGTTTCGGAGCAAAACACGACAAAAAAACGAAATAACGACGACGCTGGTGATACTGCGCCGGTGATGATGATGGTGCCTGCTGATTATGGTGATGCAGGCAGACGTGCGTCGTTTCAAAGTCAGAGCAGCATCATCATCCATCCATCGATCGACTTGCCAAATACCGCGTTAACCATTCGCGGCGTCTAACCTGTGGGCTTGGCCCGGAGCCGCCACTGCGGCCACCGCCCGCCGCCACCATTTCTGTAATGGGCCCGAGGCAGGGCGACCAAACGGATATTGATGAAAGAGCGAAGACCCTGACAGGGGAGTGTCCGCTTTGTGAGCTCTCAGCTCTCGACGACGGAAGCCGATGCGATATCGATGCGCACGGCGGCATTGATAATTGCTTACAAACAACAATATCAGCAACAACAACAACAACAAAGACAATAACACCAATAACAGCAACAACAACAATAACAACAACAATACAGCAACAATAACAATAAACAACAACAATAACAGCGCTATTACAATACAACAACAATAACAACCATTATGGCTACTAGCTCACGAGCAATAGCAACAACAGAAACAACAACATTAACGACAAGAATAACTGCTACAAGAAACGCAACAGTGACAACAATAACCAACCATAATAACAATACCACTAATCATATCAGCAAAAAACGACAACTATACTACCAGAAGCCGCAGTAGCAGCAGCAGCAACAACAATAAAAAACATAGAAGCGGTACTATAGGGGACGCCGTCCTCCGTTAATCGGACCGACCCGCTTTGCTTGATTGCATCGATCGTACAATAAAATCAAGATGCAGGAAAGTGCGGGATCAC
The DNA here is from genome assembly GCA_003439945.1 of Dermanyssus gallinae. Lineage (NCBI taxonomy): Eukaryota > Metazoa > Arthropoda > Arachnida > Mesostigmata > Dermanyssidae > Dermanyssus > Dermanyssus gallinae. Next base: position 35,088 of record QVRM01005039.1, read on the forward strand.
GGGAAACTGGTCGAGTAATGGGCACGTCTGTAGCGATTAGCCACGTATCTACATACCACGTATGGTAGAGCCGACGACCGGCCGTCGCTTGCAGAGCGACTTCGTATAGCTGTACGTGCTCATCAGCGCGCCAAATTCGGCCGGGTCTTTGAGCCTTCATCTGTCGCCTGTGCCAGAGATTGGAACAGAGAAGAACGGGTTTGTCGAGACGCCGTATTCGTTCCCAGGTCATGTATAGTTATACAATGTTTTTTAACGCACCAAGAAGTACACTTCATTCACGACGTACATGCATACCGCCACGGTAAAATTTTTTTTTATCGTTCAACCAAGTGCAACTACGCCAAGATGGTCGCCAGGAATGCTTATTGCTTGCTAATGGAGCTACGACACGGTTCGGGTGATGCCCACTCGGGAGGAAACCGGGAGGGACGCTTATATATTTAGCTACTGTAGGAATAAATGCAGTTTATCCGATTAAAAAGGATGCGATACATATTTATTAAATATAACTGTTACTGTCATTAATATTTATTATAGTTTATTAAGTTAGGGTCACGCTACCCCCTTTTTTGCTTAACACTACGATGTTAAATTAGAGAAATTAGCCCTTGACGCGAGCAATGTGTTCACTAGGAAAAAATGAATTAGATTAACATATCTACCATACAAGATCAAAATACGCATATATGTGCGTATTGTTCTATTTAATTGCATAAATATAATATAATATATATATATAAGGGGTATGATGGTAATGCATCATATTTTTTTATTGAGACCTCTATGCTCCCCGTGCTTTTTTGGTCGATCATAACCGATTATAGTCCACTCAGGCATTCACATTGTCTAAGTGGAAACCATGAACCACCAATTGTAAGAGTCCCCGGGTCCTAGGGCTTTGAACCCACGACCTCCCAGATACAAAGCAGTGGTTGCTACCGAGCCACCTTGTTTATAAATAATATGTATAAATATATAAATATATATAATATATATATATATATATATATATATATATATATATATATATATATATATATATATATATATATATATATATATATATATATATGTATAATGGGGAATGGTCTTCTGAATTTCATGCGTTGAAGTCCGCAACTACCATTGTGGATGCAGATATGTTTGAGATGACCTGTTTTGTTTTCGATGTGTTCGATGCCGCTCACCACACTATATAGAATCAGTAACCACTGCTAGTCACACCACTATGAAAAAAATCTAGATACCCGCATCCATTATGATGGAAGTGACATGTATATAAAAAAAAAGTTTACAAATATACTTATTTATTGAATATGGAAAGCTTCTAAGTGCATATGTCTTGTGACTTCTGTGTGTTCTGGTATATAATATATATATAAGCGCCAGTAGTATGAATAGCAGCAGTGCCGTACGAAAGAGCAAAAATTATGACCACAATAAAGGTAACAATGCAGCCAACATAAGTATCGACAATAACCCAGATAATATATTAAGATTACAAAAAACCATGTCAATGGTAATAGCAACAGTAAACAAGATTTATATTTGAATCGGCGCGTAAACACAATGTTTGCAACAATGCCGACAACGGCCATAGAGAGAGCAGAGTGACAACGGTAAGAATAGGAAAGACTACAACACTAACAACGAGTAATCATAACAACAGTGTAAACGGCAATACACAAGCAATAACATCAACAAAAATAGCAACCACAACAACACTAAAAATAAAAAACACAGCAAGCTCCGTAGAATTCACAGCCAGCTTGAAGCCCCATTCACAGCTTTGATCACAGCATACGATTTTTGTCTTGTCCAATTCAAAAACGTCCTAAGTGTTATCGTTTTTTCACGCAAATTGCACATACGGAAACATCTACTGTTGCACAGTTACACAATGAGTGTTTTGCTACATTCATTCATCTACTATTTACAAATTTGCCGGGTTCGGCCCAGGCAGCCGTGAAATACACGTGACTAGACAACGGATCGAAAAAGCGGGTCGAAGTGAAATCGTGGCAGCTTTACTCAAGGAAGCGCCGAGCGCTCCCACTGTACCCGTCGCTATCTCTCCGTTGATAATCGGCATCGGACTAAGAATGGCCTCGGTTCTGCGATCCTCCACAGCTGCTTGCAGTTAGCCGGTCTCCTCCTGGCGCAGACTCGTTCTTACATCGTAAGCTCGAGGATCAAGATTACTCATTCTGCCGCCTGCAACACGTATGATGATTACGCTATCGTCGTCTGCCTAGGCAAACTCATAGGAACGACAATTGCTATTAGGTGGAGCTAATCGACCGCGATAGATCGAAACATGGAAATTGAACACGAGCAAAGGAACTCATGCTAGGACAAACGCGCTAGGCGTTGCCCGTTGCCCAGTTCCTACGTCGACGCGAGGAAGGAAGCACTTGTTCCCGCCGCTCCCGGGCCTCTCTAGCGTCCTAGTACATCGCACCGAAACGCACCTCCTCGTTTGAATATTTCTGTCTTTCTTTGATTGAAATTAATGCTCTCTTTGTGGATGTGTGTATGTACGCGTATGTATTCACAGTTCGTACGCTGTGTTGTACATTGTGATCATTGCCTTAGATCCCTTGACCCTTAAAGTTTTAACGCCACTGTGTGAAATAATTGTCGAATCGTGTAAATATATATTTATATTTTCTCTCTATATGTTTTATTCTCTATGTCTGTTTTGTCATTCTCGTTTGCAGTATTTAGCGACGTTTAGGGTTTTTGTCTGAAAGTCTGCAAACACGAAGAAGAATCGTTATATGTTCAACCGGTACACCGTGATGGGAGACGCAACAACAGAAACTAGCACGCGGGTGGACTTCCCGTCAGCGGCAGCAATGGTAACACAACAAGAAAAATCACTGCAACCACAACAACAAAATAACAACAACAATAACACAACAACAACTACAACAGCAACAAAGATACAACCACAATAACAGCAACAAAGATAACACATCAAACTACCCTCCCCAGTGTCCCCCGTCTGCTACGCGTCGCCGATCAAATGGGTTAAGCATGAGGCATGGCGCGCACCGCTATGTGAATGTGTGTTTGTTTGTTGGCCGAGCGCGTGCGTGCAAGTTGTCCGGCCTCGCCGGCTGCGTGTTCTGCCGGTTTCAGTTCACCAGCCCGTGTTCTGGGGGGGGATCTTTTCACCTTCTTCCAGCAGCACCGACCACCATCAGTCTGCGCTTCCCTCCGCCCGTCTGT
>QVRM01005040.1:0-79186 GCA_003439945.1 Dermanyssus gallinae
CTGAATCCCAATTGACGGAGTACAAGGCTGCTCGATTGAGACTCCGAGGACTCATCGCCAAAAGTAAAGCCCGAGCGGAAAAAGAGCTGATAGACGCGGTGGAGAGCGACGTATGGGGCCTGCCGTACCGAATAGTTATGGCCAAACTCCGGAGACCTCCCCCGAAACTCCCCCCGGATGTGCTGCGGGAGACTGTAACCGGTCTTTTTCCGGCACAGCCGCGGAGAGAAAACGAGGAGTTCTTGGTCACCCCGGAAGACATTCCGGAGGTGACACTGGAGGAGGTCGAACAAGCCCGGAATCGGTTGGCAACCGGTAAAGCGCCCGGCCTAGACGGAATTTCCCCAGAGGTAGCGAGGCTACTGGTCAAAAGGTGGCCTAAGGTCTTTCAAGACCTTGCCAACAAGCTTCTGAGAGAGGGGAGATTCCCGAGGCTGTGGAAAAGGGCAAGCCTGGTTCTAATCCCCAAACCCGGGAGGAAGACGGGGCCTTCGGCTTACCGGCCCATATGCCTCATTGACGCCATGGGTAAGCTCTTGGAGAACGTTATAGTCAAGAGACTAAACGACGAGATTCAGGAAAAGAACGCCCTATCAGATGCCCAGTACGGCTTCCGGAAAGGCAGATCCGCATTAGGGGCTCTAAAGAAGGTTCTGAAACGGGCGGGTGAGGAGACTATGAAGACCCCTAAAACAAGGGGATTCGTGCTCCTGATCCTCCTGGATGTCAAAAATGCCTTCAACACAATGAATTGGAAAGTAATTGTGGAGGCGATGAAGAGGAAGGGCTTTTCCCTCTACCTCCGTCGAATGATTTCATCCTACCTGGATGACAGAGGCTTGGTTGCAGGGGGGCAGGAGTACGAGGTTACTGCCGGAGTCCCACAGGGCTCGATTCTAGGACCCGTGCTCTCGAACATAGCTTACGACGGGGTGCTCGAGATACAAGGTCTCCCGTATGGGGTGGAGACGTTGGCGTACGCCGATGATCTTGCACTCATGATAACGGCCAGGACCGAAAGAGCCCTGGAGAGCGCCGCCAATGAGGCCTTGTCAATGGTGTCCGAGTGGATGGAGTCCCATCACTTGAAACTGGCACCCGACAAGACGGAGGCAATGTACCTAACAGGCAGAAAGAGGACGACCGGCATTAACCTCGTGATGGCGGGCCACCCGATAGAAATCAGAAAGAAGGTAAAGTACCTTGGGGTCATGCTAGACACTGGCCTGAACGGATCGGCACACGTTAAGTACGTGGCCGAAAAGGCCCAAAGGGTCTCCCTGAACCTGGCGCGGATCATGCCTAGGGTCGGTGGGGTGGCTGAGGTGAAAAGAAGGCTCCTGGCCTCGGTGGCCGAATCAACGGCGCTATACGCAGCCCCAGTCTGGGGGGACATGGCAATGCGGACGGCGAAAAATAGGGGGGCACTAAGGTCGACCCAACGAACGCTGGCAATCAGGGTAAGCCGGGCGTATCGAACAGTCTCGACCGAAGCTCTCCTGGTCCTAGCCAAAATGCTGCCATGAGACCTCCTAGTGGCTGAACGAAGTAAAATGTATCTAGACAAAGGTCTGGATCTCACCAGGGCCAGGAGTGCCACCATATCGGCCTGGCATGAGGAATGGGCGCAGGTGAGACCCGGTGTGACCACAGGGAGCTGGACCAAGAGTCTGATACCGGACCTCAGGGCATGGTATGACCGCCGACACGGGGAGCTTTCCTACTGGACGACTCAGGTTCTGACCGGACACGGCTAGTTCCAGAGCTACCTGTCAAGGATCAAGAAGGCCATCAGCATATCTGCGTACTGTGCGACTCTGGAGAAACGGACAACGTAGAGCATACTGTTCTGCGGTGTGATGCTCTCAGGGAAGCACGGGACGCAGCACCAACCGCTGTGAGAGGCCGACCCATCAAGGAGGTGGTCTCCCATATGATGACTTCGGCGGGGGCATGGAGGGAGGCGACGAACTTGTTCGACGCTGTTTTGACACTCAAGACAGCCAAGGAAACGGCCAGGCGGGAGAGGTTTGAGCGGGTCTCACGGAAGAGTGGTCGAGACGAGGAGCCGAGGGAGGGGGGAGGGGGTGGGGAGCAGCCAGGCCCTCATGGTCTCGACGCACCCTCACAGGACGGATTACAAAATGGCATTCCCCTATCCAACCGCAGGTAGACATGCGGGATGATAGTCAGGGATAGAGCTGATTGAAGGAGAACGGCAGAGACGCCTCTCCCACGGCTTCGATGTAATGCCAAAGTAATACCGAGCCTGGGGGGGTGGGGAGGAATCCGGGTTTAGTGGGTTTGCGAGTCTCACACTAGTCTCGCAGGCTGCTAGTGGCGCATGTGCATCATGCATTCCCAAAACCTCCCAGAAAAAAAAAACAGCGCTTATAACTAAACAGAATGTGCAAGTGTTTGAGAGAGGACACAGAAATGGGTTTTGCTGGATCGAAGTAAAAGAAGTCGGCAGAATATATTCTGCCTACATCAGCTCCAACTGCTTGCACGAAGATTTCGAGCGCTTCCTAGATGAACTCGCAAAATCGACACGCGACACAAAAACCGGAAACAGAGTGCTAATAACCGGGGATTTTACTTCAGCGTCAGAAGTCTGGGGATCACCTCGAGCCAATGAAAGGGGCAGAACTCTACTAGAATGGGCAGCATCACTCGATCTTCAAGTATTCAACTCTTTCAATGTCCTACTCAAAAGCGGCACTTTTCCGCTACCCTGGAAGCTTGCTGAAATGGTCCTCATTCCCAAGGGAAACGGGGGATACCGGACGATATGCCTGCTGAGTGCGCTGGCAAAAGGATACGAGGCCATAATTGAGGAAAGACTGAAGTTCTTCGCAAAGGAACACGGCCTGCTTTCGGACACACAATACGGCTTCCGCAAGAACCGGTCAGTCCTAACTGCAATACAACGCGTTGCAAGTAGGGCGGATTTGTTACGAAGTTCCACCATTCAGGTACGGCAGCTCCTCCTAGTCGCTCTCCTAGAAGTTAAGAACGCCTTTAACGTCTACCATGGAAAACAATTCTGGACACACTGATACGAAAAAAATCTCGTATCTGGTAAATGTAATTTCCAGCTGCCTAAAAGCACGAACAGTTTTCAACGGCCAGGTCAGCTTCCAAATGACAGCCGGGGTCCCGCAGGGGTCTATACTTGGCCCACTTCTCTGGAATTTGGCTTACGACGACGTCCTCCGTCTGACAGGCCTGCCCAAAGGAGTGGACACAGTAGCCTATGCCGACGACCTGGCGATAGTCGTGCAGGCTAAAACTGCCGACGAACTTGAACTAAATATAAATAAAGCTGTTTACCTAACGTCAGAGTGGAACGTCGGCAGCGGGACTCAGACTGGCCCCTGAAAAGAGCGAAGCAATACTCCTCACAGGGAAAAGAGGATCCGTCCGCTCACTCTACAGCTTAACGGCGAGAATATTAAAATCGTAAAGGAAGTCCGCTACCTCGGGGTCACACTGGATACTGCGATGAATGGCCTCAGCCACATAAAAAAAGGCAACGACAAAAGCAGCCATTGCAGTGTGTGCTATAGCCAAGATTCTGCCGAACATCCATGGCCCCCGGGCCCGCACAAGGGCACTGCTAATGACGGTCGCGGAATCAATCGCATTATTTAAAGCGCCAGTTTGGGCGAGAGCAACTCTCAAGACGAAGAAAGCGAAGCAGATTCTACGAAGGACCCAGAGGGTGGCAGCCTTAAGGGTAATCCAGGGGTACCGCACAGTCAGCACGAATGCTGCTCTGATGCTGGCAGGGTTGATCCCCTGGGATCTTAAGGCACTTGACAGCAAGCGACTATAGGAATTAGGTGCCCCTACCCAAACGGAAAAGACAGTGAGAGAAACGACACAATTGAGACATGGCAGGAGGAGTGGGACGCCATCCCCCCCGGGGGTCCTGGAGGATCCCTGCGCGTACTGCTGCCAGATATCAAGGCATGGATAGAGAGGCCTGGGGAAGACCTCACCTATCACCTTACCCAAATCCTCACAGGACACGGAAATTTCAACTCGTATTTGTCCCGAATTGGAAAGGCTTTGTCGCCGATATGCGTATTCTGCGAAGAGACACATGAGGACACTCCAGGTCACACACTGCTACAGTGATCGGCCTGGGAGGCTGCGCGGTTAAGGGCAAGCAGACTCGTCCGAGTGAAATGGGGCAGGGAGGGAGACCCACACCACGAGGTCAGCGACCCACCTCGGTCCACTTTAATAAAGTTTACAGAATACATTCTCTCCAGTGAGCAGGCCTGGAAACTGGGAGCAGCGATGGCAAGAGAAGTCCTTAAGGAGAAACATGAAAAGTGCAAAGAAAGACAGGCACAACTGCGGCTTCAACCTGAAAGCATCCATACATATAGAAGTGCAGCTCGAAGAAAACGGGCTTGCAGGTGTTAGACAAGTGCTGGATTCTCTGGGCGACCGCAGCCAATTAATCTGAAAGGGCGCTCGCCACTTCTCCTGATAGTCCATAGTACTGTTTTTATGAAGATCTGGGCTATCAGAGAGTGAAGCTTAAAGGGGGAGGTGCGTTTAGTGGGTATGGGTCTCAACGGAGTAACATCCAACCGTTGGGGTCGAGTCCCACACTGCTAGAGATAGAGACTCGTAGCGATAGTGCGTAACTGCATTTAATACTTCCTCCACAAAAAAAAAAAAAAAAAAAAAAATATATATATATATATATATATATATATATATATATATATATATATATATTTATATAATTATGACACCTGACATACAATTTTCAGAGCAGTGTCGACATGTCGCGCTTAAGGCGACGAACAGATGCAACTGGATCCTCAGATCCTTCATTGTTAAAAATCCAGAACTCTATATAAAATTATTTGATACTTATGTGAAACCAATCATGACCTATGCCTCTCAAGTGTGGTACCCCATATACATATATAATATATATGTATATATATAATATATATATACATATATATAGAAAATATTGTGATAATTTATTAATCATTTAAAATACGTTTGCACACTCGGCAGTGCTCGCCTTAATAAAAATGGTGGTAAAAGGTGTCACGTGAAGTTAAGAGTCAGTTGTCCGTGTCCTTGCTTGATGGTAGCCCCCGCTGTTATGGACCCGGTGCGAGCGATATATCCTCAAGGTTCCTTGCAAAGTTAAAACGGTGAGATCCATAAGATTTCTCTTCGTGACGCTGAGCCCCAAGAGCGTCCTCGCAGATTCGGAGTCCCATACTTCACTCATAGAGATAGTGATGGATCCGAATCTGCGAGGTTTTTGCGGGTAGGGGAGCGCCGCTCTTAGGAACTCGACGTCATATTTGGCGATCTTGTCTTGCCGTGCTTTTGCCAGGTCCCGGTTCGGGCCGCAAACCTCGGCATCTAAAACCCAGACCTCGGTAGGTGTTGTTATTACGAGGTCGGGCTTTAGACCCGGTGCGCCCGGTCGACGGAATACTCGCTCACGAACCACCTCATGACCCCTTTCGCGGAGAAGACGCGCCACGCGATCACAGACGTCGTTATGTCTCTTTATGGTTTGTTTGTGTGTTATATCGCACATCTGAGCGACATGAGCCAACGTCTCAGGCGCATGACACCCGTGCCTACAACGTTTGTTGTAGCCCGGGCGTCCCCTGGCCAATCTGGCACGCGTTGGTAGTGCGTTGATCCTGAGCTTTAGTAGGTTTATATACTCCTTACCAGATAGGTAGGGCATACCCTTAATCCAGTAATGTACAAAGGGCGTTTCGTGTGCTTTTTTAAAATGTGCCCCATCGAACGTGTTGTGTAGTTGTTGAGACCAGTAATCGGTCTCTCTGTAGCGGTCTCAATGGAGGTTCCCAAGCGCTCGCAAAGAAGTCTTGTTTTCGCAAGATCTTTTTTAAAGTGCTCGGTGGTTAGCATCCATTGGACCAGAAGGTGCGTGGAGTGTTGTAGTGCTGTCAGGCGGGAGAGGCGGATTCTGGGAATGAATGTTTGGAGGCAGGGGATGTCCAGACCGCCGTGTGTTGTGTGCGTGTACAGGTAGGCGTTCGGCACCGAGTTTTCGAGCTTAAGCCATTTCGACTTAACAACCTTTCTGATCTATATATATATATATATATATATATATATATATATATATATATATATATATATATATGTATATATATTGGACCGACATAGCCCGCCGGCAAATTTATTTGTCCATGTTGTCTGTTATCACAATGTGTCACATAACGCACTGAAAACTAACGACTCAAGGCTCTAGGTCCAAGATGGGGCTGGTCCACCTGGCCATATATATACATATAATATATGTATATATAATTTTTTTTTTTGAACAAGGTTATTTATTATAAACACAATTACAATGGTATGTTGATTCATACATTTACAAATATTTGCAAGAAGTTGTATATATATATATATATATATATATATATATATATACATATATAAAGATATATATATACATATATATATATATATATATATATGTATATATATATATATCTTTATATATGTATATATATATATATATACAACTTCTTGCAAATATTTGTAAATGTATGAATCAACATACCATTGTAATTGTGTTTATAATAAATAAATAACTTTGTTCAAAAAAAAATTATATATACATATATTATATGTATATATATGGCCAGGTGGACCAGCCCCATCTTGGACCTAGAGCCTTGAGTCGTTAGTTTTCAGTGCGTTATGTGACACATTGTGATAACAGACAACATGGACAAATAAATTTGCCGGCGGGCTATGTCGGTCCAATATATATATATATATATATATATATATATATATTTATATATATATATATATATATAGATATATATATATATATATATATATATGTATATAAATATATAGAGATCAGAAAGGTTGTTAAGTCGAAATGGCTTAAGCTCGAAAACTCGGTGCCGAACGCCTACCTGTACACGCACACAACACACGGCGGTCTGGACATCCCCTGCCTCCAAACATTCATTCCCAGAATCCGCCTCTCCCGCCTGACAGCACTACAACACTCCACGCACCTTGGGGTCCAATGGATGCTAACCACCGAGCACTTTAAAAAAGATCTTGCGAAAACAAGACTTCTTTGCGAGCGCTTGGGAACCTCCATTGAGACCGCTACACAAGAGACCGATTACTGGTCTCAACAACTACACAACACGTTCGATGGGGCACATTTTAAAAAAGCACACGAAACGCCCTTTGTACATTACTGGATTAAGGGTATGCCCTACCTATCTGGTAAGGAGTATATATATATATATAAATATATATATATATATATATACATATATATATATGTGTATATATATATATATATATATATATATATATATATATATATATATATATATATATATATATATATATATATACATATATATGTGTATATATATATATTTTTTTTTTTATATTTTAAAATGCAGTTTTATTCTTTCACATTAAATGACTTTTTATGTTAGCACTTTGGAGTGAACAATTGTCTCCGCGTTAACGTGTGGTTACGGGTAATCTAACCCGGGATTAGCCCAGTTCAACAATGTGCCCCGAACAGATGCTGCGTTTCCTCGTTGGATGTCAAGCGACAGTCTCTGACGCAAAAATTCCGATGCTCTTGAGTCTCCCGTGGAGAGGTTGAGGCTTCTACCCACGCGCTGAATCAACTTCAATGTAAGCGGGCCTGGTCCTCCCATTGTTTCAAAGGCCAACGGACAAAATTGGTGCGGATAACTAACGCCTGAGTATTTTCTACATTTGTTAGCCTCTGCTAACCTAGACGCATGACCTGCCTGGTCCGCACCTGTACCGACCATCGAAGGGGCTAATGAGTCGGTTACAGTTGCGTCCCAAACAAGCATGCGACCACGCTCAAAGGGGGTTAGAGTAAGACCGTCAGGCCTTTTCCCGTCATCTCTGGATAGACCCGGAGGTTCTAGTACGCACGGAAAGCCAGCAGATCTTAGTGCTCGACTGAAAGTGTCATTTAATGCCGAGTGGCGTGCTCTTCGGCCTGCACTTAAGGCGCATGATAAGCCATGATGCGCCAAAGCGTCTACAAGGTAGCCACAACGACATCGGTGAGGGACAACTAGGTCGACACCAAGACGCAATCCTGTGCTGATGCGCGTCGTCTCATCATCCAAAAGCGTCCCTATTCGTGGACAGGGTAGGGCATGTAACCAGGCTCCAGCCCCTTGACTACTAACGGCTCGAAGCCTGGCTTTGTCAGCCACGGTGGGGGCTCTATCGATCAGGCTTGTTAATCGCTTTTCTTGCAGAGGGTCTGTCCAACTGCTCTGTTTAGTTCTTTCATCGGGAGGGGAGTCAAACAAAGACAACAATCTGTCGGTTAGCTTTTGTAGCTCAGCGTTATAAGCTTCCCATCCATCCTTATCCAATAAAGCCCTAACCCTCTCCGAAGCCTGAGTCAATGATGACACGATCGCGGGTCCAGCCATCATAACCGCGTCCGGCATACCTAAGCCGCCTAGAGAGATCGGAAGCATTACCTGATCCCTTGCCACAGCGGTAAGCTGAAGATTTAGTATCTCCTCTGAAATATCTAGGCTAAGATCATTAAAAGGCTGTAAAAGTTCAGGCGACGAGGATAAATTGCAACCTCTAACTAGGTGTGTTAACTTCGTGGCTGAAAAGCAAGATCTAAGAAGAAACATACCGCAGTGGGCCCCCAATTGGGATAGCCTGCCTGTGGCGAAGTTCAGTTTGCCTTTCCGGGCGGCTAGTGCTTTTGGTACCCCATCCGGCAGCAAGGGCACACCTAACAGCTCCAGGTCATCCTTGTCAACAACGCGGCATCCAGGGAGTAGGCTAAGAAGGTCCGTTAAATCTAATGGTTCGATTCCGTTATGCTCCGTAACATAGACTTCACATTTGCCCGGGTTCAGATTCAGGCCACTAATCACACCAAAGTCAATGACTTTTCGAATATCGTCTAGTACTGTCGGGAGGTCTCCGCCTAGAACGCCGTCATCCAAGTACCAGGCATTAAGAGGAGATCGCAGTGTATCCACCATATCCTTGATACACAGGCAGAATAGTGGAGGACCTAGGGGATCGCCTTGCTGAAGACCTGTTTGCGATAGCATCGTGTTATGGGGCATGACCAGATGTGATGACTGACCGTAAGCCAGATTCGTCTGGTGAAACAGTAAGGGAACCCACGACTTGACGGATTGGAGTAGATGGTCTCGTCGAACGCTATTAAAAGCGTTTCGGAAATCCAGTTTGACCATCGCCGTCGGTACTTTGCGCGATTGCAGAAATGTACGGGCACAGTGTACTGCTACCTCTGTACCGCCAGGGGTAGCGAATCCTAGCTGGTGATCGCCAAGAGCTGCTAAAACAGCATCCTTATTATCTTGACAGCTGATTTTGACTGCCAATCGGCGAACGACCGAGGAACAGGCGATAGGGCGTAATGATCCATCCTTTTTCTTTAGTGCAAACATCCGTGCTCCGAAGATAAGTGGTATAAAACAGGAAGGGGGCGAGCCCCATCTGAGCACATCAACTACTTTGGCAATAGCGTCAGCTAATCGCTCAGCCGTGCTGCCCAGTGTACCAGACAGTAGGTCCTGAAGTAGACGGGGTCTCATAAAATCCAGGCCGGCAGCTGAACTCCGACTGAAGGTCTTCATGGCGTTCAGTATCTCGTCGCGCGAGGTTGAAGATGGCAGTGTAACCGCCGGGGGTGTGGGCATGGTTAGATCCCGAGGAGCCTGTGGGTGTTTGGAGCGGAGTGCTTCCGTATTTTCGTTCACTGGCGCCAGAATATCCTCGGAGCTCACCAATCTAGCTGCACCTGAGATATCGCCTTCCGACAGCTTGACTCTCACCCGTCTGCAGAGGTTATCGTCGAGGTAAGCCTTTGATCCCGAACCCTCGTGCGTCAGGTCCCTAAGCCTTTTTCCCGCTGAAAATTCGCGTAAGTTCTTCCTAATCACGACAGACAGGGACCGGGCGTCCTTTTCCGCTCGAGAAAGTCGCAGCACGACCGGAGCAAAGGAGAACAAAGAGTACCAGGCGGAGAAGTCGTTGTCCTTGGCGACGTTTGAGAAGACGTTAGTAAGTTCCTCTGCAACAGTAGGCCTTACAGATTTTGGTAAAATGCGTAGCAGTTTGGCTTGTTGCATGTTTGCCTGAATGTCGACGAGTAGAGTGTCTATATCAATTTCTTCCGTCGAGGCCCGATGGGCTGTGAACGGCCTGTTGGCGGCGTCAGCATGCCTGGCTGATATGTGTCTGGCAAGACCCCTTTTCGTGAAGACACCTTTGCAAACCGGGCATGTAGCCCTGTTGGAGGTATCCAAGAATGGAGATGTTTGTGCGGCCTCAGTTCCGCTTGGGTTATTATTATCTGGCATTATGATGTAAAGGCTTTAAGCTTATCTGCGAGTGGAAGGAGAGCCAATAAAGGTTTTAAAGCTTCCGCGATTGTTCTCAAAGTTGATGCCAGATCAGGGCTGACACCCTCTAACATCCGAGCGACGTCTGTTAAGGCGCCCCCAACATCTCTGCGAGACGTCTTGTTACGGGTGTGTCTCTTCGTGCTGAGTTTAGCGGTATACCGCGGCCGAGCTTGACGACTTCTGTATGTGTTGGTTCGCTTCCGTTTGGGCCTCGGTAGCGGTCGCGGATTGGGGAGAAGCAGCTGCGGTGAGGAGCTTTCCTGTGTGGTAGAAATGCCCCTAAGGACAGCAGCGTACGAAGCCTTATCTTTGCCGGAACCACCGGGTTGCACGTCTTCCACGACAGCAGCTGTGACATCAGGTCCCTCGGTGATCGATGCAGACGGATGCGATGCCTTAACTTGTTGTAGAACTCTCGCCTCCATGATGATCCTGTTCCGCTCGCGGAGGTAGGCCACACGCGGACAGGAAGGCGATCCGGCCACGTGGGGGCCACTACAGTTAACACACCTCGACTGTTTCGTGCAAGTTGAAGCGAGGTGATCTCCACCTCCGCATTTTTTGCAGGCCTTGCGATAGGTGCACCTGTCCGCTAGATGTCCCACTCGTTGGCAATTGTAGCATAATTTCGGTTGATCGGGCTCAAGAACGACTGAGTGGGTTTTGTATCCCAGGAAGACAGACACCGGCGGTTGACGGTCAAAGGTCAAGATCACCTTGCTAAGTGGGGTCTTGCTAGTGTGACCTGTCCGGAATAAACGTCGAACGTGCACCACACCATAATTTGCTAGTTCTTGGCATATCTCGTCGTCTGTGAACGCAACATCGACGCCTTGAATTCTCGCCTTGAATGACGTTAGAGCTGGACAGGTTACCGTGACGGGTATCGATCCTATTGCAGAAAGCTGCGTCAGTTTTCTAGCCGCGTCCTCTGTGTTGACCCATACAGAAATGGCGGCCTTACTGCTTGATATCTTGCAGTCAGGGCAATTAGAATGAATAGCCTTACATAACTGAAGCAATGTGCCGTCAGCGAACTCGTTAGAAGCTGGATCTTCAGTGGTCTTTCTGCGTATGACGACTTTAAAGGCGTTGAATTGACCGCTAGACGTCTCCGTTCGCAGCTTGTCCAACTGACGTTGCTTACGAGATTTAACCTTCTGCTCACGCTTGGACACCACCAGCGTAAATGATTCGTCATGTTCATTGCACTCAACTGAGGAACCCTTCCTTCGCTTACACCCTGGTTTTATAGCTCCGTCTAGGATTTCCGAAGTTCTGGCACCTGTAGTTGGTTCAACTTGTGATGCACCAGGCGATGCGCTGCAGGCCCTCTTCTCAGCCGGCTTCGAGACATCAGCTTCTACGACGACTGGTGTATCTTTAACTATTGCGCTCCTGAGTTTGGAAATATCCAAACTACTAGGCGGCTTATTGCCACTGGACTCGGCCGGCATCTTCCTAGATGTCCAAATGTCTTGGAACAACCAAACGCCAAAAAAACACAAAAAAAATATTTGCCACTCCCGGGAGTTGAACCGGGGCCCAACAACTGGCAGTCGATGACGCTACCACTAGGCTACGACGACTGCACAGGCTGCTCTGCTTCTAAGCCGTATCGACCGCCGGCCGCAAGTTAGGCACAAGCTTACAGCTAGCGATGACGTTGGCAAATCGAACACAGTTGTCAAAATTGAACACAGTTGTCAGAGAGCCCGGAAGGGATCGGAGCTCTCTGAGAAGTAACCAGAGTACCTCCAGGCGTATGCGATGCACCGTTCGAACACTCACTATACAAACTCTGAATGATACAATTATCACTACGAAAATCACAGTCAAGCCTCTCGTAGTAACCGATTTTACGGGAGCCAACGCGAAACACGACCGTACTCCACCGCATCAAACGGCGAAAAAAAGCGATGTGTATATATATATATATATATATATATATATATATATATGTATATATAGGAGATGCCTATGACGGCGGGTGTCCCACAGGGTTCCATCCTCGGGCCCCTACTGTGGAACATAGCGTACGACGATGTACTCCGACTACGTAACCTTCCTGTTGGAGTTGAGCTTTTGGCATACGCAGACGACTTGGCTGTGACGGTGCAGGCTAAGACGACTACGGAGGTAGAATTATATGCCAACAAAGCCCTAAAACTTGTAGAGGAATGGATGAAGGAGGCTGGGTTGGCTCTTGCTCCGGAGAAGAGTGAAGGTATTCTGCTAATAGGAAAAAAGCAAGTGCGACCTATCAACCTTGTCCTAAATGAGGTCCAGATAAGGATGGTTAGTGTAGCCAGGTATTTGGGCATATATCTGGACAGAGGAATGAGGGTATGCACCATGCTAGAAACGCTGTGAAGAAAGCGGAGAAGGTGGCCAACACAATAGCCAAGATCCTTCCTAACATTCATGGGCCAAGTAAAACAGGACGCAGGAGACTTATTATGTCGGCTGTCGAATCTATAGCGTTGTTTGGAGCACCGGTGTGGTTCACAGCAGCTAAAAAGTCGCAAGGGTTAAAACATATGTTAAGAAGAACACAAAGGATCGCGGCCTTACGGATTACTCAGGCCTATAGGACTGTTAGCACCTCCGCTGCACTTGTCCTTGCTGGCACTCCTCCCTTGGACCTAAAGGCAGAGGAAAGGCAAAGATTATGGGATAGGGGCCCAGAAAGCTCTAATAGGAAAGTCAGAGAGGATGAAAGAGAAGGCACCCTAACTGCATGGCAGAACGAATGGGATGCCATTCCAGATGGTGCACCGGGTGCGCGCGTGCGCGACCTTATTCCTGACATAAAGAAGTGGTTAAATCGACCCGGAGGAGAGGTTGATCACTTTCTGACGCAGGTTATAACGGGTCATGGCAACTTTCAGGCATATCTGTCAAGAATAGGAAAAGCCTCCTCGGACATATGCGTACTCTGTGACCTAGGTGTCGTAGACGACGCTGCCCATACTCTGTTGGTCTGTCCGGTTTTTGCGCAAGTCAGAATAGAGACTAAAATAAAAGTTCTGGACCGACTGAAATTGGGCGGAAAGCTGAATTGTACGAACTCTCCGGACCTGCCTACTCAGGGAATTGCACAGTTTGTGCAATTCATTTGTGAAAGCACCTCTAACTGGCATATAGGAACTGCAGTGGCACGAGAGGTACTGGTTAGAAAGGGGAACCTGGAGCGCCTCAGGAGAGACAGATTTGCAACAGAACGGACAGAATACGCCCGTGCCTCTAGAGGAATCGTTTTGCAGGTAGAGGAATGCAGTATTATGGCTATAGGGCCAAACCTTGAGAGGTCTTCGGCCAATTGATTCGAAGAACACTCACCACTCCTCCTGTCGGCTCGTAGTACTATTAAAAGGAGAGCCGGGCTGACAGAGAGTGAAGTTTAAGGGGGGAGGTGCGTTTAGTGGGTATGATCTCGGCGGAATAATATCCAACCGTCGGGGGTGAGTCCCACACTGCATAGGGTCTGTGTCTCTATCTACTTGCCCTATGCGTTAGTGCCTAAAGCATTTAAATCCTCCTCCAAAAAAAAAATATATATACATATATACAAGAGATATTTTTATAATATATATATATATATATATATATATATATATATATATATATATATATATATATATATATATATATATATATGAATTATAAATGATTTCAGAGATATGGAGGAATTTAGGCTGCTAGGTAAGAGTTTTAGTCTGCGGGCAGCCGTCAGTATTGTGTCTGTGAGCTGAGCTTCTCACTAAGCAAATTACATAATGCCCTTTATAACGCGATTTGTTCCGAGTTTTTTTAACTTGGCTCGAAAATGTTGCTCTTTTTTGTGGGCTCTTTTTACAGCACATCAATATGGCGGCGTGGAATAGCCAAGCACAAAACCCAATTGTGCTACCAAAATGTGTCTTTGTTTATATAATGCGTTTCGTTATATTATTTTTTTAGTTTTTATAATGCTACAAAGACATTCGAACACAAGGGAAAGACTCACAGCTTTACGCTTTTACGCCACCCTCTTCTTACCAGGATAAAGATGTCATGTGAGATTACGGTTGACAATGCGGCCCCATCCATAGTTATTGTCTGCATTGTTCGCTACGGTCGGCAGAGAGCGTGCCCAAACGTTTGTGTTTTTATTGGGGTTCACATAAATGCTGGTTGTGATGAGCCAGTGCTATTAGAGGCCAATGCATAGATAAATGATAGACAATTCTTTGCTGTTATTGCAACATTGCTACAAAATACTAGCAATGAGTGCTTTTGCAGTCGTAGTATTCTGTATCTTAACTACTGCAGCATCCGGTAATAATTATCACTCACGCTTAGTAGTTAAATATAGCCATATTTAAAATCTCCAGCTTTAATTGCTACATCGTGTTATAGCTGCACTTATACTTATGTTAAATGCATTACTTACGGTTGCCAACGTGTTTGTTTGTATGTAGATATAAATTAGGTATTGTTTTACCCAACATGGTGTGGAAATAAATTAATGAATTACTTACGGTGTTGCCCAAGGTTTGCTAACTGCAGAGGCTTCATATCCTTGCAGGCAAAGGGAAGAAGGGAGGATTCTGCAACTTTAGTGAACTACCGTGTTTGTGGTTTCACCGGAACCACATGAATTGCATTCGAACTAAAAGTAGTAGCGGGTAGCACGTGCACAAATCTGCCTATAGCACAAAGCTTTGCTATTTACCATTAAGATGACCATAGCAAGACACGCGAGCAAGTTCGGATATTTTTTAAACAATTGTGGCATCAAAACTATAAATTAAGTGCGTACGGCGTGGCGGTAACCGATGCCAAACCGGTACCATAACACGAAATTCTTCGGATCTTGTCCAGTAAGACACAACACAAGATGCAGTGAGCTCATTTGTGCGCCTCCTGCGGTCTAGTTGACCAAAGCCACTGGCTTTCAAACTTGTTGTAATTACGAAGCAGATTTGGAAGTGTAATAAACGAGTTCTTTCCGTTATGAATAATAATAATAATAATAATATAATAATAATAATAATAATAATAATAATAATAATAATAATAATAATAATAATAATAATAATAATAATAATAATAATAAACAATAATACATGGGGTGATGGTAATACGCTATATCTTTCATTAAGACAATAATACCACTCGTTTTTCTTTTTGTTTCGGTCATAGCAACGTATAGTCCAACCCGGCATTTTCATGTCTAGTTTAAAAGCAATCAAAACCAACGAAGGGAGCGGCGAGGGCCGTACAAATGACCGGTCCAGCATGCAAGACCATGGGGTTGCCATTAAGTCACCTTGCTCGGCAGAACTCGCATAAGTTGCTACGTTCAATTAAAGACAGTAAAACATTGTTGATATATTTGCATAATTTTAGCACATCGCACACCATCAGCATGGGTATTTCTGGGAATTAATTAGAAGTGATTGCAATCATGAAGGCATACATAAAATGGCACAGTTAATGACCACAATTAGCGACGTTCTTTGCTGGCAATGAAGCTCTTTGCTGGTCAGTTGCTGTCAATGTACTTAATTATGGTGGCAAACAGTGAGATATAATGCAGCGGCGTTCACCTTATAATAGATCATGATAAATCTAACAAACTGTTCGACCATTTACTTAATACCGCAACAAATTCACTACATATTGCCTTATAAGCAAGCATTGACAAAATTAAGCCGCAGTCAATTGAATCACAAACATTCTCTGCTGTATCACGTAAAGTAGGGATTGTTAGCGATAGACAAATTCGACATGTTGTAAAACTTCATTGGCACTGGAGGGACGTAAGAGATACCAGTATACAGGCAATTTCCTAGTCAAATCAATGGCTAAGTGCGGTATGTCTGGGCCGGCGTCCTCAACACTAAGGAGATTATCCACCCGTTCGACCGACTCTTTCATGAACAAAAACATCCACTAACAGAGGAGTTGGCCAAATGACAACCAGTTACCAATGCAAAGGGACTGTGATGAATAAGACGAACAGAAGCAAAGTTATTTTGCACGATTTACGAAAACGGTTAATTAGCCACGATTGGTTTCCTCATTTTAAAATTGTCTTTGTGAGCTCTAGTTGCAATCAGCATTATGTAAAAAAATAATAATAAATGAGCATACCACATTGTGTACCGAATTCTAGGCTGTATCAATGATTGTCCCGACAGGTCGAAACCCTTTGTCGCTTACAAATAAAAAAAAATCCAAGTATTTCTTCCCTTTCCTAAGCAGGACTACTCTGCAGATATTTATTGCAGAGGATCTTCCCTGTTTGCGGATGTGCCTAGGGATATATGGGTTAACGGTTCTAACTAGCGTTTTACACCAGGATCTCTCCCCACAAACTTAACGAGCACCCAGTTTAACGAACCTGACACCTTTTCTACAAATTTAACGAACGAATTTAGCGTGGTCGCATGCTTGTTTGGGACGCAACTGTAACCGACTCATTGCCCCATTCGATGCAGGAGCGGATCGAGCAGATCATGCCTCCAGGTTAACTGAGGCTAGTAAATGCAGAAAATACTCAAGCGTCGATTATCCGTCCCCTTTCGCTTAAGCTGATTCAGCGCGTCGATAAGTCTTAGTCTTTCGACAGGAGACTCAAGGGCATCCGAATTCTTGCGTCAGAGGCTGTCGCTCGACATTCAACGAGGAAATGCTGTGTCTGTTCGGAGCACATTGTTGAACAGGGCTAAGCTTGGCTTAGAGAACCCGTGATCACACGCTCGCGCGGAGACAATTGTCCACTCCAAAGTGCTAACAAAATGAAATTATATAAATAAAAATACAGTACAGTGATTCTATAAAATAATAATAATAATAATAATAATAATAATAATAATAATAATAATAATAATAATAATAATAATAATAATAATAATAATAATAATAATAATAACAATATTAACAATATAACAATATAACTATAACAATATAAAAATAGACGGTACCTGCAACGTGTACCCAGTGAAGCTGTTAAACAGCAAGCGATTACTATTTTGCCCCATTACGATAAACAAACAGTATGGTACTAAAAAAGCTCCTAGGAGGATTGTGCTTGTTTGTGTTTGGAATGGGTGGTTTCGGAAATGCGTAATGCTGGCAGCTGGATGGCTAGCAAAGACTAGTGTGGAACTAACCCACTAATCCGGGCTCCTCTCTACCCCCTAGAGTTATTATTTTGTGACACTTCTCAGTAACTTATGTCTGGAGGGAAGGCCTCCTTCCACCCTCCATTCAGTAAACAAAGACCTTTTATATTATATTTTAACTATGTAATAATAGAACAAGGCCGTAAGTGATCTAAAGGGTACCTCGGAATGAGTGGAGTCTGTTAGGGGATGACATGGTCGCTGACCTTAATGTAGGAGAACGCGTCTACATGTCTACGGAAACCTATTAGTGTTTGTAATTTTATAGATGTGTTTTTGTTTAATAGGTATTATTATTATCCAGACGTTTATGTAATTTTCGCAATATTTCAATCATTTTTAAGGCGGAGGTTTAGAAACTCGCACGGTGGCAAGTCAGGCAATTAAGCCGCGTGCTTTACCAGTCTAACTCCAAGTTTTGGTGGACATTCTGTTGTATTCGAACTTTTCGTTACTGCACTACCTTATTCTAGTTTGATTATTGCCACAAATTCACTCCTAAAGAAAGTTGCGATCGTCATCTGCCAGCTGACCAACAGCGCTTCACTTTTGTAGGCGGAGGTGCTCTAACGCCTGACCACTGCAAGCTTTGGTAGTAGAGGGTTTAAAAGTATTGAGAGGAGATCATATATACTCATTTGTTGCTGTTTCGGGCGTTGTTCGAATGAAACGTCTAGTTCAAATTTGTATGCACCATCCATGTACACTGCTCAAAAATAATTTCTTCCCGAATGACCAATCGATGTCCTTCGAAATCATTATATCATTTATGGAGGCTGTACCAAAAAATAACGTATTCCAGTTTTTGGGTGCGGCTTTTTGGAGTGCTATTTTCTCAAACCGTAGTCTATGGGGGGATTGACTTAAGCATTTTATTAAGGTCTCAATGTATTAAATTTTTGTGCGTGCAATAGACATCTCTATATACATGATTACTAGCGACGCATGTGTATCATGAATCCTTAAGAGCTTCCAGAAATTGTCCTTAAATAAAGCTAGTTAATGTCAATGCGATTTTTTATACCTTTGCTCCAAAATTATACCAACATAGAAGAATACGATGAGTGACAGTCGTTAATGTGACAGCTACAGCTGAGAAGACGCTACACGCTTTAAGTACATTTTAGAAAAACATTAAGGTATGTACCGTCTTTCATCACAGATGTTTAATATTGTTAATTTCTTCAAATGTTGTTAAGCTTGTGTTTTCATTAGCCTATTATTAGTATATAGATTAGCCTTTTAAGTAGTAAAATCGAAATCAGAGTTTAATGTCGCAATTTCGTGAAGAAGACAAGTATTGCACCCCAGGTATCTTCGCCACCGACCCGGTTCTGATGAAATAGCTATTGGAAGGTGGAACGTGGCTAATATTCACGTGCAGAACAAGCATAATCATATGTTACTAGACCGGCTCAGCAAACAAGTGCGTTTCATCAGACACGGCAATATGATTTTAGTAACACTGAACGATCGTTACGAAAGAGATCTTACTAAGGATATTAGTCGCTGCAGAGGCTCGGGTCACGAGCGGACAGAGTCTTACGTATTAACTTAGAATATTTGAGTTATTTTTAACTTGATGAACTTAATGGGATCCGTCTTACGAAGCAATGCGAAAGCAGTTCCGTGGACGTTAAATGTTGGCTGAGGGTCAGCCCACAAGCCCGTTAAAGCCTGACTCCCCCCTGCCCCGGGTTCGTAATTTCACGGCATTTCTTTGACATCTTGTAAAGGAGCAGTCATACTTTTTTAGTGCTCGATGCGCCTCCTCTGTGCCTTTTCTGAGGTCTGCAGGGGTGCGCCGAGGTCGCGGCGAGGATTTAGCGTCTCCCTTTATCCTCTCTATAATAGCTAAGCCTTCCCTCTGTCCCGCTTCCTCCACACTTTCTATAAGCGCATAGTGTGTATCACAATCTCCCTGAAGTGGAGACCAGACATATCGACAGCGGGCCGATGCGCCCCTTTTTGGACAGTAGAATAAAATAAAGTCGAACACATATTTATTGTAACTAAGGTAAGTGATGAAAACTGTGTTTGCTCGAGTACTAAGAATCTGAACTTAAATTAGATTTACAAAAACAAAGAGGCTTTTGCAACGTGCATAATACGCTCTACGCTAACGCTAAAACGAGCTACGATTGAGGTTGGCTGATCGGAGGAAAGTATGTGAGCGTGGAATAATCAAAGGCTGCTATAATTTACAACTTAATCCTTATAAATAAAGTAAGAAAGTAGTCTAGCTAACGTATTTTGCTTTTACGTGGCGGAGTTCAAACGACATGAGGCTTGCGTCCTGTGTTTTGTATCGTGTTTGATCCTATTCCTGCCAGCGAGATAGTTCTGGTGAGGTTTTTCCTAGAATGAGTTTGAATAAGTGAGTTTCCATCCGGCCGCAATGTCCGCTTCTTTAAGGGCTCCTTTACGCCAGATACGAGGGCTAGACTGTCAATGTACACCAGAATGCTATGCTGCGTTCCAGAGAACCGGGCGCAGAATGTAGCCCTGCGGAAGTCGAGGTGATTCCGTCTTAAGACTAGTTCGACGTGGAATCCGTTGCAGACACGGCGATACGCGCTTCTTTACCAGAGTTACCCCCAACTTTGATGTTTAACGCGTTATGTACGTAGACTGAGTGAAATAAAGCTTTTGGTCTTGAGCGAGTGTTTTCAAGTAGTCTCAACTATTGTCCGTTGCAGCATCTGGCTTGGCGCGCCCAGCGTGGACGCCTTGCTAAGTCTGGTAACGTCATGGCATGGCTGTTCGATATAATTCTGGGGGGCATATATGTTTCTATTAACATATAGTTATAATATAATCATAGAGATAGATCACGATTACATAGCGTAGTGCACACTGTTTCTATAGTGTTCGAGCGCTACAAAACATTAGGTTTGCAGTTACATTGTCAGAGTAATGTTATAACGGTGCTAGTTCTATTGCAGATGGCACGCTTTTTCCAGCATTCGAGAAACCGCCGAAGAGCGTAAAGTTTTACTCAGCTTTTTCTTTTAAACCGTGGCCGCTGCATCTACAAAAGCAATTGGTTGTCAATGATGAATTAATCGCTTGTTTCCAAGGAGGCAGCGACCTCTTCAATGAAACCGGCGACCTCGAACTCGATAAGTAAGTTTTTCAGGCATGATGTTGGTTCTTCGGAAATAGATTGACCCACCCTAGGCATGGTCGAATGTCATTTCACTAACGGCACAGTTGTAGCCGGTACTATTTTTTTAGATTAGCAACATGTCCCCGGGGCAGAAACGACGGCCTATGTGGATAAACTAGCATTGACAGTAGTGTCTCGCCACGACCCTGTCCTTGCAATTCATCGCAAATGACGCATTAAACCGTGTCTCCTCCCGCTGGATGATACAAAACGGCCTCCAGGTGGCCCCGGAGGAAACTGAAGCAATATATCTGATAGGCCGGAAACGGACCCGGGGCGCGAGTCTTATGCTCGACGGTCACCCCATTGCGGTGACCAAAAATGAGAGATAGTTACACTCCCGCCGCCAACAGTGGTTACGCGTTGACGTATGGCAGGAGCGCCCGTTAGCCCGAATAGACAGGCCGGCAGCTTTCCCACCCTTCCCCCTATCGAGGTTCGGCATAGGGATACCACACTATTCCGCGTTATACCCCAGAATATACACTAGCCCCCCGAAGGGAGCAAAAACGGTTAAATACCTACTCAACAAAGGTCCACAAGATTGCCAGGTCATTGGCCAAGGTTTTGCCTTGGTCAGGGGGCGCCGACCAGAAAAAGAGAATCTTGATAGCGTCGGCGGCTTAATCCACAGCGCTCTATGCGGCGCCAGTATGAGCGGATATGCCCTTTGCAATTGTTTTCCGCGGATCTCAGGAGCAACAGGCAGCTCCTGAGATCCGCTCAAAAAGCGATTGCCATACGGATCAGCCGAGTCTACAGAACCGTCAGCACGAAGCCGGCCCTAGTACTGGCAAGAATGCTCTCCTGGGACATTCTTGCAGGGCAGAGGAGTACCATGAGACTGGATAAGGATAACATGGACTATAACCAGGATAGGGAGGCAACCATTTCTTGGACTCTTTACCTTGTTCTTACCGAGTATCTAGATAAGTGGTATCATGGCCCAGGTCATGGCGCGTTATTGTGTTATGCAATGCAGGCCGTTACGGGACACGGTCAATTCCAGACATATAGGGAAGTCTCACTAAGACATCTGCATATTGTGGTCAACCGGGGCACCAGACGATGTGGACCACACGGTCGCAGGGTGCACAGGACTTTTGCACCTTCGCCGGCCTCCCACGTGCACTTGCTGCAGCTGACTATCATCACCTAGATGATGACGTCAAGAAACTCTTGGGCGGAAGGAGTCTCATGCCTTGACGGAATCATAAGAGAGAAAACTTGCCTCGAGAATGAAAGGCGTTCCTCCATTACTAGGAGGAGCCGCGAAAAGCCCCTACAAGCCTTGGTAGCAGACGCACCCCCCCCCCCCATGGCCTCGAAGAACTGGCAAACAGTACCGAACCCTAGGGGGGAGGCGGTGAACGTGAGGATTAGGGATTTTTAGTGGGTAACCCCATACCACCGTGGATGGGGTTACCCAGTGCTGATGTGGAGGAGCGCGTGGGTGCATAAAGCATTTTTTCCCAAACCTCACGCTAAAAAAAGGTTAGAAGCATGCGTGTAACTTTTGCTGTTCACTTGATTTAAAAGGTATGTACTTTACCAAGAGTTTTTCTAACGGAAATTGCAACCTACATCAGGGTGTGTAACATTTGTTTTCTTATAGTTGTTTTTGCGAAACGCCGACGCACGTAAAGGGGACATTTGACGCAAACAGGTTCGTAGCCGGTACATCTGGCTTGGGGAAGTTTGCGACGCCGCTTGTGATAAGCCTTCCTCACTTTCTTCATGGGGATCCTTTACTGCGAGCCAACGTAGGCGGTTTACATCCTGTCGAGAACAAACATCACTTCTACATTGACGTCTATGCTGTAAGTTTGTTTTTATATTCGATATACGCTAAAAATGCAATTTTTGATTTTTTTGATGATATTATCTTATGAGCTTTATATAACGTGATTGCGTGCTACTTATTTTTTTAACATGCCCATCTTTCCATGCAACCTTCTGGAGGGCAGCGGAGCGCTTGTCTGTTGTTGAGCGGTGTCTTGATTTTCTCGCCATTGTTTTGCAAACAGGAAAATGAAACCTGCATTGACGTGGAACAATACAGTACTAAGCGACTTGTGTTTTGATAAAATACGTTTTACAAAACTGGCTGTTCACTAACAGCAGTACCTAGAAAAGCGCGCATCAAATAATGTAAAAACTTACGCAAAGTGATTATGATTTAGGTAAAACATTTGTATTTGGGACTCATGAAGTTCATGAAGATCCTTGAGCAAGCACATGATTTACGGAAGGCCAATGTTTGGTACGGATTTCGGAGCGGCCTTGTTATCCGCCCTTACTGCTTTGAAAACGCCCGTGAAGCGACTGTAACCACCAACAGCGAGCAATACCAGGACGTGATGAGAAACTTTCTGTAGCCAGATTCTGACGGATTGAATGTGAACATCATGTGGTTTCAATAAAATAGGCTTACAAATCACACAACGGGCGCAACGATCGAGCTGCTCATCGTAAAATTTCCGGACAATTTTAACTTTTTAAGTATTGACTTCTTCGTCGTTTTTAGATCTTGGCTGGACCTCATGGGGTTATATATGGGGTTTTGTAAAAAAAAAACCGCGTCTCTAAAATGGTGCTCACCATTTAATACCTAAACTGGAATATCGTATCCGGGAAGGTACGAAGATAAAAACTATATATCACGAAACGTGCCGAAATTTCGTCAAAACTTTGGCAAAAGAATAGGCTCTCTGTGGCAAGAGGGCATTCTTTAAATATTGTATTCCACATACAATCCTAAGCTATCAGCCTGACCGTAAAATGGCAAAGCGGATAGCTTAACCACGGTGCGGTATAGTAAAGCTATCAACATTGCAACGTTCAATGATGTATGAACGTTTTTTTTTATTAAGATACCTGCGTTTCGCTGTCCACCCTTTATTGTACTATTGAACGCCGTTATGTAAGTTTTAAGCCCCGTTTGTAAAACTAACAGGTCAGAAGCTTTACGCTGCTAAGTGTGCTAACATAACTATTTAATGCGCTACAGTTCCATCGGCGAGTGCTAAAACAACACAAAGTTTGCGAAAGTCTCTTATCTTAGTGTAGCCAAACGTGCCATTTCGACTTAAAATAGGCTATGCATAATATGCCTAAATTGGAATAGATAAATGCACTAGTGTAACGTAGGTTGAGTTTTACCCTCTATCATTGAAACTTATCGCTAAAAGCCTGCAATAGCCAGATCTGTGTCATGTATAGTAATAACACTTATTAAATGACTACATATCTTTTCAGAGATCTGGCCTACGAGTTGACATGAGATTGCGAATGCAAACAAACGTGAGGCTGGTACATTTGGCAACAGAGCCGGTGCCGAGTATAATTCTCCCAATGTTTTGGACTGAAGACGTATGTGTTTCGCTAAAACTACACGCATAAAGTCAGCTTTTTATTACGTAGTTCATAGTCGTGTTCACGCTAAAGCCAATCATACCTTGTATGATTGGCTTTAGCGTAACAAACCAACTTTGTTCACAGATGCGTTCAAAATCAATTTATATATAATTAATTTGGCATACTCGCAAATATAGTCATTTCTCACGCCTGTATATGCAGCATTTTCTGTCTTTTAGGGCCTTTGTTCATCCCTTTGACATAAATTTGTGTCTTAAGTAACTAAAAACGATACGCAAAACATGTTATTATCTGACCTACATTTCTAAAAGAATATTTTACCACTTTGTCTACGGGGCTACTGCAATCCACGTAGACCCTGGTAAAGAGATTCTTAATACAGCAAGAGCATTAGCCCCTTTGTATTTTAATAACCAGATAACCCTAGAAATTAATCGAATTTAAACGTAAAAATGTTCAACAATTCGAATGAAATGCTGTTGATGAGTTTCTCAGGTTACGCATTGCCTGGTAAGTTAATATATAATCACAGATAAAATAGTGCATACGGTTTACCTTACCGTGGCCGCATGGCTGCTGGTTCTCCGCGGTTTAATTTATCATGTATTCTCAATGAGCATTGCCAAAAGAAATTTCGATTAACAACAGGGATCGAACCGGCAACATCCCGGTGGACGACAACCATGACCAGCGCACTAGTCCCCTATACTACGCCGCCACCCATCAAATTATTACTTAATATATTTTGAGTTTCGAAACTTACTGAACCGGCTATATATATATATATATATATATATATATATATATATATATATATATGTGTGCGTATGTGTGGTGTTATATATATAAACTGGAACTCCTAGGCGAATTTGCCGTCGGACAGAGATTATCTTTTGAGCTTGCTCAAGCCTCGACAACTCGTATCTTGGACAGCGTTAGCCGCCTGTCTTTGCTCACTCGCGACGTCTGCTCTTTTGTGTGGACTTCTTCTGTGAACACCGAAATCGTATACAAAGAGGGAAAAACGCTGGCGTGAGCCCTCAAATACTGCACTCATGGTAAGGGCAATATTCTGTTTAATTAATTCGTTAATAGTTAGAAGTTTGGTAGAACTCGGCAAAAAAATACTTTCTCCCAATAAAAGGAGGAGGAGGCGAAGTTTATAAATTTCTTCTGCCCTTTTTTCCTAAATAGTTGTGCAAAATCTACATTAGCGGGAGAACCAGTTAACGCATGAAGGAACCGAGTATACCGGCGTGTTCTGAGCAACGAAGACACTAGCTTGCGTAGCAAAAAACGAATAGTCAGATTAAGGAAAGTCATAAAAAGTCGATATGTTGTTATGTCTTAAGTTAAGGTTTTTTCGCGAAAAATCGTAAATTTTTTCCATTACGACCAAAAATGTATGTCTAAAGGACTAGTCTCACGCAATAGCAATGCCTATCATTTTCGTACCAAAGTGATGATGCTGCGTTACATAAATGTCAAGTAACTAAGCTTTTTCGATAGCCATATCGAAAGTGAAGACATGCATACTTGCATAGGGAGGGGGGGCGGAAACGTCATGGAAAAAAGTTACGGTTTTAAACGTAAAAGCTTTAACGTAAAACATAACAATTATGTCGAAAAAGCTTAGTTACTTGGCAACTACGTAACGCAGCATCATCATCACCAAAATGATAGTCATTAAATTTGGTATTGCGTGAGAGTGGTCCTTTGGACGTACATTTTTGGTCGTAATGGAGAAATTTTAACGTAACATATCGACTTTTTAATGACTTTTTTAATCTGATTATTCGCTTATCGCTAGCCAAGATAGTGAAGTGTCTTTCGTTGTGCAAAATTGACCTTTAAACACGCTGGTATAATCGGTTCCTTCATGTGTTGGCTGGTTCCCCCGCAAACGTAGATTTCGCACAACTATACAAAGCAGAATAACTAACTTCACTATCTCTTCTAAATAAGACGTTCCACCGCGACTCTCTCTCTCTCTCTCTCTATATATATATATATATATACTATTAGAAAAAGTAATGACGATAAAAGGCATCCCTGTTTTACTCCTTTAGCAACGCCACATTCATTCAATTCTCCCTCATTTAATTTAAGCATTTACTATCTCATTGTTATTCTGTCTTACCCGCACACCGTCTTCCCTTCAATATTTTTATAACTTGCTCTACTTTTGCTACCTCTGTGCTTATACCTGCATTTATTCTCGACCACTCTTCTCTAACTTCATTACTAATAAAAAATGGTGCCTCTACCGCCGCATTCATCTCTCTTTTGGTGTACACTTTTTCGCGCTCAAGATTAGTCATGCCTTTTCTCGCATTGACTACTTATGTCTAGAATCGCTTTACCCGTTGTCCCCTTGGAGCCTACTAATGTACTATTGAATTCCTGTTTGTCCGGCCGTTTCATTTCTTTTTGTACAAAGTGCTGAACTTCGGCCTTTGCCTGCGTATATTTTGCCAGTATCTCCCCTTAACGGGAGAAATAATGGCAAAAATATGTATCTCCTTTGACCATATTATAATTTGCACATGACATCTTTTTTCCTGACTATACGTATATTTTTTAACCACTACTTTATCTAAATTTAGCTTATTTAGCCCTGCCGTTGATGCCTTATTGTATTAGCATTTTACCTTCCATATCCTTCCGTAAGTCTAACTGATGCATGTGAGCGCTCATATGTCTAATGCATATAGTTCCCGCTCCTCACTACTTCCGACCGCCTTTCTTAATTGGCGTGATTATTTCGGCTTGATGTATTTGAATGACTTGAAATTTTAAGGGCATGATGTACATGACGAATCACGAGTATGGTGTTTTTTGTTGCAATCTTACAATCGGTTTATACAAAAAATAAACAGCGTGAAAAAAACAGGGTGGCAATAAATTATCGACAATAACGCCTTACGGAGTATTCGATTCTTAGCAGGGCTGTATGATTTGTTTGATTTTACATATTCTATTCTAGAAACGGATTTTTCGTCCCTTTCTCTGAATCAAACTTGGTCTTTCATGGAGTTAATGAATACCCGATGGCCACACTGCTTGATGTAACAAATTGCATATCGACATTCACCTGAACGTAAAACCTACTGTAATTTGCTTGATTAGATAGCTTTGTGGCTCTTGGGCCTCTATCCATATCGATAAGGCGGTGCCACGTACTAGGAAAGAATATTAGTATATATATATATATATATATATATATATAATATATATATATATATATATATATATATATATATATATATATATATATATATATATATATTAGATATATATATATATATATATATAATATATCTAATATCTTTAGATATCTCTATCTATCTCTCTCTATTAATATCTCCTCTATCTATATACTCTCTCTCTTCTCTATCTATATCTATTGTTCCTTGACACCGTAAAGGCCATCTCAGAGGCGCACACCGAGCAAGATGTACCTGTATCGCAAACAACGTCCGAGCAACAGTTCCTAGGGCTTCGCCAAGCTGGGGCTTGATGGTGTCCAATACTTGCGGAAGAAATAAGGATGTGGACTGCCTCCCCGGCACCTAGGCAACGTAGAAACTGTTCCCTGTTTTTGGCAGTACCACCATAGGCCTTGCACCTCGGCTAAAATGCCGCACATGATGGATGCATACATATTAACCGGTTGTTAAAAAAACCCGGCCGAAATAGTTGGAAATCGCAGTCCCTGCAGGCTTGACTCTCATTTCCTTCCAACCTCTGCCGCGGGGCGAATATGCTGTGCTGCTGTAACACTGAAGCCTTTGAATGTTTTCTTTTTCTCGTAGGAAATTGGTTTGTGGGCAGTTGGTCGACCCTGTTGGGTGATTTTCCGTACAGCTCATGCACTTTGCTGAGATGTTGCATGATTTTGTTTTTCGGTTGCTTGCAACGACCGGAAACGTGTTTGGCAATTGAAGCAATGAGTTGGCCTGCCGACCTCAAAAGTGACTACGTGTAAGCGATCTTTCTTGTTTCTCGCGGATAGCCGCCTTCCTCTTACGCCAGCTAATAATGGTGATAAACCCCTCATCGTCTCACATGGACACATAGCCACCATATTCACTACTACTCCATTTGAGACGGTAGAGTCCTTCTGTCGCTTCGCACGTGATTCGCCGAATTCTTCCCAGCAACGCTGTCGTTTGCCATATCTGCAGGCACAGGTGGCCCAGGGGAGCCCGCGTGCTATTCTGCCGAAACGCTCGTACACACCTTGCTAAAAATGAATGCAAATCAACTTGCGACACCGCACCGCAACTAAAAATGTGTTTCCTCTGCAGACCCGAACAAGACACGTCCGTTCGCAGCGGAAGCTTCGCAATTATACACAGTATATTTTCACCGAATAAGCTGTATTTTACTGATTCTTCGTTATCGTTGTTACCACCGCTACGCGATTGTTCAAAATAGACGTGTAAATCTTGGTTGTGAGAAAAACTTGTTAATTTTCCATATTTAAAGATTCGAAACACACCTTTATAGTAAACATTGTGAGTACAATTTTTGTATCCTTTCATTTTAAGCAATGTAAACGAAAAGTAGCCCAAATATTACAATGGCGATTAACCTCGATCTCATAAAACAACGATATGTTGTTTGCCGTCTACAAGTACTACTGCCTGACTTTGCGAACAATCCCGTTTTGCGTGTACTCGTTCTCATTAGCAGCTGTGTTTGCGTTACCTATCATGCACGTATGCGCCGTGCAGATTGTTTTAATTGGTAAGTTAACCTTACTTGTTGTACCTGGGCGCAGTGAAACGCATATTTTGAAAATGATCCTTATTTTCCAAATACAAAATTATTACTTAGCATGGTTCGAAAACAAAATCGACAGTTCTAGTTTTTCTCAAAATAACAATACAAATTGGATTGCGAAATCACATATATATTTTTAGGGTTGGTAGTTTAGCCTTAAAATAGAGAATGTTTGACGTTTTTTACGCGTATTTTTGGTAAGTGCGTATTTTTGGAGCTGAGCTTATTAGCCCCTAACCACACTTTTTAGCGATATTTGTGGCATATCTTGTAAGTGATTTTTATAGCACTCTGCCGATTTCCATAGAAGTAATGTTATAGTCGGCATCATCACCACCACAGCCATCATCACTATCGACACCCAGTACTACCATACCTCATAATCAAGTACCATCTTAAGCGTTATCATTATTAGTACATCTTCATCGTCATCATCATTCATTCCTCGTCGTCATCACCATCACCACCACAGCCATCATCACCATTTTCACCACAGACACCATCACTAACTTCATCATCAACGTCGCCACTGCCGCCATCCCCGTTACGGTAACCAGAATCAATATTATTATTTTTTTTCTGTATATAATATTCAGTGTTTATTATTCAGTCTTATTATATTCTCATCAATATTATTATATTGAACGAAGATACAACCTGTCTGCGTCTGCCTGTAAACAAACAATATACTGCTTGCGCGGCGTAGCAGCTGGCCATGCCCCTGAAACGAACGCCGCCGAAATGGCAAGAGAAGGAGCCGCCGGAACAACGTGCATCACTGCACGTAGACAGTGCGGCGCCTACGGAAGTGGTGCGGGCGGTCCGTCTAACCGTTCAAAGACAATTGGAGGAAAGCGGACAGCATCAAGCCTCACAGAAGACACTCGTAGTAAAGATATGCGTGTTTGCGAGGCGGAACCTCGCCCGGTAAGCACGGAAGACCCCAGCGAGGCAACCGAACAAGCCTGTAACGGTGAGGAATCTCACAACGATTTGGAGTTTACCACGGTGACCCGGCATAAGCGCTCTCGCGCTATATAGGTGTCGCCAAGAGTCAGATTTGACAGGCAGGAAGCTGTAATATTCTCCGCAGCTGTCAACGCCCTTGAGCACACTTTAACGAGATCTGTGACGACATCGCGAAGATCGTCGGGGGAAAATAGAGGAGCCTCGCTTCACGAAAAACGGCGAACTTGTCATGGTCGTGAAGAGCAAAGATGACAAAGCGACTTTACCCTCGCTATCGGAGTTAGCGGAAGTTAAGGTCTCATCAAAAACAAGCGGAACACAATCTACAATAAAGGGCAATTTCACCGGGGTTCATACCTCAATCTCGGAATCGGCGATATTATCGGCGCTGCAGTCCTCCGGAGTGACAGACTTTTCTCGGGTAAAAGCGAAGAACCTTAGAACCAACGCCGTTTCGGCTACGGAGGACGTTATTTTGACGTTCTCTGGCAACAGCTTTCCGGCTGAGGTGCGTCTGGGGCTTAAGCGACACGGAGTTGTACTATATCATGAACCCCCGCAGTGCTATAAGTGTTATAGTCTAGACCACTTCGCCGCTAACTGTAAAGCCCCAAGGCCTAAATGTCGGAAATGCGGCTCTATGGAGCACCTCAGGAAAGACTGCAACGCTTAGACCCGCTGTTGTTTGTGCAACGGGGAGCATGAGGCTACGTGGAGAGCATGCCCGCAAAGGCTGCTGCGAATGAAACAACTAGAAAGGGCCTCAAGAAGCATAGCACAAAGCCGCACAACGCTCCGTCGGTCCCAGTATGTATACCAGTATCCAACGTTCAAGAATCTGAAAACTTTACATGGACTTAATATTCC
The DNA here is from genome assembly GCA_003439945.1 of Dermanyssus gallinae. Lineage (NCBI taxonomy): Eukaryota > Metazoa > Arthropoda > Arachnida > Mesostigmata > Dermanyssidae > Dermanyssus > Dermanyssus gallinae. The sequence goes on from QVRM01005040.1 coordinate 30,822, forward strand.
CACCGCCACGACGCACGCAGAGGACGCTGACGGTATCAAACTAAAGCCAGCAGCCCCCTCACCACAGCCAAACCTAATGCAGACTGTCTCCAATCATACAAGACACATAACGGCGGTTATCTCAAAGGTTTTCGAAATTGTACTGCCTGTAGTCATACGCCCAGTAAGCGGGGCAATGGCACAGTCTCAACAAAGCTCAGTGGACGCATTCTCGCTGGCTGAGTCGATCCAGCTTGCACTCCGTGGCAATGTAAAATAAACTGAAGCACTTTTAACAGATAAAAATGATGGCAATAAAAACAGCACCATGGCCCGTGGATTAGAGACTCAGTGACGCCCGGGAAAGACTAGGCCCATAAATCAGAATATGAACACGAGTGCACCGATTACAAACATTTGGACTCCACAAGAGAACGTAAGAAACAATATCATCTCCTGCAATCCAGAAGAGTTTACACCGGTTATCAAAGTAGTGCTGTGGAACTACGAAGGGCATGGCGTATTAGATCTGTTAGGCATGGAGGCACTTCGAGGAGTGGATATTCTTATATTGACGGAAACTTTGGCGATTAATCCTTTCTCTTTGGGGGGCTTCTACGGATATCACGTACTAGCACATAAAGGTGAGGGACGGGGCAGGGCAAGTGGAGGAGTTTCAGAATTTACAAGAGCAGAAATTGGATAGATGACAATAGGAATAATAGCCAAAAACTTAGTAGCAATAGCGTCGAGGGAGGTTGAAATTGTAACAGCCTCTGTTAAGCCGGCAGGTGTAGAGTCCACTGAAGTCGTGGCAGAGCGTATCATGCTTGGAGTTGAAGCGGTGCCGAGAAAGGCACCAATGATTCTAGCGGGGGATTTCAATGCGAAGTTGGATAGGTGTAATCTGGAATGAACTGAAGCATTTCTGGATATTATAACGGAGATAGGAGTCAGCGAGCCAGGCCTAAACACTTTTGAAACACTTTGAATGTAATACTGGGGCGTCAGTAATTGACGTTTTTGCCACCGACGGAAACGTAAAGGATATAACATTTTTGGGAGAAAATACGTCATTTAGGGAAAAAGCGGGGCTTAGAAGGCATATACCTATGACGACGGAACTCAAAGTTAGTAATAGTAGGGACTATAGCCGTAAGCCGGGGATCGGGGCAAGACTAGATAGAAAGATCTTCTTAGAGAGAGTAGGGGAAGTGTGCTCACCAGGGGAGATTCAAATAGAGTCATATGAGGGCAAATTGACGAATCTGATAAAAGGTGCACTGGTTCCGCGCCAAGAAAGAAAAGGAAGGCCCTGGTTTAACGATCGGTGTAGAGCAGCGAAAGATGCCAACAGACTAACTAGAGAATATGTGAAGAATTTTCCTGTATTAAGGCCGTTCGCAAGTATGCAAGTACGCAAGTAACGAAAATGCCACAAAAAGCATACAAGAAAGAGAAACAAAAATATTGGGAAAACCAGGACTGGGCGCTGTTGCAAGAAGCAGAGAAACAACCGCACAAGTGACTAAAACAAAAAAGAAAACGGCAGTGCCCAGTGGAGACTGGGCGATTAATTGAGCACTTTGCTAGTGTGCTTCAGGGAGCCGATACTACCTCAAAATAAATAACATTACTCAACGGGCCTTGGGACGAGTAAACAGAACTTGCACGGGAATGGGTAATTCGACCAGTCACAATCGAAGACGTTGTCAGGGCAATTGAAAGGGAGCCTAGAGGCAAAGCTGCCGGGAACGATATGATATGAGACGAGCATTTGAAGCAAACGCTGGCACTCGCACCATGCTGCAAAGCTTTATTTGACGAGTGCCTAAAATTTGGAGAACTACCTAAAGCGTGGAGGGAGGATACCTTGATTGTCATACCAAAAGGAAAAGGCGTAGAAACTGAGCCGGAATTTTGGAGGGGAATAACACTTAAGAGTTGCCCTTATAAAATTGTCTCGGGGATAATATCAGAGAGACTAGAGCATTTCCTCGAAACCAGAAGCGCAATACCAGAGGAACAACATGGGTTCAGAAGGTCGAAGTCGACCCATACGGCCCTGCGCCAGTTGTTGGCAGACATTTGGGAAACTCTAGCAGAACCGAGGAGGCTGTTATACGCAATATTTATAGATCTTAAAGCCGCCTTTGGCTTAGCGCCAGGAAGTAAGATTTTAGAAAAGTTAGCCTTGACGGGAGTTTCATATCGTTTGCTAAAACTTTTACGTACCATTCTTGGGGATACTACAGTATACATCGACAACGGTATAGGGATTGTGGGAAGAGTAAAGCAAACTACAGGCGTGGCTCAAGGAGACGGACTTAGCCCGTTGCTTTTTTCGGTACTACCTAACCGGGTGGGGCAGGGATGGACCCGAGAGTGGGCAAATACATTATTGTATGCAGATGACATTGCGATCTATGGCAGGAGTTTATTTAGGGATTAAGCAGGGACTGGAACGGCTAATCGATTATATGGACGAGATAGGTCTTAGTATTAACTGGCAAAAGACAGTAGCAGTAAAATTTCAAAGAGGAAGTCGATTTGCAAAAGACGATGTTTTTCGAGCTATGAGTAATACAGTACATTTTGTAAATAAATTTACCTATTTAAGGGCCACTATAATGTCAAATGGTAGCAGTTTTCGAAAACATATTGAAAGCAGTGTAGGAAAAGCCATTTGAGCGGCAGCAGGCAACTAAAAACCCGCAAATGTTGTCAATGCATACCGCGTCCGCCCTTTTCAAGATTAAAGTAGAACCAATCAATAGCAATATTTGGTATATCACTTATATGGGAGAAATTAGGAGAGGTAGATCTACAGTTATTAGATAGAGTTCGATTTTTCTTCATGAAGCGGGTTTTGGGGTTAGCTAACCCTTGTAGGAATAGAATAGTTCATATATTAGAGGGGGGGGGGCTATAATGACACAAGAATAACAAGTAAAACGGGGTTTACCTAAGACGACGGCCTTCGTGGCCTACACTATGAAGTGGGGGGAAAAGTTAAAGGATATAGATATAGGAATATACACGACGATAGCGATGAGGAGTACAACCTGGAGAGCAGCCGGATATAATAATAGGCATCTAACTTCGGCATTTGCAGCCCACGGGTTCCATCACGTGTTAAGCAGCACACAAGAATTCCACAATCCGAAGTGTTGTAGGTGCGCGAGATGCTTAGGCCATTGTGATAGATACCACGCCGCAGCATGTCCAGCAGTGCAGTCAATAGCTGAACTCGCAAGATGAGGGAAGATCCAGTGACGCAGAAGAACCACTGATTGAGACTAATGTACTTATTTCAAATTTACCCAACCTGGGTGTTAATAAACCATAATAGTCTGACGACTCCTTCAGTATCGACAGTCTTGAAGGTGTCGTGGTTGAAGGTGGTGTAGATGTTTGCTGTCGGTGTCTCAGATCAAAGAGTGATGCAGATTATTCAAGTGAAGAAGGTTTAGGCCAAGAGGATTTGGGCCGTGCTTTAAACGGGTTTGCTACCTCCGACACATAGAACTGTATCAGGTAGAGCACCTACCTGGTAGGTTTTATACTTGGTACAGTTTTCTGTGTCGGAATCTTCTGTTTAACTCCGACGTGGAGAATCTGTTCCAGAGGTTAGGTTTTCGCTTGCACTGAAACAAAGAACATATCCTTCGTCCTCCTTGTCAGATTCCTTCCTAGGTAAGTAGTGAGCAAGACCATTAATAACGTAATTATTAAGAAAGGACTGATTCCCAGGGTTTGGAAGTCTAGTCCTTTTTCCAGTCTCTCTCTGGCATTCAAGGGTAAACAGAGCGGCAAATAGACGGATCGAAATCTCTACCGGGAAGTGGCGTTAAAGCGCACGCTGATGGAGGTCTTTTGTGAGTTAATAATAAAAGCTTAAAGGAGACATCTTATCCAGAACGTGAAAAAAGCGACACCAATGCATAGCGCAAAGGATTGCAAATGTAGCGAACTATTGCTTGTTTCTATGGCAGTTTGGGTTCAGGAAGGGCATAGGGACCTGCGGCGGAATTTATTTTTCTCAGTATAAGGTATAGCGGGTAGTGCTTTGTATATGGGGCCGTCCGTATGCAGTTTTACGGACTGCGTCAAAGCCCTTGCTAAGGTTCCGCACAACCTCATGATTAAGTGTTTTAGACATAGTGGTGGTAATAATGTATAATAAGGACGTTGTGTCGCTCTCCGTAACGTTGGTGTCATCTCGTGCGTTCCCGCTATAGTTCGGTTGCAAACAGCGTTACCCGTTGCCGTAAGAGGCTTTTAATTTGTACACTTTTTCCTATATTTGCGATCTTCGGATTTACAATTTGGGAATGCCATTTGCGGCGCACGTTAAGGATTGTGTGAGTTCGGCACTGGCAGCTTTCTAAAGAGGCTATAGAATACGGCGCCTTCGTCGACCTGTATTCAGATAAATCCCGTTCCATGGCCTTATCCCGAAATGCGATGCTGTTTCGACAGGTCGTCCACTAACTGTCCGTTCCTTTGTTTACCGTCCATGCTTCGTTGTACGCTGTTCTCCCTAGGGCCTCATTTGGCTATCAAAACAGGCGTAAGTCCAACCCCAGCCTGTCTACTGCCCCCGCTAAGAGACAATGAGAGGCCCTGCACCTATTGAGACTATTTGCAGGCCCTTAATTTTCATAGTTTGACAAGTCTCCCGATTCCGTCCTTGCCGCCGTCGCAACATCTACACCTGAGTCTTTAGACAAGGTGAAAGACCTCGTCATATGTCTCCTACTCGGCCTTTGTCAGCAATTTTCTCAGTTTTATTTCTCGGCTTATAAACCTTATTTTAGTACGTGTAGAGTGTGCCACCAAGGTCAGCATGCAGTGAACAGTTTTCCGCGTAATTATTAATTTTAATCTTCCATACAAACCAGCATGGCCTAAGTAATAATCTGACATTTTGGATCTAGCGGCGAGGTTAGACTTAAAAACTGCTACGGGGTAAAGGGCAAAAAAAGTACAGAAGATTGAACGACTCCGGTACTACCGGCATAACTGGCATAACCAACAAATTATGGTAGGGGTCCCCCATATGAGAATACGCGTACGGACGTTGTAGGCAGCCGCGTTCCATCAATATAGTTTTTACTATTCAACATACCTCATATGACCAGCTTTAAATTAGCTAGATGTTGCATGTTATATTCCTTAACGCAAGGACACATATTTAGTGTTTCAAATGCCATGCGCAAGATCGCCTTGCGTCGACCTGCGAAGGACCAGGTGGGCCACCACCTACAAGCCCACGTACGAAACCGTTACGTTAAATTATGAACTTTGAGCATACACCTATTTGTGTAATAATACAGGTAAATGTTTTTGAGGTCGTATGCGAACGGTCAGTAGGTTGTTAATATATTATAATAATTGTATGCAAAAGTCTTAGTATTACCCGCTATTTCGCTTAGTTGGGCATCTGTTTGCTGTATTTTTGAAAATTAACAGTTGGAGTTGTCGTTCTATTACCTCTAGCCATCGGTTTGTTAAATTGGACTTTGGTTGTTATGCAGCCGACTCGTTTGGGACCTCTCGCGGAAAATTCTACACTAGACAGGATTTTTTTTCATTTTCCAATAAATTCCTACCGATCAATCTACGTGTTTAATCTCACCAATTATGAGGATTTTGTAATTAAAAGAAGTGTGCAACGTGCTGCCGTGAGCGAACTCGGTCCGTATGTATTCAGGTCAGTTTCCTATAAGATTACGCCCGCAGAATGCAAGTCAAATTAAAAAAGTAGTTAAGTATATTTCGTTATGTGTACACCAAATAAAATCGGCATGAAAGATTCTAACATGTTATTCCTGAGCACACAAAGTGGGACCTAAATGTGTAGGCGTTTTATGGTTTCTACATGAGTGCCCCTACAAGCATGCGTTTGATGCTATCCAGCCTTAAGGCCCTGATGGTGAGACAACTTTTGCCCACTAAATTTTTACTTGTATCGGAATATAAAATTGTAAAGAAAATAAATCAGCTCTTATCTAAGAGTGGTCTCACCCCCAGATATTATCCCTCCATTATAAACAGTTGGTGTATGTTTTAACTGAGCCACTCTCATTATTTTTTGCTAATTTGAACGGAGATGGTGTTGTGTCTAATTTGTTCCCGACAATCCGTAATTACACATGTACTAATTGAATTAATATTGAAGAGATCCAAGTCAAATGTTGATAACTATGGGCATGTGGCAGGATTATTAATGGCGTACAAATTATTTGAAAATTACTTGTGGATCCTGTATTTAGCTTTATGCAGTATGAGGGAAAGCTTGACAAACAGCAAAATTACTTTAATAAAGGCAAATCCACGACAACGTAACTAGTTCAAATGGCTTACGATTGGATCATTTATATTTTATCAACAATATCACTTGATTCTATTTACTTAGAAATTGTCGAAAGCATTTGAGAGTAAACCATTTAAGCAACAACTGACTTAAATTTAGATATTATAAGTACATTGTTTTATGGATATAAAATTATCTAACAAATCGGAGGTTTTGTGTGCGGGTCAACAACGGGTTTAGTCAGTACGGTGTGTGTTTCTCAGGCATACCTTAAGGATCATGTCTAAGCCCAATATTATTCTGTATATTCATTTTAAATCTAAAAAAATGTTATATCTGGAACCATTAAGTACACTCTACGCAAACTATCTTACATTTTATGGGCTATCTGGCACAGAGAACGAGAAGAAGACGATACAGAGAAGAGTTGACTCTCTGTATTGTCTTTACTCAGCTGTTGAGCCGTACGATTGCACTGGTGCGAGCTCCTGCTCAAATTGCCTAGATCACAAGTTATAATTGGCTTTTTAACGGATATTTTGTCACATACCATTGTGACTACCAGTGTGACCGAACCGTGAGATTGAACACCGTTAACGAGATTGAACACCGTTCCTATTTGCTTTTAAAATATGCAAAACTGTTATAATTTGCCGCGTCACTGTGCTAGATGGGTTAACAGTACCGTTTACCATTGCGAAGGCCTATCTTATATGTATTTAGCGGTTTTAAGTGGAAGTGACTGTGCCGGTTCTTATAGTTAAATAAGAAGAGTCTACCTATATATTTGTGTCAGTCAAATATAGCGGTTCTTATTATATTTTACTAATCTTAACTTCTAGATGGGTTGTTTATGCTCTGGCTACAGAACCCAGACAGTGCATATAGAGTAATGCAATTATACGCTTAGTTCCGAACTTTAAGACGAAACTTAGCGTAAGCCAACAATATTGAACAGCGATAGTGTTTTTAAACCACTATATACTTTGATTGACCACCTACATGCCTACTATATATTTGTGATAGATAATTCGATTTCACTGAATCGAAGAGACAGCAATTAATCCGCCTGATGCTAGTCTTCTATCTAACCACCACAAGTATATAGCTTAGACCGACACTACTAATGTACATATTAATGTGCATTTTTTAACTCCTACTTTCGCCGCTTTTTTGCATGGATACAGTACGTGGCGAGATATGACAAGAGTAGTCCCTTGGTCGAAAACAACATCTGTTTAAAATCGCGCCATCGTTCACCTACAAAAAGTCCTGGAATGTCCGATTGGTGCGCCAAACATAGTATAATAATTTCGGTTCCTAAATGTGTCGTTGTGTGTCTTAAGAAGTACCACGTTTACACACTTGGTGGAAAAGAGAGACATAGAGTAATAAGCATTCAAATCACGCAATCTATTCAACCTGATTATATGTAATACGCAATTTCGTTGCTATATTATTATGGTTTGTTATCGCCCAGGTTAGAAAAAATTATAAACATATACATCAGACACAATTAGTGCTTCCTTTACATTATTGGATCTTCTCTCATCGTGCTAGTTCAGCTATTGACTGAATTGTTGGACATGCTGTGGCGTGGTATCTGTCGCACTGGCCAGAAAACCTCGTGCACCTGCAACATTCCTGCGGATCGTGGAGTTCTTCCGTGTGGCATAAAACGTGATAAAACCCGTAGGCTGCAAACGCCGTAGTAAAATATCTACTCTTACATTCGGCTGCTCGCCGGCTGTACCTGTCTCGTGACCTAGTATATATTTGCAAATCCGTTTCCTGAAATGTCTCTGTTAATTTCATTGTATAGGCTTCAAACATTCTTGTCATAGGTAAACCCCATCGGAGTTGTAGTTTCACATGTCATTAAATCCCCTCTCCGTCTAAGATATAAACTATTCTATTCCCACCAGAATTCGCTTACTCCAAAACCTATTTTATATATAGAAAAAAAAAGCGTTTTTCCCATATGAATGGTATACAGAATGTTGCTATAAGGCGTTTTCCACATATAATGATATACCGAATGTTGCTATTGGTTTTTTAATTCTTGCAAAAGGCGGACGCAGTATGTATTGACAGCTTTTCATCATAATTTATTTCACTCATTGATTGATTGAATTATTGTTCGCTTGGCATGTATACCTAAATACAAAGTGTCACCCTTTTATACCAGGGCGCGTAGAGCGGCAGCATATATTACTTTCGCATCCATATAATTCATGTCTACTTCAATACCTACTAAGTATTTGCTTTCCATTGTGACCTCTTCTTTGTAATATCGACCAGGTCATGTCTAACATTTAGTTCGAGAGCTCGGGCCTCCGACACCTCTATATCTCTGCTTTCCCCTAAGGCTATACATTTTTTAATAATATGCTCGATTGACTCATTCTCTAGCCCACATGCTCGAAATTCTGTACTTTGACTCTTCTTATATTTAGCTCTATGTATCCTTGTATCAAACATCCCTGCCCTGGCAATTGCCAATAGCCCACTCGCTCTTGACTTATCGTATACCCATTCTACCCCGCCCCTTTCCCGCTTTTCCTTTCTATACATAGTTGCCAAACTTGATTTGGAGCCCAACGCCAATTTCCATTCTGTATACGTTTCTATATCTTGTTTACCTTCAATTTCACTATTTTCTCTGATACCCTCGCTCTTGCCCATTGCTGACAATTGTACCCAATCTCCCTAGCTGCGGACTCTTGTCTGCGATCCCACTTTGTTTTAACCCTAAGTGCCGTCTTTACCAGCTGTATTTGTTTAACTCATCTTTTATTTGTGACATTTTCAATCCTACTACTAAATCTAAGCTTACTTTGTACTTCCCTTTGTATAAATGTTGACATTCCCCCTCCCCCCCCTCAAGAAATTCCCTGGCGCAATTAAAAAGGCAACTCAATGCAAATCTTATCACCTCGTTGTAATATTTCTAACTTCTTTCTCAACCCTGCGCTGTGGACCAGAGAGTCATTAGCAAAGGTCAATCCTGGTGCTGTGCATTCCACTGCATGGTACTTGGCACACCTCTGCAGGCAGAACCGGCAGGTGCACAACTCGTACTCCTCGTGAAAGGTTGCCTTTGAACATACCAGGTAGTGATAACCATGCACTATGTACCTGGTGTATACGTGGCGATTGTCACATGCAGGACCAGACCAAAGGTGCAAGGCATTGAAAACGTCCAAACCACCGACCTTCCGTCTGGCCTGTTCGACTTTAGCTTCCCACTCCGAAATAAAACATTCGTAAGGTACTGTACGCGGCATCTTCAGCCTTAGTCGGATTGTTTCAGCAGCCGGTGGACAGCCTGACATGAGATACACAAAGCGGCTTCCTCGCTCGGATAGGCAAGCAGAGCACTCGCTTCATATATAATGAAAAACACCTTTCGAGCTGGTTAAAATTCGCCAGCGTGAGGTGTTTCCACACCCTGTCAAGACCGTACATCAGCCCCGGAACAATCTTAAGCATGAAGAGCCTCACTGCTGAGAGAACGGACAGTCTTCGGACATTGCCTACTTCCCCGTAAAGAGAGACAAGTGCCTTCCGTACTGTTTCGTTTACATGCGCTGTGAACGTCGTTCCCGTATAATGAACCCGAAGGCCAAGATACTGGAAAGAGTTAACAAACTCCAATGGTTGGCCGCAGCAACGTATAACGTCTCTGGCAGCCAATCGACCTCCACGCCTGAATTTCATGGCTTTGGTCTTCCTGGTGTTTATCTCAAGTCCCTTCGAGACAAGGAACGCCTCTATCATAGAGGTAATGCGCTTGATGGCACCTAAATCGCGATGAGCGACCACGATATCATCTGCATACATTACCACTACGGCTTTTTGGTACTCCTGTCGGACGTATCCGACGAAGGTCAGCAAGGAGAAGTGTAAACGAGACGCAGCTTAGCGGGTCTCCTTGCGGAGTTCCCACATTTTGCTTAATCTCTAATACACCCTGCTCACCGTCTACCAACAAGGTGTCCTCCTCAAAGAAACTTGCTATTACACTCAGGAAAGAGCCACCCACTCATGCTCGTTGGAATGCTTCAACCAGCAGTTGGCGAGGGGCTTTGTCAAAGGCCTTGACGCAGTCAATAAAGACAGCATACAGATGACCTTTGGGTTGTGCCACAGCTCGCTCGATTTCTGACTGGAGAACATGGATTGCATCACGGGTGCCTCGGCCTCTCCTAAAACCGAATTGCTCCGGTGGAAGTGCCTCTTCAGCCACCCGCTCAATCCGTCGAATAACCAACTTACAGAAAATCTTCTTCAATGTGCGTTCTGACGCCACTCCACGATAGAGATTTGGATCCTGCTTGTCATCACCATGCCTAGCCTTGAACAAAAGAGAAAGCCTGGCGACATGCCAGACTTTAGGCATACGCCCCCTCTTTATAATTTCATTAAAGAAATCACAAAGAGTTTCTGCCAAGAGAGGAAGTGACTGGATCCAATGCTCATAGCAGACCTGATCGGGCCCTGAGCTCTTTCTCTTCGGGAGTGACCGTAGGACCTGACACACCTCCTCCACCTCAAAAGGCAGATTCATGTTGTGCTGCTCCAGTGTAAGCGGATGCTGTACGATTGGAGATACGGCCGCAACGTCACGATTGAATAAAAGATTAGTTAGGTGGCTCTCTACCTGCCCGTCGCTAAGCGGGTTCACCGCCCTACGAGGTCGCACGATGTAAGCTGAAGGCTCTCGTTCTGCCCTTTCGAGCAGCCGTCGTTCCTCCCGCCTTGCGTGTTTCCTTTTATGATCATAGCAGAGTCTTATATACGCCTTTCTACGCTCAAAGTAGTCCCGCCTGGTTTGCAGTGATGATGGTGCTCTGGCTCTTGCTTGGCGCAGGAGTCCGAGCACTTCACCGTGGGCGAGGTAGCAGGCTCGAGAGTACCACGGGCGTGATCTCTTTTGCCATAACCTTTTCCACTTCACTGCACTTCTCATCGTTCTCTCCAACTGATCACAAGTGGATTCGATGTCAGGGCTTACCTCAAGACCGCCTACCGCTCTGTCCAAAAGAGATAGATTAATCCGTCTCATTGCAGACCAGCGCGGCGGGTTATGTCGGTCTCGCCAAATACCGGGAACATCGACAACGGCCAACACTGGTTGGTGCTTTCGAGCCGCTTCATAAAGAACATCGAAGCTTTCAATTTCACGGCTGACAAGGTTGTGAAACAACAGGTCGATGGTGCTGCTTCCATTGTGACTTAAATATGTATAGTCTTCACGCGCGTTAGCACATTTTAGACCAATATTTTCCATCACCTGAAGCAGCACCTCGCCTTTATCATCGTTGGCCCCACAATCGATTCTGGCATTGAAATCACCGCCGACGATAGTTGGCATGGTCAGATTTAACTCTGAAAGTCCAAAGCTCACCGTCTCAGCAACCTCCGCAGAATCGAATGTGGGTGGGAAATAGAATACAGCGACGTTTACCCTCCTAGAGGAGAGCACTACGCAGTATTCATCTTTCCTGACGCATTGCATCGGTGGTAAACGTTTATGTAGGTAGATAGATAACTCACCCACAGGTCTTCCCCGACCTCCCGCAGGTAAGACAGCCAGCTGGTGAAACCCCCGCATATCATTGATATACAGTTCGTCCCGCTGAAATGTCTCCGTAAGGAGTGCAATGTCAACCAACTTAAACATGTCATCACGTGCAAGATCCATTGCCCCCTTAAGTCCCTCACAATTCCAGAGAAGCACTCGCAGAGGTATGTTTGCCACTACGCTTGCAGTTCTAGAACTGGTCAGTCACTTACGGGGGCTTGGACCACCAGGCGCACTAAAACTCTCCTTAACCATCCTCTCGTAGGGGACGTCCCCAACCCAGCGACGGAACAGGCTTCCCTTCGGCCAGAATTCATTTCTGCAACAGTTTGCGTAATCTTCATCACGCACCACCACACAGAACACAGCATCACTACCATGCGTATGTAGCTTCCACACCGCTTTCACAGTTATGCCTCTGCCAGCCAGCCACGCTTGCAGCCCGACCGCTGACGTCTTCTGCGCCAATCGCGCCACTCTCAAGGCGCTGATCTTCCCAGGTCTGGCATAGACTTCCAATCCGCCTATATCATCTGTTGCGCTGCCCCTCTGCATTCGATGTTTTGTCTTGTTGTCTTGTCGTTTACGAACCACAACAAAGCCATCGTCGTCTGCCTTCTCCTCCGGTTGTGGATCAGCTGGATCTGCTGTCGGTGTTGTTGTTACCGCAGCTGGTGACGTCGCTGTACCACCACCCGGTGGTTCAGCCTTCTTCCTCCTTATTATCTCTTCTTCCTCTGAATAATCATCCCCTGTAATCATTGTCACCCCAAGATACTTGTACTGACTTTTATAATCCTATTCTTATCCCTGTACTACAAGCTTCTTTGCCCCCCCTAGTCCCATTAAATACTAAAACTGCGATTTTTTTTCATTAAACGCCATGCTCAGTTATTCCGCTGCTTCCCCACATGCATTTAACATTTGTTGAACTTTGCTAGTACCCCGCCCTAACACTACTATATTGTCAACAAAAAGCAGCACGGGTATCTTGATATATACACCCTTTTCCCCTATCTGCCATCCCAAACCCGTTATATTAATCCTTCGCGCTATTCTCTCTATATACATATAACAAATTTCCGATGACAACAGACAGCCTTGTCTGACCCCCTTAACAACTATAAACTCTTTAGATCGTTCGGCTGCTATTATTATTCTTACCGTGTTATTCCTGTAAATGTCTTTTAATAACACCACCCAGCTTCTCTCCAAACCCTCTTCTAACATGATTTGATACAACTTTGTTCCTAGCGTAAATTTGAGACTTCGCATGCTTTTTGCGCGGACGACTTCGTAAACCTTACAAAGGTGGCGGGCTGGTTCACCGATCATAAGTTACGATCAATAATGACAAACTAAGTCACAAGCAGCAAGGGTCGCGTTAGCCGACTATATAACTAAACTAGAAGAATTTCCTCTATGACTGGTTTCCTTTTACCTATCTTTCCTCTAGTTTAGAGTACTCCTGACACCTCACCTAACGATTATTCGACAATCCTAGAGGGCGTCGTAGCCGAGGCGAACATGGTTCTCCTCGGACAATTTTGAGATGCGGACGTTCGCGAACCCAGTAGTCCTAGATAGACCTAACGCATTTTTGGTGAGCCTTACAGTTACCACGAAATGCCTTTACACATATGCCGGGAAGACTCGATTACCTAGAAATTAGTACATTTCTAGTTTGATAATATTAAACTAGAAGGATAAAAAAATAAGTCATTACACTAGATTTTATATATATATATATATATATATATATATATATATATATATATATATATATATATATATATATATATATATATATATACAGGGTGTTGCAGGAATATTTGAAGCGCGATATACAGAATTGTAGAGCTCGTTAAAGCAAATATTTTTTCCAATGGAACATGGTCTCTGAGAAGTCTTGTTTCGGAGTGAGAGTGAAATTACTACAATTTGTGACACTAGTGTTTTTGCCCGACATAGGAGCAACAGAATGTGCTGTTGCGAGACAACCAGTCTTCCTAGACAGCACACCATCGTGTTCGTGATAAAATTCTGCTCCATCTGAAGAATATGCAAGGCCGGTCAGAAGACGCGACATGGTCGCTTAGAAGAGAATTCGCTAAAAATAAAGTTTTTTATTAGCGTTCACGCCCAATACTTTAGAATCATAACCCTACAACCACTCACAGCGCTCAAAACGGACATATTCAGCCAATGCGCAATTCGTGGCGATCATTTTGGTACCAAACATATGTCCATGCGAGCTGTGGTTGCGGAGTAATTACGTTTTTTCGGAGGGCATGTCCACATTAAGTGCATGTAAAATGACTGTGTGGCGACGTTCACTACCGCCGACGTGTCGCGCGACAGCCGCAGCGCGTCATTTTTCATACACTTAATCTGGACATCCCGCCGAAAAATCGTAATTACTCCGCAATTACAGCTCGCATGGGCATATGTTTGGTACCAAAATAATCGCATTGGCTGAATATGTCCGTTTTGAGCGCTGTGAGTGGTTGTAGAGTTATGATTCTAAAGTATTTGGCGTGAACGCTAATAAAGAACTTTATTTTTGGCGAATTCTCTTCTAAGCGACCATGTCGCGTCTTCTGACCGGCCTTGCATATTCTTCAGATTCTGCAGAATTTTATCACGAACGCGATGGTGTGCTTAGTTTCTGTCTAGAAAGACTGGTTGTCTCGCAACAGCACATTTTGTGCTCCTATGTCGGGCAAAAACACTAGTGTCACAAATTGTAGTAATTTCATACATACATATTGTTTATTTCGCAATAATTTTGCATTTCAAGATGGTACATAAATACAAACAATCATCATTATATACAATTTTAACACTTTAGCGACCGTCCCACCGGGCAAGAAAGTGCAAAGACCGCCGATGCGACTGGCAGCTCGCTGCGTGGTATTTAGCGCATACCTGCGAGCAGAACCGGCAACGACATTGATCGCCAACTTGGTGAAATCCTTGAGTTGAACACACCAAGTGATGATAGCCATGTACAATGTGCCTTGTGTACACGTGCCGGCTATTGCATGCCATTCCCTCCCAAAGCTCCCTGGTGAGGTACACATCTAACTGCGCTACCTCAGCCGAGGCCTCGGTCACTTTTCCCTGCCACTCCAACAAAAATTGTTGAAGTGGCATTGTAATAGGTGACTTAAGCCTGACTCTGATTATTTCCACTGCCGGTCCGCAACCCGCTAGCAGGTACACAAAGCGATTCCCTGCCGTGCGCGGCAAGCAAAGAACGCGCTTCATATATATTGTGAAGCATCTTTCTAGCTGCGCAAAATTTGCGGCGGAAAGATGGCCCCACACCCTGCCAAGGCTGTAGCTCAACATTAGCACAATCTTAAGCTCAAAAAGACGCAATGCAGCACTCAGAGACAGTCGTCGAAGATCTCTCACCTCTGTGTGAATAGAGGCAATAGCCGCCCGACACCTGTCGCCGATGTGCTTGGTAAAGGTCGTTCCCGTATAGTGCAGTCTCAGACCCAAATACGGGAAGGAGTTGACAAACTCCAGCGGTTGGCCACAGCAGGGTATTACGTCTGCTGCAGCCAATCGACCCCCACGGCGAAACTTAATGGCTTTCGTCTTCCGCGAATTTATTTGTAGGCCCCTACGGTGAAGTTAACCTTCTACGTCGCCGACAATACGACGAATGGCACCGCGGTCCCGGTGGGCCACTACTATGTCATCCGCGTACATAACGACGACGGCGTTTCTAAACTCCTTCCGCACGTGGCGGGCTAGGTCTGCAATGAGCAAAGAGAAGGCTAGGCAACTGAGAGGGTCCCCTTGAGGGGTCCCTACGTTTTGCCTCAGCTGCAAGGTGTCTTCGCCCCTTATGTTTACTTCAAGGCGGTCTTCAGCAAAGAAGCTGGAGAGCACTCGTAGAAAAGAACCACCCACCCCAGCATGTCGAAATGAATCGACTAGTAAGTGACGGGGAGCTTTGTCGAAGGCCTTGACACAATCAATAAAGACGGCGTACAAGTGGCCCCTGGGCACAGCCAACACCCGCTCAACTTCCGACTGGAGTACGTGGATCGCGTTCTGTGTACCTCGACCCTTCCTGAATCCGAATTGCTCCGGAGGTAGGGTCTTCTCCACAGTTGGAAACACCCTCGAGATAATCAACTTGGCGAAGATTTTCTTAAGAGTGCGTTCCGACGCGATACCCCGGAAGAGATTTGGATCGTCCACGTTGTCACCGTATTTGCCCTTGAATAGCAGAGTAAGTCTGGCCTCGTGCCAAACCTGGGGTATGTGTCCCCCGCTGAGTATCTGATTAAACAGATTACACAGCTCCCCTGCTAAAACATCGGACGACTCAGCCCAGTGTTCGTAATAGATCCCATCAGGACCACTACTCGTCCTCTTGGGCAACCCGCGCAAGATCTGCACCACTTCTTCCACCGTAAACGGCGAATTCATGCAGTGCTGCATGCAGTGCATTGTAGTAATTTCACTCTCACTCCGAAACAAGACTTCTCAGAGACCATGTTCCATTGGAAAAAATATTTGCTTTAACGAGCTCTACAATTCTGTATATCGCGCTTCAAATATTCCTGCAACACCCTATATATATTACTTATGTTAAAAAGCTATCCAGTCCTTCTTGGACAGGGTCAAGAATGTTAAGAGAAGTGCAAGAGTATTCGAACTCGTTGCAATTCTGTAAACAAAATGGTTTATCAAAACAATGCTCTAGTCGTGAACTTCATACTTATCTCATAGTCTTATCGGTCTTCCTATGGTTATCGGTTGATTAGAAATGTGCCCTTATGGCGTCGGCTGTTTCTGACGGCGTAGCTTATGAGGAGCGCAGGAGAACGCTGTTTGCATAGTTATGATGAAATTATAAAGCTGTGTCCTGCCGTGCGGTTTAATGTGGAATCTATCACTATGGACCCACGCTTGCTTTTATTTATTTATTTTCAATATCTATTTATTACGTTGGTTTTTAACTTAGTATAAACAGAATTTCCATTTGCGTTGGCTTTGCCTAGGGTCGTAAACGACAGGAGGAAAAAGTCTTATGAAAACCATACCCTTCATTATTCCGAAACGCGGACACTATTTTTCGAGCCCAATATGTCAAACGGCAGCCTGGATGATAAAATTATAACTGCAAACTTTAACGCCATGCGTTATTTTCATCCGGACGGACTACCACGTGAGAACGTCAGAAAGAAAACTCTATTTTTACATGTCACCGTGAACGAGTACTTTTTTGCCGGGTAAGTTGCTCTTACACTATATTTTATTATGACTTTGAGTAAGTCTGAAAATGATAAGAAATATCGTTTTAATGTGCTTACCGTAGTACAGGGATCTGAAACTAGCAAGCAAATTAACCTTTCCGAAGCCGTCTGCTACTGCACCAATGAGTGCATGTAAGAGATTAGTATATGCCCTTGTCAACCATTGTTTCCGGAATACCGGAGTCTGTGCTGCCGGGCCGAGGAAGAGTTTATCTTAGTAAAGATGCTTGCGAATTACTTAATATTGGGCATCATCTAAAAATGAAGGCGGGCCATATCAGTTGAGCAGAAGGGGTTTTATGTGAACCCCGACATGAGGGGTAACTACTCGGCCACAGTCGGCAGCTTTTCCTTTTGGAATTCTGGTTTACTGCAATCCTCTTCTGCATCAATAAAGAATCTAAGAATGTAAGCTTGATTTCACGACCGGCATCCGAGGGGAGCTCAATGGATGACCTGAACAAAGCGTCTTCAGAGAGAGAGGGGCACTTTATGTATGGCCACTTTTAATTTGCGTGGATTTAGTCTTACTTAACAAAAACCCAGGTAGTGTCGTACATATTTGGCCAACATATTTGAGTCCCTTGCGGGAAGGCGCTATACATTCAGGTATTACACACATATCGTTCAGATACTATTTATTCAGAGCCAACCTGCGTAAGTCCATTAGCCATTTAACTACAAGAAAAAGCAAAGACAGTCCCGAAGAGTCACGTTGTTAACTTCATGTAGCAGACTTTTGTTTTGAACAAATAGAAAGTCAGTGGCCTTATTGTGTGTTCCTGTAAGTAGTCGAAGAGTGCCGGCGCAAAGTTGTGGGGCACATTTAACACACATAAGCATGGGATATTGTCGACGAGTTTCGGGAACTAGGAGGGAGTTAGCCTTCATGCTTCCAGGCTCTGTAAATTATAATTGATGATGACCAAGAATGCCCAAAATTTGTTTTTTATTGTATCTTCATTATACATTAGTTACGATTTTCTACTAAGGGTAGTGGCGCAAACAATGAAGCTTACAGATTTTTAAGACGGCAAAAGACCCAGCGCTGAAAAATGAGGTGTGCGCTCTTGCAAAATATTGACTCCAGGTGCCTGGCAGGCCGTTTAGAACTGAGTGATGTTTTCCTTATAATAAACATGTTGGCAATATAACTTTCCGAAACGAAAACATTGTTGATTGAACGACGGGTCGCAGACAGGGTATGGCACCCTAGCGTGAGCTGCTTTCTCCAATTCCAGTCTGAGTAGGGGCTGACATTAAGGAGCTCCATAAGCAGTGCTAGTTTGCTAGCTATTTTATAATATTTAATTAAACCTGAAACTACGTGGCAATTTCATTGCCGATGCTATGCCATATTCTGAATAGCCATCTTAACGATTGCGATAGACCGTATTTTGCGTTACCGAAAACCCAAGACTCTGACAAACCTTATCTACCCTAAGCAACAAATCTTGTATAGAATTATATGAAGCATCGTTTAGCTTTGACCTTAACAAAACATCATGATTAAGTACTAAACTTATGCTAAGAGTGGTTCCGTGAAAAAAAACCTGTTTGGCGGGACAAGCACGTATTTTTATACCACAGACGCAATGTTAAGTGTCATAAAAACGGGCAGACGCGACATAGCGCTATAATAGAGTCCATATTTGGTGTCTCGCAATCGGCACAAAGTTAGCCACGTTCGCTTCAGTATATGTTTGCCTAACTTTCAAGAATCGTCGAGTAATAAAATTGGATACACTTGACATAACAGGCCATAAACAGACAGCTTTTGTTTTCTGTCGCATTACAACAGCTATTACGACCCAGATTTAGACCGTGATGCTAATGTGGAAGGATATTTTGCTAATCAGAATCATAGCACCGAACCGCCACTGCGGGTGTATACGGATCCAAAAAGGGTAAATCAGATCATCTCTATCAACGGTGTTACGTAAGTAGTCTTTACTTAACTTGATTTCTAACTGTTGTAAATCTATTGATACAAATACATTGTATACAGGATAAATAAATAAGCGTTTAGTGAGCAAAGAGAGAAGATATTTGTGTATATTTTGCAAGAAAGATAAAAACAAATTTGATTTGGAGATTTTATATTTAGTGCGACTCACGGCATTAATATAAATTCAATTTCCTCTAGACCGTCAGGACAAGTGCTTATTTCACAAGACAAACGTTTTTTATGGTTGTTGGAGGAGTGGCATGGGCATGACCGGCATACAAAAAAAACTGCTTTTAGTGGCGATTTTAATTAAAACAGTAAACAAACCTACAATACGAAAGCTGTCTGAGTAAAGCTGTCGCCACTTGCGATATTTGGCTAGTACCTATTGTTAAGCAGTAAAAATAAGCGTAAGCAGATCTAAGCGTCTAGTGACTAAACTCAATCTGCCACGCTTAAGGGAGCTTAATAGAAATAATACTTCCAGTGCGAGCCGCCCTTGACGTAATGTCCTATGTCGCTGCCATAGGTAGTGCCATCGTAAGCAGCGTCAAACCGACAGCAGTTGTTGCTGCAGCAACGCATGCTGTACTCCTAAACAGAGTATACCTTACGCTGCAAATAAGAAATCGTATCGATTTCATTTGCCGATATTTAATGACTGACTTTGAATTGCTGTTTAAACTGTAATAATAGACAAGTCAGCCATTAGTCACAAGGACTTTTTTGTGAAAAAGGGTGAATGCAATTGCGCACTTTTTTAAGTGAGGCGTGTTCCCCCACTCGAGCCGTGCGAGACTCGGCCTTAGCGGTTGGATGTTGGTCCGTCAAGACCCCTACTAAATAAACACACCTTCTCCTTTACTCTCTAATGGCCCACATAATCATAGAACAGTATTATAGGCCATTAGAAAAAGTAGGGAGTGCCTGACGGATGGTATGGCAGAGGTAACTTACGAGTCCCCCCAGTGGTCAAACGTGTTTGTCCCAACACCTGTGAACCTGCTTCATTACAAGCCACGTCATATGTTGATGTCGCGCAAGCGCAATTTATTTTTGTACTTGCCAAGCTCGGCTTTCTTTTCCATCGCGGCAGTTGCCATTTCCTCGCCGACCTTTCATGCTGACGCTGTATTGCGTATTTATTCCACAATTATCCTCATGATACTTCACGGTGGGTCTGGTGCTCCAACGTTTTTCTTTTCCTCTGGCCCATCTCAATGGTATCAGCGCTATGACGGTTGTCATTGGCTGCCCTAATCCCTTACATTGGCCGGTGAGACACTGCATAGGAAATGTTTATTTTAGTGACATCCCTATTCTTCTTGCCGCCACGACCTTATCCTTCTTTCCTCCCCAGCTTTTCTGTGGAACTGAAGCTTTTTTTTTCACATTACTCTCGTTCTGTTTACTGTTAAGTTCCAAGGTGGGAACCAGCCAGTAACAGGGCTGCGTTTGCAGTAACTATGCTGTAGGCCTGTATGACCCCAAACGCAGCTTTTTTTGAGTGCTTCTTAGGGTTTTTTTGCCGTCGTCGTTTTCAGGGTAATCTGCAGCGAGACTGGCGCTATGACGAAGGACATTAATTTGGTGACGGATATTAATAGTTGCTGCCAGTACTTCCGCGGCCTGTGTATGTTTAGCAGGATCTTGCACTACTTAATGTAATTGGTGCTTCTGAGGCCATTGCCTAGTAGGACGCAGAGGTATCTGGCTTCTGTCACTTGCTTGATCTCCTGGCCTGGCACCATCATGGTGCTCACTGCTTTCCACCCTGTTAGGAGAAACACATCGCTTGTTTTCTCGTTATGTTCCAGAGCGGGGGGCCCAGAATTGACTCTTGCGGAACTTCTGATGCAATAGCTACTTCCACTGTGCCGTTAAAAACCCTGAGACGGCCGTCATAATAAGAGAAAAGATTGCTTTTCTTACCAGGGTGTCTAAAATATCTTTCCGCGGTAGACTGTTGAACACGTTTCTGACATTCATAACGACTGCCAAAAACAGCTTCCGTTTTGTATAAAGTCAGCCCTGACTGATGGTCTTTTTAATGCTGTAAGAACCACTCAGCTCTTGGAGAATTCATAATGGTTGGCAAATAAGAGACAACACTGTTCCGAAAACGCTCTAAGTCTGTATTCTCTAATTGCCTCATACTCTTTTGCTAGGATGTTCAAGAGACATGTAGGTCTCTACCCTACGTTAGTTTCGGGAATTAGGACTACCTCTGCCCTTTTCCAGTCTCTAGGCATTTCCCCACTTGTCATTGCCTTGGTTAGTACTGTCGCTACCTTATTTGGTTGTTCCTTGAAAGAGCTTGCTCTTCAAGACACCTTCGACCGTAATCCTATAGTGCTAACTGATTCATATAGGCAGCGTTTTCTGCTGCAGTTCATTGTGAACTTAATGCAACAGTAATCGTTGAGGTTTTGTTCCTTGGTGAACACTGTTAATTAGTTTATTTTATTGGCAATTGTATCGTTGCATAATTCTAGATCGATCATTGACTGATATCCGGCCTTATGAATAATCGGGTTTTTGTTATCGTTTTGTATGTACAGGTCCAGGTTAGCTGCCTAATCACTTAGGATTTTTTCTTTAGTGTTCGTCCGCCGCGACCCCCATGTTTCCGGTACCGCGTTGAATGCTAATGATTCGCTAAGTAGGTCCTCGGTTTCATCCAGGTTGATGTTGTGGCTGCTGTAGCAAGAGTGAAGCCTCCATCCGTCTAGTTCTTTCACTCATTCAAACGTGTGCATGCTTCCGTGCCTTGTCATTTGCACGTGACCAGCG
This sequence comes from Dermanyssus gallinae, assembly GCA_003439945.1. NCBI lineage: Eukaryota > Metazoa > Arthropoda > Arachnida > Mesostigmata > Dermanyssidae > Dermanyssus > Dermanyssus gallinae. Next base: position 52,730 of record QVRM01005040.1, read on the forward strand.
TTTGTAATTACTGCACTCTTTGTTCGGTCTGAAAATTATTTTTTTGTTGCCATTGCTTGATTGGGTTCGTTCATTACCGCTAGCTTGGGCTATAGCCGCTCCTTGCGGCTATCTCTTCGATCCTGTCATGTGCGCTCGTATTACCTCGATCCTATTAATTGTTGTTGAGTAGAGGTTGTTCCTTTATTATCTGGATGTTGAAAATGGGCCGCGCCTTTTTGTGGCCAGCGATCTGATGTATGCATCTTTCTTTGAGCTTCCTTCCGCTGTTTCCCTGGCCGCTTTTTCTCAAGTAGATTTGCATACTGCGGGCAAACCATAGTTATCGGCTACAAGGCGTTAGCTTCCCTTTACTCCCTTGCTTTGCGCCTCTCCTGGGCCTACGTAAGGAAATATTGCAGGAGGGATTACAACTTGAGTGAGAACATAGCGGACTATGCTTCGTCAAGCGTGTCGCAAATCTAAGAGCGGTAAAAATCATTATGTATGTCGACCCGTAGTCGCGCAATAAATTGTACCTGCTGAAATCCCTAATAACCTTTCTCTTAGATTTGTACTAAGTTGATTGTTGTTAAAAATATTTAACCACACATTATAATTTTAAGTTCTACAACTGTGTTTATATGGTTTTATTTTCAGGAGACTCTCCAGATATGATTCTCGATGTAACTCAATAGAGGGTACAGGTAAATCGGGTACAGATAATTACATTAAATATCTAGCGGTATATTTGCTACGTTTGGCAGCAGCAACACTATTTTTTTAAAAAACGCTGTTAAATCTAAATATATATATATATATATATATCGCTTGGAAATAGACACGCCTTTATTTCCAAGCGATTGGGTCCCACGAGAGCGTAATTAACGCGTTTTTGACATATATATATATATATATATATATATAGGGACCCAATCGCTTGGAAATAAAGGCGTGTCTCCATACCTACGACGTATCCCAGCGTCGTATCTAAAGGACCAAGCATCTACATACGATGGAGTGGACTACGCCGTCACTGCCGGGGTTCCCCAAGGATCTGTACTGGGACCAACCTTGTGGAACATAACCTATGATGGAGTACTAAGACTGCCGCATCCCCTGGGAATTTATTCTATCGCCTACGCAGACGATCTGGCACTGATCGTCACCGCCAGTGACGATGATTTGCTCGAAGGTACAGCCAACAGAGTTTTAGCGGATACCCGACAACACCTCCGCACGCTTGGGTTTGAATTGGCTTTACAAAAAACGGGAGTAACCCTTCTAAACGGTCTGAAGCGTCCTCCACGCAACCTAAATTTACATCTGCAAGGTCATCCAAAAACACCCACGCCCGTGGTCAAGTACCTGGGCGTAATTCTGGATAGAGCTCTCACAGGAACACCTCATGTGCGCTATGCTGCTAAAAAAGCAGCCAAAGCCTCAGCAGAGTTACGGAAAATCCTCCCACGGACCAGAGGAGCAAGCGACTCTTGGCGCCGACTCTTAGCATCAGTATTAGACAGCATCATGTTATACGCCGCACCCTTATGGGAACGCACGACTACAAGAGCTACAACACGTCGCCTCCTCAACAAGACCTATGGCGCATAACATAGCACGAGCAAGTCGCACGGCTTCCACAGCAGCCGTACAGGTCCTCTTAAGACAAATTCCCTGGGACTTAAGAGTAAAAGAATTGGCATCAAGAAACCCTGTAACCAACGGACTGACGGAGGGCACACTAGTCAGCAGAACCGACACCCTAAGCGAATGAAGCCAGCCATGTGAAGCAATCCAGCCGGGCTATTCTGGATATTGGACAAGATCAATATTTCCTGATCTTAAAAAATGGTACAGCCTCGAAGACGGCTCGCTTACTTACCCACGTAGCCTGAAAACAGGCACCATGCTAACAGGGCATGGTGCCTGTTTTAGCAGTACCTACACCGCATTGGTAAAACTGACTCTCCTGTATGCCGCATGTGCAACTCGGGGGAGCCGCATGATCTAAGACACTGCTATGAGCGGTGCCTCGATGCGAAGTAATCTCGAGAAAACAGTACTGCGGCCACCCCCCGTCAAGAGGCAAAAAGGACGACTGGATTTTAGTGGGTGCGAGTCCCACACTACCGTGGCTTTAACAACGTTGCCCGGTGTGCATAACGCATTTTCACCAGTTACCTCTATAAAAAAAATACTGGAAAGGTCAAACAATACCTGCAACGGGTGCCCAGTGATGCCGTTAAGCGACAAGCGTATTGCCACTTTTCGCGCCATTATTATAAACAAGAATAATGCTAATAGTGAGAACGTTTCTAGAATTATTGGATTTTTTGTTTGGCATGAGAGATTTTGGAAACGCATGATGCTGGCAGCTGGATACCTAGCAGAGACTAGCGTGGGACTCCTTAACCTGCTAACTCAGTGGACTAGTGGGTTTAAGAGTAAATAATAATAATACTAATGGCTCCTCCCCACCCCCTTTGACTCATATTTTTTTGGCACTTCTTAGGCAACTTATGTTCTACTATCGTCAGGAACCACATAGTAATATAGAAAACGCCCATCAGAACGTGGGACAGCGAAAGCAAACATACTTAGCATCAGTGTTGCCGTTCCTATATCGGGCAAATCAATTTCGAACTGTCCTATATTACTGCGTCTCCGCCAAACACTGTACATATCATACTTACGATTGGGTTGCATGCTTTCTATTCCAGAAATAAAATAGCATAAAATGCCGAAAATGCACATTTAAGTCTGCCATCTTCACTCGAGCGTTACAGTTCGCGTTAGTTAGATATTCGAACGAATTCCACGGTATAATACAACGCAGGCCTGCTCTTACCGCCATGTAAACAAACAACGCTCTGCCAACAGTTTTCATTCTCCCCCGGGGCTGCGCATTTCCAAACGTGTTTATGAATCAACCCAATACAGTGTCAACAACTCATAGACTTAAAAGCTTTGAACAATCGTTTTATACGTTTAGTTCCATGGTCAAATGTCTTTCAAAATGCCGACTCACTCCGTGTTTAGGGGTCCTGCGATAACTCGCTCCATACTATTGAGAACATGCAGGCAAGTGCTGCGTTAAGGTCAACCTGAATTTGGGAACCCACAGTTGACCCTGAGTTATCGCTGAGACCTGAAGAGGGTCAATTGGAATTCGAATTGTCAATTTGGAGGTAGTTTGCGTTTAACCACCTTATGGGGAAGCCGGCTAAATTTAATCGTGCCAGCGGATTGAGAGTAGTCAGAGTCTGCCGTACCATGGCGTTGTTCTGGATCACCCGTAACGAGTGCAGTTTTTCCGAGTAGGTTACGCCTCATATAGTGACTCCGTAAGTGAGAATCGATTCCCGCAGCGCCTTGAACCCAAGAACCAGAACAACGCGGGAGACCTTGCCCTTCCTCAGACGGGCCAGCGATGCTACAACAGCACAGCAGACCATGACGCTCGACCGAACGTGACTTTCCCATTTTATGTTCTCATGAAGCGCACTGCCAAGATATTTTACTTCTCAAATAGCAGGGACAGCTGCACCGCTTACTTGAAAGGATACGTGTTCAGTTTCAGCCTCGGTGCCCGCTAAGGTGTATGAAACAAAACAAGTTTCGTTGTATTCGGACTTACGACAAGGCCAAACCGTTTAAAATACGAAACTGCCGTTTCGATATTGGCCTCTACATGCCTACAATTAACTTGATCGTTTGAGATCTGAGCAGGTGAGCTGCGGAACAGCAATCATATACCACTGGTTGAAACTTAAATCAAGCCCTCCGTCGACACAAACTGCTTACGTCCGCTTAGGTACGATTTAAACTAGGTGGGTACACCTGGTGCGCAACCCATTTCTCGCAGCATCTTGAAAATATAGTCGTTTAGACAGTCAGAGGTCTACGCTGCGTCAAGGGATGCGCCGAGACACATTTTCCCGTTCTCAGCAGTTGTGACTATTTCCCATTAGATATGTTTTTGAGCCAACTCCGCTGATTGCGTTTCAGGGTTGGTTCTTATCGCCTTTGCCGTTGCGATTACCGCTGATGTCTTAAGGCGTTCTGGGAACATCCCGGTCGTAATGGACATGTTGAAAATCGCAGCTTGGAGAACTGATAACGCGTCGATTAAATTCAACTGTAATCGACCAGGCACGTTTCCCCTGGCCTTAAATAGATCCGTCATCCACCGTCTCCCGTCGCGGTTTTAGCACCGATTGAGGTGAAAAACTCGTTTAGTGCGTCTAGCACTTCCTGGAAATACCCGAGCTCTTGGTCACCGACTAGTAGATGCTTTGGTATCATGGCCCTTCTCATATCACGGCTACACATTTCATTAAAGAGACGAGGCTCCCTATTTACGATTTATGAGCTTCATTGGAATCATTTGAGAGGAGAAACCGTCTTTAAACTCTCTTAGGCCAGAGCGAGCCTCAGGTTTTGCCGCAAACTGTTGCAATGATGCCGTGCAATTTCAATAACGAAGCGAGTGATCTGTAGATATCCTTCACAGTTTGCAATAAAGGCATGATCAATGCACGAACCCAAAGAGACAACATTGGACCTGATGTTTGAACGCGTTTTCCTATTGACTGCATGTTCAAAACCCTTCCTGGCAAGAGCAAAACAGTATTTAACAGAAATAGGGTTTCCATCTAGTAGGTCAATGTTGGTGTCCCCCATCAAACACAAGACAAATCCCCCAGTCGCTGGTAAAATATTATCAAATATCTCTATGAGTGTTCGACGATCGTATGTCATTAGAGGATTAGAAGGCGTGTCATTAGGAGGCGTAGACGTTACTTTATGGTCTGTACATTGCCGTCATCGCCGGGCTTCATAGCGGTATCTATGAGGTCAAGCTCACAATGCGCATAAATTGAAAGATGTCCTCCTCCACCCCCAGGTGTGCAGGCAGATATGGAATTGTAGCCCTGTAAATTGTAAATAAGTTTGTCAGCCTCTTTAAACCAAGTTTTCCCACTACGACTACATTGCAATTGACGCGTGAGCCGTCCATAAGGGACATAAGCTCGTCGAACCTCGTCCCTGAACGGAAGTTCCTTTCGTTCACGTGTAGACCTGCAAAGCTGGTTTAACCCTTAGATACAGTCGTCAAGCGTCACCAGTCTACAGGGTTACCTCAAACAATTAAACGTCCTCAGGCAGTTTGGTCATCGCATTGCGAGGTGTGCCTAATACCGACGGGACAACGAGGTGTGCTTAATACGGACGGAATAATTCCATGAAATCGACATTTAGTTGTCCGGCACGTCAGCAGCAACAAGTTTTAAAGAGCAGTATCTGTGCTCCTTCCCGTGCCCTCTCAGCTGCCAGCAACGGACATCTGGGAACCCCAGAGATTTGTTAAACCTGCGGAGGTCTGTGAAGGAGTACCGGGTTTGCAACCTTTGAGGTATACTGAGGCAGTTCCAGGGGCATCCTCCCTGTAGCGCTTTTTTAGACCGTCTCGTATGAGGGTAGTCGTATTCAGACAAGTCGCCGGCATTTTCATCTGACGGGACTATCATGACTGGCTTAGTCGAATCGCTGCCTTTCTTGAGATTAGTCGTTCATCTCCGTAGATTTTTCTTCCGTACGCATCTAATTGCTGCCGTTCATCTTCTTTGTCTCCTTGCTTCTTTCTTTTTAATTTTTCTTTGGGTTTCTTTGCGTTCTCACCATTGCCAATCCCCTTTTTCCCTCGCCTACAGTAGCGTCGGTAGCAGCAGAAGCAATAGAAGCGGTGGTACCAGGAACAGCATCAACAGTGGCATCAGAAGCAGCGTTAGCTGCAACAGCAGCAACAGGAGCCCCGGCAACAGGACCCCTAGCAACAGGAGTCTTAGTAACAGCGGCAACGCTGAAAACCGCATCCGCAGAGCTAGTAGAGCCGGCAGCATCGACAGGGTTGGCTTTTTGACGTCATCCGCCGATAGTCGCAATCGTGCCATCAGCCTTGGGCCACCTGTGGCTGAAGATGGCTCATAGCAAGATGGTTTTTTGCCGACGCACCGTTCTCAGCGCCTCCACCTCCACATATCGGCTTGTGTCACACTTTACTTTAGCCTACTTTTTAGAGTTTCTACAGACGAAATCCGCGATAACCTCGCCTGGTCCCGTCGGCGCAGCCATTGCGCGGCAGACTCGGCATCGGTGCGGTTTGATAAGATAGGCCGCAACGTCCGCCTCCTCAATACCGTGGACTGTTGTGCCGCCTTTGCCCTCCGTTAGCTCCGATCTGGAGTCCAACAGACTCTCGTCATGGTCAGACGAGCATACCGCTGACGCCTTGGGCGTAAGCCGTAATTGCAGGATGCGTCGGTCTCCGACAATTGTCAGTAGCGTAAGCAGTGTCCGACTCCGGTGCGACTTAGATGCTGCCGGCGTCTGCAGAGGCAGCCGGTTTCCACATTCCTACAGTTTGACCTGTCACCTCCTCCGCTTTCTCCGCGACCACCAGTTGTCTCCAGCCGCTTACGTTCACGGTGCTAACTTCCTAGCCAGGGTTTTTAGGAGGGACTACTCTAAGACTCGATCTAAGTCCAGATGCGTGCGATCCAAGTAAGTGTCGATCTGGTGGTGGCATTAGTTGGGGTCGATTTCCAGTTCCACTAGTCCAAAGTTTGGACTAGGTAAACTAGACAAACCGATCGGCTAGGTTGATTTGCCTAAACGGCTTCTTCCACTTAGCCCGTCTGGATGCCTAGGCCACCTAGTGCAAAATAGACTCAAATGATATAGAATGGCCGAATTAGGCTTAAGCTGCTGATCAGAACTGGTGAGTCGCACTCCTGTGCTATTGCTGATCACGAGACTCCGGGCGGGCAGACTAGAACGGACTAGCATCCCCTTCAGTCGACTGATTACTTACCGTCTTGGCCATGTAGGCACACGTTGTCGTCTTCGTCTTGACCTTGCTGAATCCAAGATCCTGAAGGGCCAACAGTGGTAAGAATGAGGCAAAGCAATCGGCGAAAGCCAGGTAGAGTCAAGCCTATGGGGCCATCAAATACTGATAACATCCATTAGTCTTAATTAGCACTGCAGGAAAGTAAAGATGGCTGATGCATGGCTGCCCTAGACAGGTCGGTACCCTGAGGTACATGTACCTGTGAATGAGTGAAGTCTGTCAGGGGATGACTTAATGATGGCTGATATTGAATGTAGGAGAATGAGTGTTCTTTTTCTGAAGTTTCAGGCACAACCAGAGCTTTCAACGGTCAGCTTCTAGTGTGGGACACACTTAAAGCTTCTTTCTCCGCACTTCTTTAATTTTTGGAATTGTGTAACACTACTTCGAGGCCATGAGAAGGGGTCTCTTACTTTGACCTACTCATGGATATCTCGCTAGGCTTGTTCCCGGAACCGGGAGTGCGTCGAGACCCTATGGAAGGCTTGGCTGCATGTCGCCTCTTACTAAAACCCTGCGTACCACCATACATTGTCGAGCCCGGTGGCGTGGTGGATTAAGTCTCCGCCTCGCAACCGGAGGAGACACATAGGTGCGCCGGTTCGAGCCCCACCATTGCACATTTGTATTTAAGGGGGTCCGTCTATAAAGCAATGTGAAAAACAGTTCCGTAGACGTTAAATCTTGGCTGAGGGTCAACCCGAAGACTTTACTACCATACATCGTGTCTGCTGCCGCTTTTAAACGTTGTTCACGGAGTTTCTCGTACAGAAAAAAATGTCCAATTCGGATTTTTGCATCCATGCATACTTCTTAATAATAGTTTCATTTCAAATGGCTGATCGATGCTTTTCGAAACAATTTAGTAAACTTTATCGTTTTTAGAAGTTATACTAAAAACTGTACGTAGCCCAATTTTCGGGTACGGCTTTTTTATGCTATTCTCTCAAACGGTGGTGTATGGGGGAACTGACTTGAATTTTCCACTCTTACATGTTTGTGTTTCCATGTATTTCATATCTGCGCCTATAATAGACATCTCTATGTTTACTGGTTACTAGCGACGCATATGTACATTGAATTTCCAAACGCTTCTAAAAATGCGTCCTTAAAAAAGCTACTTGATATTAAAGCAAACCTTAATTAACGTTGCTCCAAAATTATACCAACATAGATGAATGCGATAAGTCAAAGTCGTTCATGTGACAAATGTAGCTGAGAAAATGTTACACGTTATAAGACATTTTCAGAAGAAATTGAATATATACCGAAATTCACTACAGATGTTTTTTGTAGTTACTTTGTTTTAATCTTTAAGTTAGTAATATTAATAACCAGTTATTTGCTACCCTATCATTAACATATCCATGAATAAACTAAGTGCTTAAGTAGTGAAATCGAAAACAGGGTTTAGTTTTTAAGTTATTTGCTACCCTATCATTGACATATCCATTAACAAACTGAGTGCTTAAGTAGTGAAATCGAAAACAGGGTTTAGTTTTTAATGTCGTGGAGGAGACGAGTGTTGCACCCCAGGTCTGCTTTCCGCCGTCGACACTGTGCTGATTAAGCTATTAGAAGTAAATAACACGACTAGGCTTCCCCGCGAATTAATAATGAAATACTTCAAACGGTTAATACGAGAAAATACGAGAGAAAACGTTGTAATTTTTTTACATAGAGTTTTGATAACAATCTGGCATATGCGGAACAAGCATGACCAAATGTTGCTAGACCCGTGCAGCAAACAAATGCATTTAATTCGGCGGTACAATAAAAGTTCAGTAGCGGCCAACCTCGTAACAGTCGCGAGCCACTGCAGTGGAGAAGGGTGCTATTGAACAGAGCATACAAAGCCTTACATAATAACTGAGAATAATTGAGGTATTTTTAACTAGAAAAACTTTTTAACTCACTAAACTCGGACCCCCTCCCGGACATTTCTCTGATACCGTAAAGGAGAAATCGCAATTTTCTAATGCTAGCTGCGTCTCCTCTGTGCTCCTCCCGAGGCCTGACTGAAGGCACGACTAAAAGATAAACGATTGGAGCAATATGTTTATTAGTTAACTTAAAGTAACTCCGGCAGAGTCATTTTAAACTTTAGGTTTGGATTTATTTTGGCGCCAGATAATGTAATATCGGCGCTATTTCTATTGCAGGCGGCGAACTTTTTCCAGCCTTCGAGACACGGCCGAAGAGCGTAAAGATTTTTTCATTTTATCTTACTAAGCCGTGGCTTCTGTATCCACAGAGGCCATACTTTGCTAAAGGTAAACTAATCGCTCGGTTCCAGGGAGGCAGCGACCTCTTTAATGAAACCGGCGACCCCGAACTTGATAAGTAGGTTTTTTGTGCATCCATGAGGATTTTTGTCCGCAAAATAGATTGACCGAGCCCGCTTTAGGCAAGCATGATGATTCAAATGTTATTTGGCTAACGTCACACCCGTATCCGATACCTTTCAGTAAAAGAGCAGAACGCGGTCAATGAACTTAGGTTTTGTTGTTCACGTAATTTATAAGGCATGCATTTACCTTCTTGATTTCTTCCGCCGGAAATGACTCCCTACTACAGGATGTGTAACACTTGTTTTCGTGTAGTTGTTATTGCTTAACACCGACACACATAAAGGGGACGTACGACGCAAGCAGGTTCGAAGCTACAAGATCAGTGTGGCTGACGTACGTAACGCCGCTTGTACTTAGCTTACCTCACTTCCTTCATGGAGATTCTGCACTGCGAGCCAACGTAAGCGGTTTACATCCTGACGAGAACAAACACAACTACTACATTGACGTCCACGTTGTAAGTTTGACTCTTTTTAATAACCTTTATTCAATATTTATCATTTAATTTAACTTAACTTGATGGGGGGGGGTTGGATGGTAATGCACCATCTTTTTTTATTAAGACATCTGTGCTTCTCTGTGTTTTTTTTTCGATCATGGTCGATTTTTAATCCACTTCGGCATTAACCTTGTTTAAATTGGGAACCATGAAAACCAATTTAGAAAGCCTTTGCCACTAAGCCATCTTGCTCGGTAGGGCTTTGTCCATATTCTCATACGGTAACAATGCATTTTCTTCCAGCATAGTATGACAGCATATGCTTTATGTTGCCTTTGTCTACGTCTCCTGATGTCAAATATTTGATTTTTTTCTTCTATTTGATGATGTGTCCTTATGAGCCGTATATAACGTTATTGTGTGTTACTACTCAGCATATTTAACAGACTCATCTTTCTATGCAACCCACGAGCGTGTTTGTTGTGTTGTTGAGCGGTGTTGTGTTTTGATTCTCTCGCCATTGATTTGTAACCATGAAAACGAAATCACTCGCATGGAGTAGTACAGTAGCAAGCTACTTCTGCTCTAATATAAACGCTTCTACGCAGAAATTGACAGAAAAGCGTGCAATACGTACAGTAAAAACTTGCGCATAGCGACCGCGACTTAGGCAAAACTTTTACATTTGGGGTTTTGAAAATCCAAGAATGATCTTTTAGTAGTAAGCACATGATTCACAGAAACTCACGTTTGGTACGGATTTCAAGCGGTGGTGTTATCGGCCTGTGTTGTTAAGATGTGTTGGTAAAAATTAAGGCTAGTGCCTGCGTGTGGCAAGAGGGCATTCGATAGATGTTGTATTTGTTACACATAGACCCAGCTACCAGCTTGACGGTAAAACGATAATAAACCAAAGTGCATAAACTTGTTTTTAATCAAGACTACTGCGATCCGCTGTCCACTCTTTGTTTCACTGTTAAATGCAGTTATGTATGTTTGAGAGCTGCATTTTGTAGAATTCATAGAACAGGCACTTTACGCTGCTGCGACTGTTAACATAACGGTTTGGTACGCTATTGTACCGAATGAGTGCCAAAATCAAAGCTAAGTTTGCGAAAGTCTCCTCTAATAGTAAAGCTGAACGTGGCATTTCGACCCGAATTCGATTATGTATATTGTGCATAAATTAGATTAGATACATTCATTGTCTAAACGTGGTGTAACGTAAGTTGAGTTTTACTCTTTATCATTAAAACTTATCACCAAAAGCCTGCAGTAGCTGTATCTGCAACACGTCTAACATAAGGCAGTTACGCTTATTAATCGGCCAGTGTTTTTTCAGGGATCTGGTCTGAGAGTTGACATGAGAATGCGAATGCAAACAAGCCTGAAGCTAATACCTTTAGAAACAGAGCCGGTGCCGAAGCTAATTCTCCCCATCTTTTGGACAGAAGATGTATGAGTTTTCCTTATACTATATGCATAAAATCAGCTTTTTATTGCCTAGTTAATAGTAGTCTTCACACGAAAGCCAATTATACCGTATGTGTTACATAGTAAAAAAAATAATAATCGAATCTTGAACATAAAATATTTTAACCAATTTGAGTACAATGCTGTGATGATTTCCTCAGATAACCCATTGTCTGGTAAGCAAACACTTGTCATAGATAAAAAAAAGTGTATACGGTTTATCTATTCATTGGTAGCAGAAAACAAGCGTGTAAAGAGGGAATGGATTAATGTTGAAACTAGCCGTAATCAATTTGGCATAACTTACTGAACAGACTTTATATTAAAAAAATAATATATATATATTATATATATATATATATTTTATATATAAATAATATATAAATTTTTTTTATATAAAAATAAATATAAATAAAAAAAAAACTATATATATATATATATATATATTTATATTACCCAAAATGTACTTAGTTTAGATTGGTAGAACTCGGCAAGAAAATTAGTTTTCACAGTAAAATGAGAGGTTAAAAACGTCTTGTTTAAGATTGAGATTGGAATTTATAGAAGTAGCTATTCTGCTTTTTTTTCTCCTTTATAAATGTGCAACACCGATGCAAGTTAGCAAATGGCGAAAACGCTGGGTAAAGGAAAATGATAAAAAAAATCGATCATTTTGCCATTGCAACCAAAAATGTACGCCCAAAAGACATTCACAGGCAATAGAAAATATAATACTACTATTATTTTTGTACCAAAGTGATGGTGCCGCGTCACGTAGTTTCCAAGTAACGGTTCTGCGCGTGAAAGCTTCAACGTAAGACATAACAACATATCGACTTTTTATGACTTAATTTAGTCCCGCTAATCGCCTTTTGCTAGCTTGCGTCGGGTGTTATTCAGTCTATTCAGCCGAATAACGTGTGCCGCATTTACCGCCGAACACGCCGGTATGATCGGTTTTTTCGTGCTTTGACTGGTTATCCTGCAAACGTAGAATTGGCACAACTGTGTAGGAGAAAAAAGGCAAAATAGCTAGTTATATAAATGTAATCCCAACATCTAAACAAGACATATTTGCCCCTTCTTCCGTTGGGAAAACGTTATTTTCTTTCCGAGTTCTACCAAATCTTAAAATTAGTACATATTGATATGATAGACCCCGTATATATACAACGGAAATTCCTTAGGCGAATTTGCCAGCGGACAGGGACTACCTTTTATGCTTGCTCAAGCCACGACAAATCGTATCTTGGATGGCGCTGGCTGCCTGTCTTTGTTCACTCGCGACGTCTGCCCTCCTATGTGGCCTTCTTCTGTGAACGCAGAGATCGTGGACAAAGGGAGAAAAAGACTAGTTGAGCCCTTAAATACTTTAGTCACGGTAAGGACAATACTTTGTATTTCATAAATATGAGCGTCAACAATATTGGAAAGACGTACTAATTTAAGTTTTTTTAGCATATTTATATATTTTTTTATAACATTTAGCTGGGATTAATTCAGAGCTGTGGTGTCTGCAAGAGAACGTTAAAAGTAAGACTCAGGGGCCAGCATATTGATGGTCTTTGTTGTTCGCAGACAAAGAAGACTGAGAAGCTGGCGGATTGGAGTCTACATAGTTTGACGACGATGGGAGGGTCAGTGTACATGAATGTGTGACTGAAGGGGTCGAATGCGGCACTCAATGACCTAAAGCGCTTACCGGTGGATACTTTTGTTCCAGAAATATCTCTATGATCTATGTTTTTTATTTTGGTATGTGTCATGTCGACGCGCGTTATAATCGTTAGAAAGCCCCAAGCAAAAATTATTTTTAAACACATCTGTGAACAGAGTTAGCGCTAGTACAACAAAATATGCATATATTTGTTTAACATATTTGCCTATATCAGTCATTTCCCACGCCTGTATATGCAGTTTTTTATATCTTTTAAGGCTTTCATTCATCCCTTTGACATACAAGTTTTACCTTAGAGATCGTTACTAAATACGACGAAGATATGGCGCACCAGTTCATACCAATAGATGAGGCCACGCAAGCGTTACGTGTCAATAACTGACCTACATCCTAAAAATATTGTGCTTTCACTTTGTCTACAGGGCTACTGCGATCCAAGTCGAATTTGGTAGAAAGATCCTTAACACTGCGAGGGAATTCTCCCTTTGTATTTTTATGGACAGCCTCTGATACTCAGATTGTCGATATTTCATTTCCGTCATCAGTCTCTAGCCGTCTATATAGATCTCCTCCGTGAGACTTCCCGCAATACACTGCTTAGAGTCCAGCACCGTTAAATCCCAGATGAGCAACGATCGGCTTGATACGAAGCCACCAACATGTCGTCATCTTGTCTTGCAGGAAAGAACCAGCCTGCTAGTTCTTTCCTGCAAAGCAAGATGTAAGGGGAGCCATACAAGGCCTCCCTTGTATCCGCCATCACAGTGAAGTGAATGTAAACACGCTCTCGTATAACGGAGCAAAGCAAACTAGAGGATCCCTTGGACGTATTTCGAGAGAATTAAGAGTCGAAAACTCGCACATTCTAGCCCAACATTGAGACGAAGTATTTTGAACAAAATCTTTAATTCAATCTAGACGTAGCGTAAGTTTTGAGTGGATTGGGTTTGTTGGTTCTAGTGCCGTTACTAGACGAGGTGTTTGCAGTGCAGCCGTAGAGGATTTAGCACTTGCGTAAGCTAACCAGTTATCTCAGAACTATTGAAAACGCTATTAACTATTGAAAAACAGAAGTCAGATGTAGTTCAATACATTATTTCCAAGATCGAGATGTGTGTGAGATGATGATAGATAATGCGGCCTCGCAGTTATTGCCTTCATCGTTCGCTAGGTTCGGCAAAGAGCTTGCCTAAGGTTTTGCGTTTTTCGAATTGGGGATAACGTAAATGTTGGTATAATTCAGTGCTACTAAAAGCCAATCCATAGGCAACATGATAGATCACTATTTGCTGTTATGCAACATTACAAAATGCTAGCAACGAGTGCTTTTGCAATCTTAATATTGTATATCTTAATAATTGCTGCTTCCTGTAACAACAAGTATGATTTACACTTACTTTAAATGCAGCTATATATTACAATCGGCAGCTTAATTGCTACACCACCATTGTTATAGCTGCCTTTATTTGTACGTTAAATTTACTACGCGGTATGGTGCAAGGTTTGCCGATTGCTGAGGTTACATACTCTTACAGGCAAAGCACTCTACCGTGTTTAAAATCTCAACGGAGCCAAATAAATGAATCGCATAACAACAAGAAGACTGGCGTTTTTCATTTACGTCTGTTGCACAAAGTGCTCCGCATATAATGAATTCGGCCACAGCTTAACTACTTACCGTCAAGATGGCCGTAGCAAGACAAACGAGCAATTTTAGACATTTTTGTTCGACGTGAGCAATTGTGGCATCGAATCCATAAATCGAGTGCGCAAGGCATGGCGGATCTGTCCGGATCTTGCAGTAAGCTCATTTGTGTGCTTCCCGTGGTCGAGATGATCAAAATCACTGGCTTCCAAACTCGTTTTTGCGTATCAAGTTTAAAAGTGTAATAAACGTCGTCTTTCTGTTTCATTAATACTAAGCAAACACGTGTGATTTGCTAGCAATACGCTATCTTTTTCATTACGACGATAATGTTACTCGTTTTTTGTTCTGTTTCGACTATAGCAATGTAAAGCATACACCGGCGTTTACCATGTATAGGTCGACAACCATTTAGAGCTAAGAAGGTGGCGGCTACGGGGGGGCGTTCGAGTGACCGGTTCAGCATGCAAAACAATGGTGTTGCCGTTAAGCCATTTTACTCAGAAAAGCTTCAAGTCTCTACGTTAAAGTAAAAACAGTAAAATATGTTTTATATGTTTGCTTAATTTTAGTACGTCGGACACTTGAAAGAAATACTAACATTTAGCAGGTCTATTTCGTGGAGTTAAATAGAAATGCTTGCCATTAAGGGTCGTTGTGATTAGTTCTATGGAACTATGAGGGCCTTAGAGAAGCAATAAACTTAGCGCCGGTTGACATGCTTAAGTTTAATTAACATTGCCTTTAGTCGTCTGCTACCTTCCCTCAAATCTTGAGTCGGGAGGGGCCGCCTACACGGTAAGTTCCGGTATATCAGGTTTCGACCTGTCAATGCCAACCATCGTCGGTGGGTAACGAAAAGGGAGAGGTAAAATGTACAAATACACACAAGGACCATACCTATATAAACCATAACAAATTATGCACCATTGACGTAGTGTTCCACGACCTTGTCGATGACAAAGTTAAAAGCTTTGATGTTCTCAAGGCGGCTTGTTAAGCCTTTGCAAACATTTCCGATATTTGGGCAAAACAGCGAGGCGATTCACATTTGATTGCCACGAGCTTGTAGACCCTAAACTTTTAGCGGTTGATAGCCTTGAGGTAAGCCGTGATGTGGATACTTGCTGTGAACTATGAGAGATAACTATTAGTAGCGCAGTCAGTGAAAGAGACCCGGGCAGAGCAGATCACGACAGTGTATTTTTCAGGTTTGCTATGTCGCCCACCATGGGGTGCACGAGCTCTTGCGCCAAGGGAAGGAAAAACGCTGCTAGCCAGATGCAGGCTTGGGTTTTTAAACATAGCGATACGCTATGACCACAATTGTAAAATCACTCGAAATGACAGAACGGAAACCTAGGAAGTCTACGTTGTGCACCCTCGTAGGGGGACGAATCACCTCAGCGACGAACAGGTAACGGATCGCCTAAAAAGTCTTCTATATAACTGCGAAACGACCTGGCTTTGAAATGACTTGACGCCCGCTAACATTAGAACAGATTCTTAGTCTGTCCTTTCGGATCCAGCAAGTACCTTAGGGCCTGCGCGCTTTTTCGAGAAAAAAGAGTGCGAGCCCTCTAGGTGTACTATGAGCACTGGGTACAGTCTAAGCCACTTTTGGTAAACTGTTTGTGATTTTTCAACGAGATCATGAATCCTTGGATATAGTCAGGCTTTCTCTGCTATCTAAAGGCAAGGCGATGACAGACAAGACCCAAACGTATACCGCCGTATAGCACCTAGCAAAAACGGTGAAGACTTCTGCAAAAAATATAACGGATCGCGTACGTGGTCAACCAGACCCTACTGCCGCAGCAGTTTGACTTCCGGAGACGTTGGAGAGCGCGTGATGCAACTCATGTACTGCTGTCGAGGATAGAGCGAGTCCCACAGAACACGGATGCCGCTTACCTAACGGGCTGAAAGGTTACACGTGGAGTCAACTGACGCTCGTTGTCCATTCTGTTCCGATCAAAAGGACTGCCAGGATCTGGGCGTCATCTCTGAGACCGATATCACGGGTGCCGCGCATAGCAAGTACATCGTCGCCAAGGTCGCCCGGATTCTCCCTCGGGATGGGGGGGAGGGGCTACATACCAGCGTCGCCGGCTGCTAGAACGTCACGGAGACTTCGGCGATACACGCTAACCCCTACGCACCGCTCGTAAAAAACGAGCTTTCCATGCGGCGCAGCGCGGCATGGCCCTTCGGGTAGGCCGGGCGTACTGCTCGGTGAGCACAGTGGCGGCCCTCGTCTTGGCTCGCCAGCTTCCCTGGAATTTTCTGATCCGGGAAAGAAGCGAGCATAAAACGGATGGCCCGACAGATTTCACGCAAGCCCAAGCGGCCACGCTTGATGCGTGGGCTCACGAGCCGGCCACACTCAGCTCAGGAGTGCCCCGGGAAAACGGGACCCGGTCGCATTTACCGGACCTCCGAATTTAGGATAACGGGCCGGGCCGGGGGCCACCTACGCACTTTTTGAATCAAGTCCTCACGGGCCACGGTTAATTCCAAACCAAAATTGTGCGGAAATAGAGGTTGTAAGTGGACACGTGCACACTTTGCACGTCGAGGCAGACGGACGAATTTGATCAAACGGTCTCGTCCTGCTCCGCCCTGGCTCAAGCCGCAGGAGCTCAACATATCCCTATACAGGGAGATCGACACGGGAATTTAAGCGCTGCGTCAGGATTACAGTTTAATGATTCAACGAGAGAACTTTACGTTTTGTCATTCGACTCTGCTTTTCGTGATGAATGCTTGCCCCGAGAGCAGGGCCTGTTTCCCGACATCAACCTATACACCGATGAAAACATCAGAATTCTTAAAGCTGCTCCTGACATTGGATGCTGGAAGGGTAGCCTTAGCTGCCCTGCCCACCTCAGCCGGTGGTTAAAAAGTCCAATGTACAACGGATGTAGTATTCTTGGGTTTGATCAGCCATTTGATTTCATATCTTTCAAACGCAGCCTGCTCTGAATGCTGTCGTAGTTGAAGCACACTCAGCAAAAACTCTTGGAGGACACGACCGGAGCAGTTGGCAAGACGCACCTAGTAGCAGGTTCAGACGTATGCTGGCCTGGTGGGGGGGGGGCTGTTTGTGCGCCTCATACATAGTTTCAAACTTGCTCCCTTTGAGACGACCGGTGTCGTTGAGTGGAGAACATGGCCTCAGCTGTTCTAGGGGTTGCGGGAGACACTCGCGCGATCTAGTGCGCTTAAAGTGGGTAGTCGGACAGGCAGCGAACTCAACACTACGGCCTATTGAAAAAGCCCTGGCGTCTTACAGAAGTCTAGCTTCGAGATAGGCAGACTCTTTGCGCTAGAGGCATTAGGAGGGTTATAGACGCATCGATAATAACATTTCTTAACTGTTGATAGCAACAGCAGCACGGACTGCAGACTCTTCGTTGTCGCAGTTATTATTACGTGATTATTCAAAATAGAAATGTCAACTATAGCTGCAAAAAGGCTTGTTTCTCTAATATATAGAAAACCATACCACACCGTAGTAATTAAGTCATACGTACGCTTTATCGAAGAATGGTGAATACACGTTTTATATTGTTTTGTTTCAAACAATGCAAAAGGAAACTAGCCTAGACATTACAGTAATGATTAACCGCAATCTCACAAAACAACGATTTGTTGTCTGCTACCTACCAGTATTACTGCCCCGATTTCGCAAACGACCCCATTTCGTGTGTACTCGTTCTCATCAGCAGCAGTGTTTGCGTTGCCTACCATGCACGCACGCGCTGTGCAGATTGTTTTAATTGGTGAGTTTACCGTAAGTTGTAGCTAAGCGTGATGAAACATATGTTTTGAAAATTATCATGAATTTTCGTTTAGAACGGTAAACTGGACATTTAACTGACTCAGCTACCTGACAATGTTTCCTACAGTTGTCCTCCAAGGAAAAGTTTTCTAGCACTATCTCTGATCTCATGACGTGTTTTTGCGTTATTAAATGCGTGCACTACAACGAATAGGAACCCGTTTTAGACTTCTACTCGTAAGTGCGTTCGCTGCATATGGTGCGACCTTGCGTGGTCATATAAACTACAGCTACCGCGGTAAACATATGTCTCTTTTTTTTATGTCGACCCTATCAATATATATATATATATATATATATATATATATATATATGTATACGCAAGATGAAGGACGTTGCATCCCACACCCCCATCTATACGAGATATGCCTCTTTAGTCTTACCCATGAGGTCTTCGATATAGTCATTCCGAGACTTTCTGCCCGGCTGCAAGATGAACGTCAAGGACGATCTGGACCTACTAGGTGTTAAAGCTTGAAAATGTTGCCGCTTGGGTTCCTCTTCTGGGACCCTTCTTGATGGTGAGACGATTCGCATTGGCCTACTACTAAGGACAGACCTAGTTAGCCCTTATTGATGATGACAATGTAATCACCCTATCGATAAACCGGGACCTCACAACATATCGAGTATCATCAGTGCAGGCCGACGCCCGAGATATGCCGCTATTCATAAGATCTTTAGCAGAGCGCTTAGGTCATGCGGTCGTCCGTGCATCCTTAAACTCTCAGTTCTCTGCGCGGACGACGGCAGGCGTCCAGACGGGATGACACTTACACCCTTCGGGCAAGGCAAGACGCTGGTTTGTGTTGCAACCGTTACCGACAGCCTTAGGTTCTTCTATGGCTGGTGGCGGCGCATACGAAGCTTAGTATACAGCCCACATTGCAGAAACCAGCAAGTTGAGAAAATACTTATCAATTGGGTAGTCCCAAGGTCGCGGATCACGTGCCTTCTCGCGTTTCAAGTACCCGATTCGCAAAGTCGTCACTTTGTTAAACTTGTCGTCTCATGACAGCAAGTCGTCGTTCCTTTCTAACAACGGGAGGATATTGACATGCAACGTGGAAACGCTTGCATGTCAATATCTACCCATTTGACACAAGTCTGAAGTGGGCTCGACCTTGCCTCATCGAAACGAACACGTGACATTGATTAGCTAATCCTTCGTAATATGTGTAACACATACAATATGTATTATACGGACAATAAATTATGTATATATATATATATATATATATATATATATATATAAAGGAAGAAGAACAGAAAACAGCTTAATTGCAAATCAAAAGGGTAGATGCATATGTCTACTTAGCAACCAATTTAGAATACTTTTTTAGAATAGAATGGGGCCACGTGCAGTAGTGACGGCACGCAATTTTGATGCATCCATGTGACCGTGCGCCAAACAAAAGTGATGCTGAACAGTTTCGTTGTCAAAGACAGAGCTCGGGTTGGCTAGAGCTCTCGTCGAGCCCGGTGGCGTGGTGGATTGCGTGCGCCTTACGATCGGAGGAGACATACGGGTTTGGTGCACGGGTTTGATTCCCGTTGTTGCACATTTGTATTTTGTATCGTCTGTCTTACAAAGCAATGCGAAAACAATTCTGGGACGTTAGTTGTTGTCTGAGAGTCAGCCCAAAAAGTTTTTTTTACTAGAGCTCTTAGAAAATATTGTAAATCTTAGCAGAGTCGCTGCTAGTCCGATCTTTGTTGTTGGTCCACCGAACAGCGGTCTAGTGCATCTCGGGGTACCTGCCACTCGAAGTCCTATTATTCATCTGTGCCACAAGACCCTTTATCGTGAAAGCTCATATTTGGACAGAGTAGGTGATCATAGCCATGAACTATGTATCTGGTATATTGTCACATGCAAGACCAGACCGGAGAGCCACTGAAAATGTCCACGGTCTCCAACCTCTTGACGGACTTTTTACACTTATTTTGCTCATTCTAATACAACATTTTCGGACAGTCGTCGGACGTCGCCTCATCTTCCATCAAAAAATGATTTAGGCGGTGCGCACTGTCTCGACGACGAGCGCAGTAAAAGTCGTTCCACCATAATGGTGCCGAAACCCCAGATCCCGGAACAGCTGACGAACTCCAAGGATTGGCCGCATAACGTGTAACGTCTTAGGCTGCCAGCCTCTTTTTTGAAATGAACAGCCTTGGTCTTTATGGCGTTTGTTTCCAGCTTCCTTAACAAGGGGAACACCTCTGCCAAAGAAGTGATGCGTGATCACTATGCCACCTGCATACGTCACAACTATGGTCTTGTGATACTCCTATAGAATAAGGCCGACAAAATCGGCAAGCAGAAGAATGGAAGAGACGCAGCTCAGAAGATCTCCCTGTGGGATTCCCACATTTTGTCTTATGGTTATATGTCTCCCCAACGCGCTGGCAGATGTCGCTACCGGCTATATTAACAGCTGATCCAGCTAGCCGGGCCGATGACGGTGACGTACAAGAAGACAATGTCAGCGAAGCTAATTCGATAGAGAATTGGCTTTGCTGTCATCGCTGGCAACAACAGCATAACCAGCAGCGAAGGTGGTGGTGGTGTGAAACCCTTCAAGAATAAGGCCGATCTAGTCGCAGATACGTGGGCAATGGGCCTACTTGGATTAGCTGGGCGACCAAGATAATGAGATTGATGTCGCATTTAGTTGCGTACAAGGGGTGAAGGGGTTGTAGTTTACATTGTACCTGGGAACAAAGACTTCGTACAGTTCACCAAGAAGGATTTCTGGATGAAGGGTGTATATCACTTTGAGAAGATGGTCATGTGAAACTTTGTTGCTAAGAATAACCCTCACCCCTCAAATAGTGATATAGTAAAAAACACTGTGTGAATTTTTCATCAGGAACATCAGGGCTCTCGCAATAATTTAATTGCAAAACTTATGACGGAGCTAATGACAATAAAGGAAAAGTTGTTCTGCGGCCTTTGGATCATGTACGTGTTAAGTACGTTGGCACGTCAAGATTTCACTTCCAGCTGGCATAACGGCAGAAGTATCATAGAGGCTTGTTGTGTAAATTTATGAAAATTATAATTCTTTTCGGGGCTTTGTAGTGCTGGAACTTGCTGCAAGAAGTTTCCCAGCCGTAATTCAAACGGACTTGTTACCTCTGACACAGAGAACTCGGCTTGCTGAGGTTAGCTAAGGCCAGCACATACTCACAGCTCCAACCCAAGCGATCGACAGAGGATGCCTCTGGTAGGAAGTGCTACATAGTTGTCATGACTATAAAATCGAACATGCCAAGCGAGAGGAGGCCCGTCTGAATGAGCAAAAACTAACCTATGTTAACCAATCTCGTAAGCGGGCACGGCACTATCTAAGTACCGAGTACGTAGAGCACCTAAAAAACCTTCTGCTTAATCCCGACGTAGAGAATCTCATCCAGAAGTTGAGTATCCGCTCACACTAGAATAGCACACAATGAACCTATTTTTTGGGAAGGAGAGGATGTACCGAGCTGTCCGATCCCTTCCTAGGTGGACAAGTAGACTTTCATGTATCTCATGGGAAATAAGCTGGAGATTGACTTATGCAAAACTAAACTGAATAAGTTTCGCAACGGAGGACGTTTAGCTGCAAACGACGTTAAGCGTTGCCGTAAAAGCCATTCGTTTGTATACTCTGTCCCATACTTGAATCGTCACTATATGGAAATGCCATTCGCGGCCCACGTTGACGTGAGTTCGGCACTGGCAGCCTTCTAGAGGATATAGAATACCGCGCCTCCGTCGACTGGTATCCAGGTGAACCCCATTCCATGGCCTTATCCCGGATTGCGATGTCGTTTTGATAGTTCGTCCACCAAATATCGGTGTCTCTTTCGTCTACCGTTTATGTCCCTTTGTACGCTGTCTTTGCCAGACCCTCACTTAGTTCCGAAAACGGGCGTAGGTCCAATCTCAGCCTGGCTACTGCTGCCGCTAGGAAACAATGTGCGGCTTTGCACCCATTGATATTAACCTGCATTGCCTTAGTTTCCAAAGTTCGACGATTATTCCGGTTTTGTTCTTGCCGCCATCTGCCACTGCGTCTCAGACAAGGTGGGAGGCTTCGGCGTGTATCTATCTCCTCCAGACACTTTCCTCCGTTTGATTTCTAGGCTGACAAACCTTGTTTTGGTACATATGTACATATAGAGTGAGTTGGGGAGTACTCAACTCAATTTATAATCACCGTCTAGGAACAATGAGACCAGTTCTTGTTGAAGATAACTGTGTTGTTATCGAGGGAGAAATAGTCACCATCATAGCAATGTATGTGCGACCTTCCAGAGCGGAAGGTACTGACATGCTAAAGCTGACACGATGCTGTCAATCCGTGCGCAGCAGAAAGCCGGTCATACTAGCAGGAGATTTAAATGTCAGACTTGGCTTACCCGATCACAGTCGGACAACTGCGTTTATGGATATCTTGGGTGAGTTTGGCTTATGGAGTGTGACGAACCCACAAATCCCAACCTTCGTTGCCCCTATGGGATCACCCGTAATAGACATATTCGCCACAAACATCGCTAAGGACGGTGTGCGGTACGTCGGGCCCGAAAATTCGCTCAAAGAAGGCGGACTAATAAAATGGCACGTACCCGTAGGGATTGAAGTCACTGTCAACCCCCACGACAATCCTCCCCCTCAGAAAAGTCAAACAGGAAGTAGGAAGCTCGACATCCTTAAGCTCCAAGAGGCTGCCTCGATTATTTACCCATACAAAGAAAGCCCAGACGTGGAGTCGTACCATAAATTCCTGAGCGACACGCTAAGGAGCTGAGTAGTCCCGAAACGACCTCCACCCGCCAGGCCGTGGTGGAACCCTGAATGTTCAGCGGCAAAGCAGATCTCTCACCAGGTAAGGGAGCTAAGCCGACTACAGCTATGTCCAGAGTCGTCCGTCGCCCAAGTCAAGAAATTTTATAAGGACTGCTTAAAGAACGCAAAACTAAAGTTCAAGAGAGGCAGGAGGCGAAGCTTCTAGACGAAGCTACCCAAACCCCACACGTTTGGCTACGATTCTCAAGACCTGCTAGACCAAGCTGTCCCGTTGATCGGGAGAGGCTCCAGGCACACTTTAGGGGGATCCTGAGCTCATGCGACATGGTTCCTGTCGAGGTGCCGTATTACTACTCCTGTTGGCTGCCAAACGACCTCGAAGACATCGTGGATCTTCAACGTGAGTTCACGGTTGCCGAAGTCACGGAGGCCATCTTCAGGTTACCCAAACGGAAAGCATGTGGTCCAGACGGGATTTTCAATGAACACATTAAAGGAGCCATGGCGTTTGTACGTTGTTGGACCGCCTTGTTCAATGCGTGCCTGTCCAGCGGAAAAATTCCAGAAGCTTGGAGAGAATGCACCATGGTCGTGATCCCAAAAGGAAAGGGAGATCCAACAGAGCCCAAGTCCTGGAGAGGGATAGCGAAGAAGTCCTGCACCTACAAACTGTTGTCCAGCATCCTCACCCGACGTCTCACGGCATTTTTGGAAAGACGTAATGCCCTACCAGAAGAACAACACGGTTTTCGGTGCGGTAAATCTACGTTGTCGGCGTGCGCGATACTCCTAGATGACATCGAGAGGACAGTAAAGAGTGCGAGGCGACATCTCTTTGCTGTCTTTGTCGACTTTAAAGCAGCATTTGATTCCGGCTCAAGATGCATTGTACTTTCCAAACTCTCACAGCATGGTGTGACACAGAATATCCTGGGCCTACTGAAAGATATCCTACAGAAGAACCAGGTATCTATTGACGATGGAGTAGCTGAGAGAAATGGAATAGAGCAGACAACAGGTTTCGCTCAAGGCGACAACCTAAGCCCACTATTCTTCGCTGTCCTCGTCAATGACCTCCCCTCACGCATCAAGCAGCGACACCCCCACGTGAAGGTAATCATGTACGCAGACGACCTCGCTATGTACAGCCCGTGTAGATTTCACCTACAACAAGCGCTGATAACTCTGCATAATTATGTCGCGACTGTAGGACTTCAAATTAACAAGACAAAAACCGAGGCTATGAAGTTCAGAAGAGGTGGGAGGCTGGCAGGTAGCGATTCATTCCGCCTTGACGGACAAAGCTTGAAAATAGTAAACTCCTTTACGTACCTCGGCCTCACATTAACAACGACGGGTAAGTCATTCTCAGCTCATATCGAGGAACGAGCTCGGAAGGCGATCGTGGCCGCAGCTATGATCGAATCCCCACAGAAACTTGCGGTTGCTACGGCCGTGAGCTTATTCGACCTGAAGATTGCACCGACAGCAACCTATGAATCCAGATCGTCTGGGAGAAACTAACCGTGCGTGACTTGACAACCTTGGATAGAGTGAAACCAGCATTTCTGAAAATGGTGCTCGGGCTGCACACGACATCGAGAAACAGATTGGTCTACTTGTTGACCGATACGCCATCGTTTGTAGAAGACATACGCGAAAAATTTAATCTCCCAGTAACTCCAGCCTACTGTACCTTCGTCGAAAAACAGAGATCGAAGCGACTGGAGATCGACCCACAGTTCATCACAACACCAGCAATGACTGACTCGAGCTGGAAGAGGACAAACAGAACGAATCGTCATTTGGTCACCAGGTTTGCCGTGCACGGCTTCCATCATTTGACGTGCATGACACAAGGTTATCACGAACCTCAACAAACCTGTGTCTGCAAATACTGTCGAAACGTGTGTGATAGATATCATGTGGGAAATTGTAATCAAATTAGGTCATTGACCCAACTTACAGAATTGAACGTTTTATCTTCCTGACGATGTTGGTATATGAACAGATGTATTTTATAAGTAGAAACCTAAATGTACGTATGTGTATACTCACCAAATGTCAGCTTATAGAACATAACTAGGTATAATGACACGATAAAGTGTGAATAAATTGAAATAAAAAATAAAAAAAATATATATAGAGTGAGTGCCACCAAGGTTAGCAGGCAATAGTCCGTTTTGGCGTAGTTTCTATCTTTTATCCTAGAATAAAAATGAACTAAATATAGTAACAAACACTTCATCTCGGATCCAGCGGCGTGGTTAGACTCAAAAACTGCTACGCGTGAAGGGCAAAAATTAACTTATGAGTGGCAACGGATGAAACCACTTAGGCAGTAGTACTCTCCGAGGCGTAACTAGTGCGCGTCTGTACACTTTACATAAAGGAAAACTGGAAAGTTCGCGCACCCACACACTAGAGCGCCTGTAGCTTTCTAAACTGATCGTTACTTGGTTGTTCTTCCCTTTGGCTCTCTAGCCAGGTGAGTGAGATTCAGAAACCAGGTCCTGAAAGCTCCAAAAAACATTGGGAGTACTAGTGCTATCTACAAGACTCATGCTGACGTAAGCTGACGTAATTTTAGGCAAAAATTATTATAAAATGTACAAAAATACGTTATCAGACACATTTTTAGATAACTCAGATGATAATGATAACTGCGGTGTTCGCCTCCAGCGTTGGATACTAAAATGCTGCTCTAAGTTGCGCCCACTAAGTTTCAATTTGTAACGCATAATGCAAGGGGTCGAAAATTAGGCCGCTTTTGCCGGACACGTAAGCTGCAGTAATGAAGATGTGGGCCGGAGGAGATGGTCCAAGCGAAGTAAATAGCGTTATATTTACCACCTTGTTATTTTTTTTTCAAACGAACCTTGTTTAATTTATTGTGGTTGCAGTGGCCAACGTTTAAGTTAACGGTCAGAAAAAAATATTTGTGTAAAACTTTGCTAGACATTTTTGGTTTGCAAATTTCCCCTATTTTTTTAAAAATCCGTACTATTATTTATGAACTATATCCATACACCATTATGTAGTAATGCTGGTAAATGCATGTGTGTTGTGGTATGTATAAGGCAACAGGTTGTAAACATGATATAATTGATTATGTAGAGTTGATATTTGATGCTCTTATAGGCAAGTGTCTTAAAATATTTATTAGACCGATCTTTTGCTTAGTTGGGCTTCCGTTTGCTGTGTTTTGGAATTGCAGTTGGAGTTGTGGTTCTATTACCACTAGCCATCGGTTTATTATCGTGGACTATGGTTGGTATACAACGGGAACGTCCTGGACCACTTGTGGAAAATTCTGCACTAGACTGGATATTTT
>QVRM01005041.1:0-40888 GCA_003439945.1 Dermanyssus gallinae
ATAAAAACTTTGGTGTCTTCTGAACGAGCGCAAGTGGTTTGCATATGCAATATGCATGCCTTCACTCTGATACGGCTGCCAAAAAACCTTAGTTACTCGACAATACGTAACGCAGCACGTCAGCTTGGTGCGAAAATGATAGGCCAAATTGCTATTGCCTGAGAACAGCCCGTTTGGGCGTAATGGCAACCTTTTACGGCTCTTAACGTAAACGCTTTAACGTAAAGCATAAAAAACATATCGACTTTGACCAGGTTCCTTAAGTCAACGATTCGCCTTTCACTAGCTTGTGTAGCTAGGTGGCATTTAGATTATGCGAATTTGCCGCCGAGCACGCCGGCATGATCGGTTCCTTTATGCGTTGATTTTCCCGCAACGTAGATTTTGCACAAACGATGTAGGAAAAAAAGACAGAAAACTACTTTTATAAATTTAATGACTCCTCTAAACAAGACGCCACCTCTCTTTCCACTGGGAAAATGATTCTTGCCGAAATCTACCAATCCTTAGAATAAACACATAACATTTCGATAGACTCTGCATTTATTCAACAAATTTATCGGCCACTTTGCCAACAATAACACTAGCAAAAGGCAACATGGATGTCAATCGGAATAAACAACAACACAACATTATTTTTCTAGAGTATGTAGTAACCGTCATCGATGACCAGAAAGCCCATGGAGTTTGTCGTGGCCGTGTCCTCATTAAACACTTATTAATTACAACTTTACCACAATGAACTGGGCTAATTCGGGGTTAGAGACACGTAACTACACGTTCGCGCGGAGGGAATGTGCTGTGCAATTTGCCGCGACCCCCACTGCAGTCAGATTCGCTGGCGTATTCTACTTCGTCCATTGAAATAAATATATATATATATATATATCATATTGTAGCCAACGTCAAAAAACGATGCCTGATATCTTGTTCCGGCGGCCCATTGTACAAGATACGGCCGTTACAATATATAGTCCACACATATATCTGCACATACGTCCATGGAAACGTTTATGTACGCATACATCTCTTTCTTCTCCAACCGTCCCTATCTCCCTCTCCCGGCTCTATAGTCCTAGTGCGATAGCTCCACCACACCTAGAACCTAATCACTGGCACACTGGAACAACGTGCCATCGTCCAAGTATTGCCAGACACGCTGACAGATTAAGAGACGCAGCAAAATATCTATAACAGGAAGATAGAGAAGATGAAGACAAGAAGAGAAGAAGATGCCGAAGAAGAAAAACGAAGAAATTATACAAGATCAATCTGTATCCGCAGATAATCGATGATGCTGCTGTGTCGTGGTGGCGACGACACAACACCGGGAGCAATTCAGTGCAGCAGACTTTCAGCATGCATTCAGATGACCAGAGTCGGAATATTGCTGTCACAGCGTAGCGATTTGTCGCCTGCGTGTGGCTGATTGGCTGGCAGGCGACGCGCCCCGATCGATCGTAACAGTGCTGTTGGCTATTCTTCCAAAATATCGATATAGATCTTTCGAGAGGGTGACGGTCCTATTGCTTTCAGTCCCAGGGCTTTGTCCCGGAAGTGACTGTGCGCGCTACGTCGAACAGAACACAAGAGCTTGCTTCTTGCTGGACAACAATAAACATGGCCGCGCTAGGTCCTCTCGAAACACAACCAGAGAAAGAAGTAACATATCTCTCTATAGTACATATACATATATATATATATATATATATATATATATATGTACGGAAATGCTTGGCCTGTATGTTTGGCAGGGTCTACGCGAGATAGGGTAGTCAGGCCTGTCAACTGTATTGCCCCGCGGTGTCAACCAGATTGAAAATATGACATATAGGAAACAAGTGCTATTGGGGGTTCTGGGGGGGGGGGGGTGGCGTAGGATAGTAGCTAGCCCAATCAACGCACGGAACGGATAGACGGACAATCAAAACTAGGCTAGTTTGAGCGATGCTGACCAGAACGAGGGCATGAGGGGGTCAAAGATATGAGAGAGGTCTACACGAAGCTTGTCGCGAAGACTTCGGCGTGAGGTTCGACATTATTTATCGATGGCTGTCGAGTGTTTGGCACGTATCGTGACGCGCACCAGAACAAGTTTCGCAAGTTCAATTTAACCTCGTGTCGACTTGACAGAAAACTCCTACATACACCATCCACGTGTTTCTCGAAACGAAGGGTTGACTTCCTTCAAGTTTGGCCTGAATTGTTGTCTGCCATTTTTGCAGACAGGACAGCAGAGACATATGCTCGGGTCGGTTGTGAACGATAAGGTCGATATCGTATACATATATACGTAACTTATGTGTACTAGAATCCTAGAAACGAACTGTCAAGCATATACGCTGCAAATTTATGCTTTCTACGGATTGCAAAATTTCACTCTTTTTGCGGAGACAAGCTGATAGTATTAAAATTTATAACACTTCATCTAGCGTATACATGTACAACATATATAAATTAAGATTAAGACAAGTCATAGACGTCAACTATGAAAAGGTCCGTTTAGCCTGATTTTACCATCGAATGGGAACAATATTTTAAAACGTTTTCGCTATTTTCACTAATACGTCTTTGATAATTACGAAACTCTGCAGCCTGCGGAGACCTAGGTCACAGCGATAAGAGCTCTTTACTCTGGTCGCCAGAGGTTACGCTGGCTTTAGCTGGTTCGTACAGTTCCATCCAATCAATGGAAGCTACCTTAGCAGAAAAGCCTCTGAGAATTCAAGCAAATCGGAGGCCATTCTTCGAATAAGTTCCAGTGAAAAGCGGACACAAAACTTCTAATGATTATGGTCACGCTATCCACCGTACGTTTAGACAGCTAACTGGTATTCGGCCAAACTTGATTTTTTAATTGCACAAAAACGTAGCTTGTTTGTATTGAGTACAAGGCGAGCCAAGAAGGACATACCCCTTGGCATCTTCCCTACGTAGTGGTGATGTATAAAGGTAGGTTATCTCATACGAATACTGTAGCATTCCTGAGGACATATTAAAAAGGAACGGTTTTGTCTGTTATTGCAACTAAATAGCGCCTTTCGCTGCTAGCTGGGTGATGAACCATCCTACAAGACCTCATGGAAATCACGAAGGAGCACACACATATAGCCGCTGCCTTGTGTGAATCCGCGGGCCGTCCAAAATGCGGCCCTTTCAATCATGCAAACATCTATGATTATTGTACAAAATCGTAAATTTATCACACGTACTCTGCAACAACTAGGCTGAAAATGACTGATTGTAGTAGCCGTTGGCTGCAGGTGCACTCCCCCAAATGGAAGAGATTTTTACTGCAAGCTGCTTCATCCTCGGGTATCTGGTATATTCATGCAAGAAGCGCATGATTGGTTGACCCACGATGGTTCTTTATGTAAAATAGGAGCGTCGGTGATGTCGTAATAAATATATATATATATATATATAACACATATATTTACACATATATTAGTTTTTTAATACATTTTTCGCGAATTTCGCATAACCGCAAGCAAAGCCGCACACACAGTAATTTGAGTCTACTGAGTTCAATTTGTCTCCGACCCAATTTGTCTGTCGTTTAGAGGCTCGTCGTGATTGCCCCCACTGTGTGAGAAGCAGGGAGGGAGGGAGAGAGGGAGCAAGCAGGAAGAGGAGAACAACCTGCAGGAAAGGAGATAACAAAGAAGACTACAGCACAACAACGGCCGTCGTGACGACGTCGCTGCCAACAACAGCTACAACGAACGACGTTATCAACAACCACAACCACAACAACAACAACAACGGGAGCAGCAACAACAACGGGAGCAGCAGCAACAACAACGGGAGCAGCAACAACAACAACAACTATATTGAAGACGACGAACCATCGGCACGTGCTCGAGCTATTGCTGCTGGTGAACCACCTCAGCCGTAGCAGCAGCGGCGGCAGCAGCAGCAGATTCGTCGGTACCCTCTGCAGCAGGTTCCTCGGTAACCTCTGCAGCCCCCCACTACCCCCGTCTCCCCCCCTCCCCCCCCCCCGCCCGCCCGCGAGAAAAAGACAACCATGCCGACGCGACCTTTTCCACGAAACATATCGACGCTCCGCCGTTCGATCGACGGCCATTGGCTGCTGATCTACCGATTTGCCTTTCGCCAGCCATAAGCAATTTACAACAACAATATCACCACCAACAGCACCGGCGGCGGCAGCAGCAGCAGGTTCAGTACTACGAGAGAGGGCAGGCAGAAGGATATAGAGGAAGAGAAGGGAGGAAAGGGCGAGAGAGTGGGGCTGCAGGCTTTAGAAGCGAGAAGGTTTGAGCGATAGGGAGAGTGATATAGGGAGAGATAGAGCAAAAGAGAGCCCCCCCACCCCCCTGCTCTCATCCGAGGTGGGCCCGTAGCGCATGACTACCCCCGTAGCGGCCACCGGACATTAGGCGACTAGACGGCGCACGACTACGGCGTGGGCAATGAGCCTGCCTAGTCTCGGATCTACTATAATATATATATATATATATATATATATATACGACTACTACGAGATCTCTAAAACAGAGAGAGGCTAGAACATCCATCTTGGGATGGGTCGTGTCACGTCTTCCACCGTCGTCTCCTGACGGACGGGTTGGTTGGTGGCAAAGCCACTCATTGCCTTGCGTTCGGGGGTCGTGGGTTCAAGAGCTGGACCGGCCGGTATATATATATATATTAAAGCAGTCCTTCGTTGCATCTGAGAATTGGTGCTCACGCTAAGGTTACGCTAAGGAATGTATATGTTATTTTGTGTCTATCAACTGTGAAAAAATTACGCTTACTTACGGATAACTATATGTCGATCAACGTCAAAGCAATCGCCTCCCGCTCTGTTAAGAAGATTTCTGGGGTGAGGTTGGGTCGCCGCCTTCATGGTGCGCCTGAACTCGGACAACGACGATCTTCTAGTGTGATCAGTACGGCACTGCACTATGCAAGTTCACATATGTACACTTTTGTAGCCAACGCTATATATATATCCCTCCATTGAGAAAAAATATTTTCTTGCCGAGTTCTACCAAACCTCGAAATAAGTACATAACGATATGAATGACCCTGTATATATATATATATATATATATATATATATATATATATATATATATATAGGGTCATTCATATCGTTATGTACTTATTTCGAGGTTTGGTAGAACTCGGCAAGAAAATATTTTTTCTCAATGGAGGGAGGATGCTGAAACGTTTTGTTTTTAAGGAGAAAGAGTGAATTTTATAAAGGTAGTTATTCTGCCCTTTTTCTCTTACATAGTTGTAAACGCATGAAGAAACCAATCATATCGGAATGTTCGGAGGAAAATTCTGCGCAACGGACGATACTTCACTAGCTTGCGTAGCAAAAAGCGAATAGCCAGATTGAGGAAAGTCATAAAAAGTCGATAAGTTACGTTAACGCTTTTTCGTGAATAATCGTAACATGTTTCCATTACGACCAAATATGTACGTCCAAAAAAACACTCTTACGCACTAGCAAATGTAATGCCCACCATTTTCGTACCAAAGTGATAGTGCTGCGTTGCGTAGTTGTCAAGTAAGTAAGTTTTTTCGACAGTCATAGTTGTTATGTTTTACGTTAAAGCTTTCACGTTCAGAACCGTAACACTTTGCCAAGACGTTTCCGCCCCCTCCTTCCACTAGGAAAAATCGTTCTCTTGCCGACTTCTACCAAACCTCGAAATTTGTATCCAACTCTCTTACACACCCTATGCAAGTATGCATGCCGTCGGTTTCGATATGGCTATTGAAAAAGCTTAGTTACTTGACCACTACGTGACGCAGCACCATCACTTTGATACAAAAATGGTGGGCAAAAAATTTGCTCTTGCGCGAGACTGGTCTTTTGAATACACATGTTTGATCGCAATGGAAATTGTTTACGATTAAAAAAACGTTAACGCAAGACATAACAACATATCGACTTTTTATGACTTTCCTCAATTTGGCTATTCACTTTTTGCTACGCAAGTTAGTGAAGTGTCCTCCGTTGCGCAGAATTTTTCTCTAAACACGCCGATATGATTGGTTCCTTCATGCGTTGACTGGTTCTCCCGCAAACGTAGATTTCGCACGACTATGTAGGAGAAAAAAAGGTAGAATAAATACTTTTATAAATTTCACTCTCTCTCTCCCCTAAACAAGGCGTTTTCGTGTCCTCCCTCCATTGGGAAAATTATTTTCTTACCGAGTTCTACAAAACCTCGAAATAAGTACATAGCGATACGAATGACTCTGTATATGTATCAAATACTGCAGTTAGCAAGTCTAGCTAAATTGTCCGAAATGGTAGACATACAAGTATATGCTGCAACGGCCAAACGATCTTCGAGTACAGCTACAGTCTTCTGCGTCGGCCCCAAGCAAATAGTGTAGTTACTTTTGTTTACTCGGAGCACTCTATGGTGTGTGCCTTCTGGGGAGTTGTACATGCTCTATTCACGACCACATGCCGTACGTAGCCTGTGGTTAAAAACAGGCCTCACGCTGCAGATTCAGTTAAGCAGATTCAATTGAGAACCCGTAGCGGCTGTCGTTCTCGGCGTCGTCAGTTTGTTGTTGTCGTTGTTGTTGTCGTTGCTGTTGTTGTTGGGCGTGCCAAATCAAAGTGATGCAACGCGTGAGTGGCACCGCCGCCTCCACCTCGAGGGAAGAGCTTCCCGTCGGCGGAGTCCGGGCGGAGGTTACTTGAGTGGGAACCAGCAACCACAACGACTGCGTGGATACGTCGTGGCTGCCGCATTCCCTCTGAGCGCAAATTTCAGCTCCGAAGCTGCTGAATCTGCCTCGGACAAGCACACAAGCGGCCGGCGTACCGACATACGAATCAGCAGCGGGCGACAGTCATTTGCGCAACGGGTTGGTGGCTTCTGTACGGCACTAGACACGCGCTTCAAAGCGTGTTGTACGTGCTCACATATCTAATACTTACCTGTGCGTACATGAGGATGCCATCTACCGCCGTGGACGGTGGCTGAAGGCGCTAATTATGTATGTAAAATCATTACCACTACTACTATTACTACTACAATTTCTTACTATTAAATTAATTTATTTTAATTAGTAATAGTGAATATATTTTAGTATATGTACTACAACAATTCATTAAGCTATTATTACTAATACTACTACCGCTGCAACATTGCGTGCCCGCGTCGACATTAATTGCGGTCCTCCAATTCGTTGCACTCGTTCCGTGCCAACGTGCACTATGCAACACTCATTGCATATAAGTCGCGCCAACACTCCGACTCAAATACATAGCCGAATACGCGTTTCATACACGACAATGCATGCCACCGTATGCACGCAACTGCCGCAAACTGCGCCACTAGTCGGATAGAATGTTGACACAAACAGTCGACGGCAGGTACGAACCAGGTTAGTATTTCTGTTTCCAGCACAAAAAAGCGTCAGATACTCGAAAACGCCTAGGCATTGTTATATATATATTGAGAGAGAGACTATGCGTTCAAAGTCCCTCTTTTTGTACGACAACTAACGAAGTATAGGGGAAAACCATACAAATGCATGCTTTGTAAGCTGCACGTCATATGAGCTGGCGCACTTCGACCACATTTAGACCCGCAGCTTCAGTCACGTAGCCTCGATCGGAATAACATACTTAGTAATATGAAGTTGCGTATATTTGTAAACAGCAGCCGCAATTGCTTAACTTCCATTCGTCAAAATCAAGAATGCCGAGTACTATGCTCCTGCTTGTGTTAACTTGCATTTTTTCAATAAATGCACGCTGTAAATAAAAGGGACACAATTGAGTAATCAATGGGAAGTTTATTGATAATTGGGAAATATTTTGATAAACAGATGAATCGCAAAAAATACTATTTTTTACTGTCGGCAAACAATGAACCATCTATGGATAATTCTTTGCAGGTATTGCCGATAGACAACTGGCCTCAAGTAACCGCCACAGCCCCACCCATCCGTCAATCTCAGCCAGAGCGCTTGGGGTTGAGAATTCCAGCTGGGTTCGTCAGGCAGGGTCCCCAAAGCAGCCGCGTTGAGTATATATATATATATATATATATATATATATATATAGGGGTCACTTTGTATTGAACGCGTTTGAATAAAACTGGTAGCTGGGAACCATGTTTAAGTATTTATAGATGTTGGCTTTTATTCCGCTTGTTCGGAGGCTTACCCAGGACAGGGGTCACCGGGCACAGGAGGTTTTATTAAATAAGGGACTTTCTCATCGCAAACTTTTCCGAAGGATTGTAGTGCCAGCCGTATATAAATAACCCAATTCGGCAAGTTTTAAGAAATATAGGTTTCAAATTTTGTGTCGTGCGGGTTTCGGCAGACCTTCGGAAGTAACAAAAGTAAATATCTTGTGAAATTGTTTCGAATTGCGCTCGGTGCAGGTCACTTAAGTGTGACATGTCAGTCCAGCAAAACGAAAACAATGTGATGATTAAACACTTCTGCTTTAGAGGCCTAACTGCAAGACACAATTTAAGAAGCTGTACAGCACAGTCGCCAAGTGGATTCTCATTTAAAAAAAAAGAAGTACTAAATTATTTAAAACAGCCTCGCATGAAGAGATAACTGTGCTAGTGGTTCACACATTTGTTTAAATGACTCCTCGGAAAAATATATCCGAATGATAATGATGTTGTAAATGAGTATAATAGAATTACTGTGAATATCTTCCTCGTGATATAAAGGCAATTGAAGATCTTTGGAGTAGCTGTATTAAGCGTCTGGGAGGGGGGATTATGTTGAATAATAAAATATATTGAATTGAATAATAAAACGTGGTTGTTGTCCGGGTATAGCTTGTGCTCTATGCTACCAGGTTTTTGATTCACATATATATATATATATATATATATATATATATATATATATATATATATATATATATAATGTAGTTTTAATATCCCGCCACCCTGAGCCTAAGTGAATCACGTCGTCATGGTTATTTGATTTCATTTGGTGGGCACACAATCCACCACCGGACGAGGTGGCGCGACGAGGAGTCGACAGCTTTAATTGGTGACGAACTACAATAAATGAAACGTTTGCACAATTAACTGTGGGCCTGTGATTGATTATGCTTGGGGGGGGGGATAGATGGCGAGGAAGCTAGAGATCGAAAACGCGAACGAGCTAGAGATAGGGACCGCTATGGGGGGTTGGGGGTAGAGAGAGATCGGTCCGGTCCGGGAGAACGAGAACCGAGGAGGGGAGCGGATGGGGTGTGGGCCCCCGGACAATAGGGCTTGCGCAGGACAACCTGCGAGCAGGCGTCCTACATCTCATAGCGCTGTTGCTGATTTTGCTGCCGCTACCGCGTCAGCTGATGGGGGTCGCTGTTGCTGCCGATCGATGCTCTGTTGGTGGTGGAGGTGGTGGAGATGGCGGTGGCCGCAGCGACGTTATGGTGACAGCTATTCCAAACGAGAGGAGCGCTACAGCGAGCGATCGGCGTAACAATGTCAGAGCGAGATAGAAGGCCTGCTACGGCTATCCACAGGGTGACGGCAGCGGCGAGGGGGAAGAGGAGCCGGTTGTAAGCCGGTCGGCCTTATGCGCCGGCAATAGCTACATCTCAAACGCAGCTACATATATGACAAAAATCACAACAACAACAACAACAACAACAACAACAACAACAGGAACAACGATGACGACGACAACAACAACAACAACAACAACAACAACAACGAGGACAACATCAGAAATAGCAACAACAACAACAACAACCGAGGAAAACGAATACTTCAACAGCGGCAGTAAGAGCGGCATTAGCGGGACAATAGTTGGCCGTAGGGTATTCAGTCACTTGTCGTGCGTCTCCCGATACACGCGTGGCGCTTGTAATCCCGTCTCCGACTCACCTGTGACGGATTAGCATTTGCTTTCCTCCCGCTACCACCGGTTCAGTTCAGTCTCGCCTCGTAGTCGCTGCCGGTAGTAGCTGCTACTCTAGTAAATATTAGTAGTTCTGGTAGTGTCTGTCTGTCTGTATGTCTGTCGGTCTGTATGTGTATCTGCTCTCATCGGCGGCGGCAGCAGCAACAGCAGGAGTCTGGATAACACCAGTTGAAGTAATTGTTATAGCGAGGGGTAGTCGTCGTTGTTGTTGTTGCTGCTGTTGTTGTTGTGGTGTATTAGGGGCTTATCAACAGCACCCCGCGCAGGTGGGTAATAGGTGTGGGTGACAGACACTCTGGGTGGTGACAATGAACGGACGGCCACAGACACCATTGCTGCTGCTGCTGCTGGGGGTCCTGTTCGCGCAATGCTCTC
Source organism: Dermanyssus gallinae (assembly GCA_003439945.1). Classification (NCBI taxonomy): domain Eukaryota; kingdom Metazoa; phylum Arthropoda; class Arachnida; order Mesostigmata; family Dermanyssidae; genus Dermanyssus; species Dermanyssus gallinae. The sequence continues at coordinate 10,294 of QVRM01005041.1, forward strand.
TTCGTTTTAGTTCGGGTCGGACTCTGTCAAAATGTCGTTTGATACTGGCCGCTTTTTCCTGCCAACCTGTATGTCTCTCTGCCTGTTCGTCTGTCTCTCTCTTTCTCGCTGTCTGCTGTTCTCCTCGTCGTCGCCGTGGGTCGACCTCTGCACATTGGTGGTCTTGACACCAGCTCCGAGCGTTGGCTCTCCAGTTCCTTCTCCTTGGCCTCGGCCATAGGCAGACGGCGTCGACTTCATTCCCGCCGCATTTGCGATTCTCCCACCTTGGACTTCGTGATTTCCCTGCTCAGCTCAGCCCAGCGTTCGCCCGCAGCAAACTCCATTGTTCTGCTGCACTGTGCTCTATCGGTCGGTAGCTCGGTCGGGGGTCGGTTGAGCGTTTAGCCGGCTCATAGAAGAACGATCAATTGTCGTCTATGTGAAGGCCTATTGCTCAATCACGTCATCTCTCTTTCAATCTTGCGATCTTGCACGATCGTTGTCTCGTTCTCCATCAATCTGTAGTTTGTCTAATTTCACCCTATTGCAGTATCCGGTCTCTCTGGTCGTTTTGTGCATTTCTTTCTTTCGTACATTCCTTTCTCAAGTGTTCAAAACCTGCCAGCCTGTGGAGCGTCGAGTCCAGTCGACGGTTCAATTGTCGCAGACTGTCTTCGGCTGCTTTCCTTATCTGGTCTAGTTTTTAGGCGTTTTATTATTATTGTTATTGGCATTATAATGCTGATGATGATACAGATTCGAACCTGACCCCTTCGCCTTGGTCTGATTTTGTTGTTCGCCTGTGGCGCATGTCAGTTATCGTTTCCATTCACAACATTGTTTCTACCTGTTCGCATCTTTTGTCCTTGTTGCCAAAATTACCTTTTAGAAAGATTTTTCCCCTCATCTCTCCTGCGCTTCGTTCCCGTTTAGTGCATGATATTCTTTCTTTCCCCATTTGTCTTTCACTCTCGCTCTCTTACATTCTTTCTCTCTTTGTATAAACACACGCTGAGTCTTTCACCTCCCACCCCTGATCCTTACATTAATCTATCGCATCGTTACGTGGCATAAAGAGGCGTGGTCTCGCCCCCCCCCTGATAACGTGATTACAGCGCAAGAGAATTAGTCTAGAGATTAACCGCGGAAATATGAACAGGTACAAAGTGTTATATACATATATATATATATATATATATATATATATATATATTTTTTTGCTTTAATGCTTTGACAACTACATTTTAGATTTTCGTAGTGGGTTAACTTGCCTGTGGTTGACGTATAAATATATATATATATATATATATATATATATATATATATATATATATATATATACATATATATTTGTTTTTTTAATGCTCTGACAACTACATTTTAGATGTTAGTAATGAGCTATCTTTGATGTGGTTGATATATATATATATACATATATATTCATTTCACCATAATATTGATGATCGGCACATGCCTGTCTCTTAGTGTGTAATAATGTGACAGTAGAGAGAGAGAGAGATATGCTTTATTTTATGCCAATGAAGGATTGCAACGTGTCTCCGAAAAAAAGACAGCACATGGAAACATTGCACGTGTTGTAGCTTGAGACCCCCGGTATTCGGTCCAGCAGTTGCAGCCAAGTCAGGTGCCTTGTGTCTCATGGCCACTGAGGTAAGTGAGAATTTACCGACGAGCCGTGGATTATATCAGGCCACCACTGGCAGAATAGGCGCACGTTGTTGACCTCACGTTGGCGATCTTTCCTACATTTATATTGTTTCAACAAATTGTATATATAGTGCCAATAAATAAAATAAAAACACTTTTGGTTTGAGCGTATATATATATATATACAGGGTGTTCCTATTTGTGTGTCCAAAACGCTAGGGTATGGTCAAACTCGGTGAGAAAATCATTTTTGCCAATGGGTGGAAGCCGGGAAAACGTTTTGTTTAGGAGTGAGGATGAAATTTATAAAAGCAGTTATTCTGTCTTTTTTCTCCTACATAGTTGTGCAAAATCTACGTTTGCGGGAGAACCAGTCAGCGCACAAAGGAACCGATCATACCGGTGTGTTTGGCGGAAAATTCTGCACAATAATGTATATATTACTAGCGAATAGCCAGATTAAGAAAAGTCATAAAAAGTCAAAATGTTACGTTAACGCTTTTTTGTGCAACATCGTAATTTTTTCCATTACGACCAAAAATGCACGTCCAAAAGACTACTCTCAGGCAATAGCAGATTTAATGCCCACTACATTCGTACCAAAGTGATGGTGCTGCGTTACGTAGTTGCCAAGTGACTAAGCTTTTTCGACAGTCATAGTTGTTATGTTTCACGTTGAAGTTTTCACGTCCAGAACCGTAGCATTTTGCCAAGACGTTTCCGCCCCCTCTTTCCATTAGAAAAAATTATTCTCTTGCTGAGTTCTACCAAACCTCAAAATATGGTCCTAACTTTCTCATACACCCTATGCAAGTATGCATGCCTTCGCTTTCGATATGACTGTCGAAAAAGCTTAGTTTCTTGGCAACTACGTAACGCAGCACCATTACTTTGGTACGAATGTAGTGGGCATTAAATCTGCTATTGCCTGAGAGTAGTCTTTTGGAAAAAATTACGATGTTGCACAAAAAAAGCGTTAACGTAACATTTTGACTTTTTATGACTTTCCTTAATCTGGCTATTCGCTTTTTGCTACGCAAGCTAGTAATGTATACTTTATTGTGCAGAATTTTCCGCCAAACACGCCGGTATGATCGGTTTCTTTGTGCACTGACTGGTTCTCCCGCAAACGTAGATTTTGCACAACTATGTAGGAGAAAAAAGACAGAATAACTGCTTTTATAAATTTCATCCTCACTCCTAAACAAAACGTTTTCCCGGCTTCCACCCATTGGCAAAAATGATTTTCTCACCGAGTTTGACCATACCCTAGCGTTTTGGACACACAAATAGGAACACCCTGTATATATATATATATATATATATATATATATATATATAGTGTGCCCGGATAATCGCGTCTCAAGCTCGACAAAACCTCGACGCACATCCACACTAAAATAGCACATTGACGGGTAAGATTATAATCCCTATCCCCTATTCTCTCTTTTCTGTTGCCTGCTAGCTCAACATTTCTTTCCTATGATTATTTCCTGCAATTAGAAGGTTTAAAATGCCCGATGCAATGCCTGACCGGCTAGACCTGAGTTTACGATACAAGTCCGCTAAAGCCCTCCTATAATAAAGTCATTATTGTGTCCGTCATGGCGCGCTTGTCATGGTTTTCATCTTCCAGGATGTCGCCGGTTCGTGCACCACTGAACATTGTTTGAGCAGTGCTCAATGACAATAGATGATAAATCATACCGCTGGGAATCAGCGGCCATGTTGCTGCCACAGAGACTGCTGGGGAAACCCTAGAAGTCGTAACATATCCGGACCTCATGTTGCATTAAAGATATATCTGACGGCGATTCCAAGCCCGTAGGGGAGGGAGAATATTCTAGGTGTTTTTGTGTTTGCCTTCGTGGAGGTCTTCGGTCGAGGGACGTTGCGCCCTTTGCTGTTTCTACGTTTAGCATGGTCGTCCACATGACCAAAGTTAAGCTTACGTCATTAATAACTCACTAACAAACAATATAATTATGAATTAATTATTAAATATATCGTTAGTGATTAGTCTATTATCAGGCAATTCAATAATAAACTATCCAAGACGAACCAGAGTGCTGCTCGGGGTCAAGAAACGGCGAAAAGAGTTCCGGGGACAACCGAACAGCCAGACGTCTCAGATGGCGACGAGTCTCGACGCACTTTCATAGCAAGGGTTGCGCGCTTAATTGGCCTATCTGGGTGCAGCACGATACGTGAATATGGCAGAACGGCAACGAGAATGTGTAAGTTGTTGAAAAAAATGTCTTGCAGTCCCAAAACTGTGGGAGGGGTCTTGCGACATTGGCAAGGCCCACCCTATTACGCTTGAATTGTCCCTGCCCGTAACCACCTGTTGTAGAAGAGATGATTTTGGTTAGACCTCATACTAAACTATCCGAGAAAGTGGAACAGAGGAGACATTTTAAACGTTGCCTTAATATAGAAAAGATCGCACTTGAGCAACACGATGTAAAAGTATATATGTACATGTAAATTAGTGGAGCACCACAAACTTGTTTTTAGTAGTTTACAGGTACAAATATAATAATATATAAGCGCACACTTGCGCTTGTTTATAACTTAAACTGGCCAGGACCATATCATTTGCGTAATATGAAAAATTCGCTATAGAAGGCGCACCTAAATCTTGAATAATACTAATGTCTAGTAGTGCATCCATCTTGCTACCGCGCTTAATCCTGGCCTATATCTAGACTTTATTAGGCTAAAAATGAATTGCTTTCACTGTTATGATTCTAAATAATATAACGGTTAATAATCGTCGCATCGGATCATTGTCAGGTAAGTATGAATTTTGCTCCACTGCGACAGACAGTTTCAGACACAAGTTTTTGGGACCGACGTAACTTATCGATACATTTATTTAACCGCAATGTCAGCTTCATCCGTACCGCAGGTGCGACTAAGCAATCTGTCCGTCTTGGAACCTCCAGACCCAGGCGTCTCAAAGGCGAGCGGTGAGAAATTGTTCCCGTACCCAACTTAACACATTTCCTTTTCTCAACCTTCGCCACTACGTACCCAATTTAAAGTGCGCTGCGTCGGACCATACAGGATATGCGTGAGTTTAACACTGTTACATTTCATACCAGGGATTTTTCCGACATGAAGGAAATCACTGTCTCACCGTTGTGTAACCGCCCAGATGTCTAAGTCCACTTCTCTCAATATGTGAGTTAACATGAAGGCTGAAAAGGAGAAATGGCGCAGGAACAAGCCGCTGTGCAAACCAACTAGCTTTAGTCGCAAATAGTCAGCAAATAACATTAATAAGACAAAGGGACTTCATCGGTCTGGAACGTAGCCATGTCGTGGGACGCCTGCAACCATGCATATACCATGCTGTATTGTTTTTGTCAGTGACTTAGTCAGCGACTTCGCCACCTGCGGCCTCACTGCCTTGGGCAGGATTCATATAAGCCAAAGGCGAGAACAGATTTCATCGTCCCTCGTCTTCTACACTTATCCCCATAAGCCGGTCAAGCCGGTAAGCGTGGCAGCGCTGCGGCTGTGAAAGAGTCTCTTCCGTCAGCCGTAAAGCTTCTATAATTCCCGTAGAAAGTGCTTTTAATCCCAATAATTGTTTGCCCAATAACAATAAAATGAGCTCAGCTAATCATTATGGTAAGGTCTGGAGCCTTCCAACACGGGCAGATTGCTAAGAAGAGACTGTAACTCGTTTGTCTGCCACAATGCGATAATGTCCGGTGGAACCCTCCGAGGGCTTGCCGTTTTCCTCTCAACAGACTGGGGACGGAAAATATGATCGGTTTTTCCGGAAAATATGATCGGTTTTTCCGCTATCCCTATATGCCACCAGGCACTTGTATTTTCGAACGGGGAGCCTGATTGTTTGGACTCCGTCCTCCGCGGCGCCACACATAACGGACGACAAACTATGACGTTTTTCTGTGTGGGAATTAGGAGAGGCCTGGGATCTGCAAGCAGCTTCCGCAGGGTGTCCTAAACTAGAAGAGACTCTTCAATGACCTCTGCCGGGCGACTCGTTCTGGTCCGTTGCAACGCAAGCGGTTCTTCTCTGTGGCAAAGCAAATCTGTAGCCATACAATGGACTTGGCATAGTAAGATCCCCCGCAGTTGATACAACGTGTAGAGTTGGACCGCTAATCAGCCGCCAGGTGGCCTGTCTAGCCATACTTCCGATTAGCTCTCGACAATGAGCATCTGTCCTCAACGTGACCCTGGTAAATAAAGCATGAAACCGGGTGGTAACATACTGGAGCGAACAGCGTAACATACTGGAACCACACTTTAAGCTAAGGCCACCCTCTCTGATTATTAGATTATTATTGTCAAAAGGTGGCCAGTTGAGAGACGGCCTAAAAAAAGAAGGCGCCACCTGAACGGCTTAACTAGCCTAGATTATGGTCTGAGCGAGCCCTTGGCCTGGAACGTCATTGCTCGCCTGGCCCGTACGAATTCATGGCGCTTGGGTTTGAATTATCAATAGGCTGGGGCAAGGACGCCCCCAAACCAACCAAGTCGAAGACTGTCAAAAAATACGGTCACCGACACAATAAAGTCACCGACAACGGATGTCGCTGGAACTTCAACGCGGAAACGCGGAAAGGATAGTGCTGGTAGGATCTATCAACCCATGAGCAGTATTCATAGTACCAACATATATAATTACTATATAATTACTTTACTATATATTTCTTCATTTGATATCTGTACACTGAACACTGAATAGCAAACGGTCGTTTAGAAACAATTGTTATTCTATTCATGATCTATATATTATTAGTGGATCACTCCGCACCAGGAGGACCAATGATCCCGTTGTCTTCCCTCTTGTGCCAACAACACCGTCGTTGGCGCTGCCATCGTCTGCCGTCCTCTATCAGCATTCGAAGCGAAAAGCAGCTCACGTAACCCACCCCCTCCCGCCCTCCCGATCATTTGATTTCGAACTGGTTTCTGATAGGCGAACAGCTCCGATAATCAATCAGCGGTAGAACTGCGAGTTCTACTGCTTTCGCTGCCAGTGCTGTAGCTGCGACTACCAACGCGAGAGATACGCGCACCCAATGCTGGCAGCCTGTTCGGCAGCATCGGGACTTACTCGTTATGTCCTGTTAGCAGGACGACGCCAACGATGATCCTGGTTAAGCCGACCGACCGACCGACCGATCAACCAGCCAACCAACCAACCAAACGATTGATCGTGTAACGAGCACGCGCTTTAGGCGTATGCTCAGAAGGCCAGAGTGTAGCTGCTGCTGCTGATTCAGCTGATTGGCGTGAGGGTCTCTCTACCTGAGCCTGAATCACCGCCGACAATCAATCGAAGCGTTCGATTTAGAGCCTCTAGTAGAAGATGTAGATGATGAAAAACAAAAGAAGAAGAAGCCGAGGACGACGACGATGACGACGACGGAGAAGAAAAAGCGGCGGCAGCAGCAGAAGCAAAGGAACAGCGAGAAAAAAGGATTTGATTATCAGAGTTGTGGCTCCGCGCCGCAATTGGCACTGCAGATCTTGCGCTCTTGAAGCCCAATCAGTGCGGCTCTTATCGGTACTCGGCGCTCTGGTGAGAGAAGCGCGTCCGGAGTCTTAGGCACGCCGGTCGACACTGCTCGCCACCGCTGCCGCCTCCACCGCCGCCGCCGCCGAGAACGGCGACAACGGCCTTCGTCTTCACTCCGGTTCCCCGGAACCCTTTGATGCCCGTCCGACAGAACCATCAGAGGACGCGCAGCGCACTCACCACCATCATCACCATCACCACCACCATCTCCTTCATCATCGTCGTCGTCGTCGTCATCACTGCCATCTCCACCACTATCACCTCAGTCAGCATTACCAGCATCATCATCAGCAGCAGCAGCCGCCACCAGCCGGAGCAACAACAGCAAGTCCCGTTCAGAGTCTGGCCCGTTCGGAGGCTGACGCTGGCTGACCGCAACGAAGTCCACGACCCCCACCACAAGGAACTACACGACCCCATTGGTTGGATCGAAGGGTTACAGAGAGAGAAAGAGCGCGAGACACAGAGCGAGAGGGAGGGAGAGAGAGATGAACCCCATGATCCCCACGGCAGCCGTTCGTTGCTGCTTTGCGAGCTTGTCGGAGTAGTAACAATCAATGACAATAAAACAATTGCCGACAGGCAAAACAGCGATATGATGATGATTGCAACAACAACAGCAACCACTACCGCTGTTGCTGCGGCTGCTCTCACCGCAGCCACCGCCAAATCGATAAAGGATAAGCAAGCACACCGCGCCACAAAAAAAAGTCGCTCAAAGGGTCACTAAGCGGTGCGTGATGTTTTACGTTGTTTTCGAATCCTTCGAAAAACCAACAACAGCAACGAGAGTTGCAACAACACACAAAAAGCAATTGGTCGACAGCAATTGGTCTTCGACACTGCCGAATAAACAGACTGGCCCAACACAACGCGACGCGAGACGCCGGATTTGGGTCGTTTCCAGTGGCTAGAAACCTTGGCTAGATCAAGGCTGGGTCCGACAACTCGGCGTTCGTTCGCATTCGCCTGCAGTGCTGGTTCAAGTTCAAGTGGTAGATCAACCTCGTGGCTCTAGCTTCGCCATACCCGTGCCGCCGAACGTTCTTTTGCTGCAATTCTTCTTTAACACGCAATAAATAAAAAACAAGTATATATATATACCTAATTTTTTTTATAATATTGTTATTACTGTACTGTTTGCACTTCGATGCTGCGCATTCGAGTAGGTTACGCACACAAAGCATCTAAGTATCTTAACTGGGCATGCGTTGGAACCAGTATTACCAATTCACTGCGTCATTCACCGCATAACAGAAAAGGCTATTTCTTACTAGAAGTGTTGAATGAGTTTATGGCCCCCTCAAGTGGACCCTCTCAGTTGCCTGGCATTCTCCTTGCTCATCGCAGACCTAGCCCGCCATGTACGGGAGGAGTTTAGAAACGCCGTCGTCGTGATGTATGCGGATGACATCGTAGTGGCCCACCGGGACCGCGGTGCCATTTGTCGAATTGTCGGCGACGTAGAAAGTTACCTTCACCGTAAGGGTCTTCAAATAAATTCGCGGAAGACGAAAGCCATGAAGTTTCGCCGTGGTGGTCGATTGGCTGCCGCAACCATAATACCCTGATGTGGCCAACCACTGGAGTTTGTCAACTCCTTCCCGTATTTGGGTCTGAGACTACACTATACGGGAACGACCTTTACCCAGCACATCGATGACAGATGTCGGGCGGCTATTGCCTCTATTCACACAGAGGTGAGAGACCCTCGACGACTGTCTCTGAGTGCGGCCGTGCGTCTTTTTGAGCTCAAGATTGTGCTAATGTTGAGCTACAGCCTTGGCAGAGTGTGGGACCATCTCTCAGCGGCAAATCTTGCGCAGCTAGAGAGATGTTTCACAATATATATGAAGCGGGTTCTTTGCTTGCCGCGGACGGCAAAAGCCGCTTCGTGTACCTACTGGCGGTTTGCGGGCCGGCAGCGGAAACAATCAGAGTCAGGCTTAGGTCACCTATTACAGGACCACTTCAGCAATTTTTGTTGGAGTGGCAGGGAAAAGTGACCGAGGCCTCGGCAGAGGTCGCGCAGTTAGATGTGTACCTCGCCAGGGAGCTTTGGGATGGAATAACATTGCACTAGCCGGCACGTGTACACAAGGTACATTGTGCACGGCTTTCATCACTTGGTATGTTTGACCAAAGGGTATTACCAAGTTAGCGATCAATGTCGTTGCCGATTCTGCTCGCAGATATGCGCTAAATACCACGTAGCGAGCTGCCAGACCCATCGGCGGTCTTTGCACTTTTTCGCCCGGTGGGACGGTCGCTAAAGTATTCAAACTGTATATAATGAACGTATTGTGATTATGTAACATCTTGAAATGCAATGTTATTGAGAAATAAACAAATATATATACGAGGTGTGTTCAAAACGTATCGCGACTTTTGAATTTTCATGGGGTTACGTATATTCGAATTTCGATTTTTTGTGGCGTTATGTTGGTACTCATGTCTCTCACTTATGCCGACAAGCTCGGCCATTTTGAATGTTCACTTAATTGTTGACAGCTGCTTTGCTTGCACGTGTTTTGGATCGTCTTCGATTTTTACCTATTCAAAAAAATGGATCAAAGAACCTGTATCAAATTTTGTGTGAAAAACGAAATTAAGTGCGCGGATGCATTCCGAATGTTGACTGTGGCATACGGAGAAGCTACCTTGGACCGAAGCAACGTTTATCGGTGGTACAAAATGTTCTCAGAAGGCCGAGAAGATGTGAACGACGAAGAGCGTGCCGGACGCCCGAGCACTTCAACAACAGACGAAAAAATTAATGATTAACGATTGCAGGGGCGTGGTGCATCATGAGTTCTTGCCACAGGGTAGAACGGTCAATAAGGAATATTACCTGCAAGTTATGCGCAATTTGCGCGAAGCAATCCGCCAGAAACGCCCGGATTTGTGGAAGAACAAAAATTGGCTTTTGCACCACGATAACGCCCCTGCTCACACATCGTTGCTTGTGCGCGAGTTTTTGGCCAAAAACAACACACCAATGATGCCGCAGCCACCGTATTCCTCAGATCTGGCCCCCTGTGACTTTTTCTTGTTCCCTAAACTGAAGAGGACCATGAAAGGACGACGTTACGCTACGCTTGACGAGATAAAGACGGCATCGAAGGAGGAGCTGAACAAGATAAAAAAAAATGGTTTTTTGAAGTGCTTCGAAGATTGGAAAAACCGTTGGCACAAGTGTATAATATCTCATAGGGATTACTTTGAAGGGGACAAAATAGATATTCATAAATAAATGAATAATTTTTGAAAAAACACAAAAGTCGCGATACGTTTTGAACACACTATGTATATATATATATATATATATATATATATATATATATATATATAGAGTTTATGGCGTGCACTAGATATTTCAATAATAATAATGTTATAATTGTACAGTTTACACTTTGATTTTTTTGCGCATTCGTATGGGTTACGCACGCAAAGCATCTAAGTATTTTACCTGGGCCTGGGGTAGGAAACAGTATTACCAATGCACTGCGTCATTCACTGCAGAACAGAAAACGCGATTTACTTCTAGAAGAGGTTGGATGAGTTTATGGCGTGTGCTAGGTATTTAGATCTAAAACTGTCCAGAGTTCTACATTTTAGTCATTCAAACCCTGCCAGCACGTACACAGTCTATGGGGAACCTATTACTACGTAACCGTCATAAGGAGTTGTTAGAATTAAAAAAAACATCTAGTTTTTGACATTAACGTCGCTCAAGTATGGCAATCATACAACGGACTTTTTCGCCCGAGCCTTACTACGAGCGAACTCTCTCATGCGCACGATTCTCCTAAAGAGAATGGACCTCTGCATAAGATTATACAAATATATTGCTATGCTTTTTGCGCATCTGGCCACAACTGGACTACGTGATAACATATAGTCAGAAACATTATGTGCAAGGACACATAAAGGACGTAACGATTTATTACGGGTCAAGTAATGAATTCTGCTTCGAGATGCTATCCAGCGATGTAATCTTGTGAAACCTCTGTTTCAAACGATTAGCATCGCAATGCATTTTCTCCGTTGGAAACAGCCGAAGCCGTCGCATTTAGGCGACGTTCACACACACGCGAAGTATGCTGCAGTGCCCGCCATTCTTGCGTGGCCTATTTGCCGTAAAACCTCACGGAAATCAGCCACGACTTACATACCACAGACACAGCATTTCATTTTAGGCCAACTGAAGTCCCTTGCTAATGTACAAATAAAAATGCCCTCACGCAACTATTAGAAATGGTCTGGTTTAATGAGAATACAATCAAGCCACCCTACTGCATTTATTTGAATGGATAGCAGCGTTTGATAAAATCCAAACGTTACCTAATATAACTTAGTGCTATAGACACTTACTGAATGTTCACGCGCCATTAGGGGTTCTATAAGGTAGCTAGTTGCTTGCCACCACCTCTAAATGGAGTCATCGTTTTTGACGCAAAGAAATATATCCCACAGCATATATGTTTGCAGGAATAATATGTTTGCAGACAATTTTAATATGCATTGTTTTTTATTTCGAAGACCTAAGCGTCTAATGATATTACAGTTGCATATGGTTTCTTTCGCTACTGCAAAGAGAACGGAATTATTCGTGAGATCTATACGGTTTACCACATCACCCAGAGGTGATTGTTATAAATATTTGGCATATTCAATTTTTTTTTTGTCAATGAGAAACGTGTTAAGCAATTCGACACAAACAGAGATGAGGTTCGTAGTAGAGCGTTGCGACATTCAAACCGCAGGCCATCTTTACTACATCGCCTTTTGTGCAGTCACAGCTTTGCTGTAATCCAGCGGCCAACTCCGCTAACGTATGTACTTTGCTATATATTTTTACTTATGCACGTTGACAGCACTGTAAATTGGGTGGCTTTGAGGTGTATAAAATATCGTCTGTTATTGTACATTGTAGAATAAAGTATTAGCATATATATATATATATATATTTATAAAGCGAGCACTACCGAGTGTGCAAACGTATTGTAAATTATTAATAAATCATCACAATATTTTCTATATATATATATATATATATATATATATTTATATATATAATTGTTTTGTTTTTTTGGGAACTATTTGTCTACGCAAGGAGAGAAGTCTCTACATCTATGTCATCGAATCACGACTCGTCGGAGCCACAAACATCTCACACAGTACAAAACATCACCGAAGGGCATAATAGGCCTGCTTTCTCTAAACACTAGGCACTGTATCCGACAGTAATGTTTACCATCATGTTTTTTTTTTATTATCTGCACCACTAGTGAATAATACACCATTGTAAGTGTTATTTGTTTTCTCATTTATATTATTGAAGTCTGTGGTCACGTGGATGATCTAAACCCGTTGAGGCATGGCTTCTAATTAAAGCACAACTCTGTAAAGATCCATGGATTTTGTTCAATTGTAAATAGCTCTCGAATGAAGCTCTCACTAAAGCATCTTCATAACCACCGATGCTGGTTATGTTAAAGATGCTTTAGTGAGAGCGAATATATACAACATATAAAATAATGTGTGTCTATCTATGTGTATCCAGCACTATACTGAAAAATCCATAGCCCGCTACGTTTCGCCTATCTCGGGGTAGATTGCGAAAATACTTCCGGTAACCGAGCAAGATGGCTTAGTGGCAGAGCCTTTGTCTTGCATTCGGGAGGCCTGGGTTCGAGACCCAGACCGGCCACTCTTAAATTGGTTTGCATGGTTTCCAATTTAGACAAGGTAAATGCCGGAGTGGATTAAACATCAGTCATGACATGAAAAAACCGTACAAGAGCATAGGCCTTACGAAAAACCGCAAAAATTAAAATAACAAAAAATGGTCCAGCAACAGACTCGGTCTCGTAGGTATGAAACGCCATCATGGTATCATCATCTATTCACACAGGTGTAGGCTCTTCCGTGAGATAATCTGCTTGGCGTTGTCCAGTGTCCATGACGACGGTTTATGTGTTTTTACTTCTTTATCAAGAAATCAAGCAAATGCTTTCTCAAGGCCTTGTTAACGCCACCCTTGTCGCTGAACTAAACTGTATGGTTGTATTTATCGCGCGGTTTTTGGAACAACGGTTTTTCATTTAGAAAAATCCCGTACACATAGCTTGCACTTTGTCGCTTGGTTGCGGTTCGTTTGGCAGAAAACTGGTAGGCGCCTTTACCTTCGATTGTTCTCTCTATACATAATAAAGATCGCCGATGCACCGGTAGCTGCTGTTGCTTTGTTCCGTAATTCTAGAGCCATCTCATTGCGACATCAATGCGATGACTAGAGTTTAATTATATGATGCTACGATATACTAGTATACTACAAACCATATATGTTACATGCTTACATGGAACTGCCTGAGTATTACACGGCGCCAGCACGCGTTTTTGGCTGTTTGGTTCCATGGAATGCATCATGGCTTGCCGCATGGAACTGTGGAGCTCAAAACCCAATAAAGGAACCGTTATATGGCATGCTTGCGCATGCCTAGCGTACTCGTCAGCAATTGTGGAGACTTCTGTAAGCTTTTGCGAATGGCTGCTGCAGTGCCAGCGACGCCATCTGCTTAGTACTGTTATCGGACATCATTTTCCCGATAAGGTGTACCTGATGGATGGATAAGACCGATTACTAAGCTACAAACAACCAATGCGACTCGGCTCTGGCCCATCCCATTCCCCTACGTCTTTTTTTGCTTATTTGTCGTCGTCTTCTTCTTCTTATGTGTCTTTTTCTGTACGTAAGAATTATGTTGTACCCGTCAGATACCACAAGAAAACAATATCAAATCAGTACGACGAGGGACGAGAGGGGATGGCTGAAGAGGGAAAGCGATACATCGTTCTGATCACATCATCTGTATTTGGAAGTGTGGCCACGGTTGGGATCTATGCTCAACACTATGTGTTGCAGCGTTGTTGTTGTTATTGTCGTTGTTGTTGTTGTTACTGCTGCTGGCGCTGTTGTTTTCATTGGTATAGTGATTATTGTTGTTGTTGCTATTGCTGCTACTGTCGCCACGGTCACCTCGTATATATATATCCCGTGCGTATTTATCACGAGTTCCACAAAGATGTCAAACCGCTCATTATAATCGAGATGGTGATGATGACGACAACGACGACGACGCCGATGATCAGCGTCATGTGTATGTGTCGCTTCTTCTGCCCCCCCCCCCCCCCGTCTATCATCTCGCCCTCTTGGACGCCATCCACCACGCAGACATAGAACAGAGAGACAGAACATACACCCCCCGCCCCCCGCAAACCCCTCTCAACAACACCCCACACCACACTGTGTGTATACGTGTACACCTCGTCACCCTGTTCTCTCGTCTCCCCTTTCTCGGCCCGCTTTTTGGCCCCCGAAAACAAAAGCACCCTCCTCGAGCGCGATCAACCGCTTGTTGTTGTTGCTGTTGTTGTTGTTGTTGTTGTTGTTGTTGCTGCTGCTGCTATTCCCTTATTGTCCGAAAGCAGCCGCGACGACGACAACGATTACCACCACAATCACCACCACCATTTCGACAACGACGTGTAGCATTTGATCGTTGTGGTGTTGAAGCGATTGAACTACCATTACTATATATACACCGGCGACGACGACCACGATAACGACAACGAAAACGACGATGGCTATGATGATGATGATGCTGATTTTGCATACAGCCGGCTGCAGGTATCTATCTACGTAGGCAGGTAGGCAGACAGTCTCCTCCAGTCGTCGTCGTCGTCATTCTCCAGTTGTCGTTCGTCCAGCAATCCAGCAGCACTCGTTAGCAAAGCCAGTAGCAGCAGCAGCAGCAGCGACAGTGGGAGCGCTCATCGGTAGCAGTGGTTGTTTGCCGTAGTAATAGTTTAGTACTTGAAGTAGTAGTAGTAGAAGTGGCAGTAGTTATCGTAGTCGTAGTCGTAGTAGTAGTGACAGATAACGAGTAACCAACCGACCGATCGACCGACCAATCAGAACTCCAAATCCTCTTGTTAGCCGGTTGGTGTTTAATTTGCGGCATTGTTCAGACGGCGAGTTTACCGGAGGACGAGGAGGAGCAGAAGCAGGGGAAGGCGGGAGGGGGGATGAGGAGGAGATGGAGCGGCGCGCGCCTGGCCGTCCGTTTGCTTAGCTTGCTCCTTCCAGGGGCTTGACTGTGTATACCTCTCTCTCTCTTTCTCTCTGTGTGAGTGTATGTTCGAGTGTTCGAGAGTGTGACTCGGTGAGTGTCTGCCCAGTTGCGTCCGGCAATCTACTCTGTACTATACTACCAACTCACCCCGAAACTCCCTTTTAAATCTCTCTGTGTCTCTCGCCCGTTCTCTCTCTCGAGTGCGCGCCCTCTGTCCCTCCTCCGAGCACACTCTACCAGGAACTTAAGCGGCAAGCTCAAAGCAAGGCCGCCGACGATGACGACAACAACAACAACAACAACATCAACAACAACGACGACGACAACAACAACAATAACAACAAGTACCGACATTGATCAGTCGTCTGACGACTGATTCTCGATCTCGATTCGACTCTGCACCACTGTCGATCCTCTGCTGCTGCAAGTCGCCCTGCCCTTTGTCTCTGCGCAGCTTCTGCTGCAAGGAAAAACTGCCATTACAACGATGACCGACCGACGGACGGACAGACAGGACAAACAGATTTGACGGCCGAACAGACAGACAAACAAACAGACTTGACGATCGGATAGACAAATACATAAACGGACAGACGGACAGAGGACAGAGGACAAGCAGACACTTCATCCCACCTACCAACGGCAAATCGACTACAAACGACCACGAACTCCTCGACCTCTCCTCGGGCTCTCACTACTACTCTTGTTGCTACTGCTGCTGCTGCCGCCACCGCCGAATATAGCGAAAAAGATGACGAGTAAGAAGAAAACGAACGAACAGACGAATCAACAACAACTCGAGCAGCGCGCTGAAATTACTGAATTATATGACTGCCTCCGAAGAACATCCGCGAGCATCTTCTGCCATCACCACCCCCCACCACCACTACCACCTGCTGTACTACTTATCTGCCTCTGGTGGGTCTGTGAGAGTGTCCGCCTGCGTGTAGGAGATGGTTTGCGCCAATCTGATCGCTTATCGTCGCCACCATGACCGCGCAAAACGGGCACAGGTATTCGTCGTCGTCGTCATCGTCGTCGTGGATGACGTTTAGAGCCACCGAGCTGAAGCTACTACGAGAGGGAATTGTGTGCGCTCGATTGAGACGTAAAGGCAACGGTCGTTTGAAACTAACACCGTGTCTACGTGACATGGCAAACTACAAGGCGTTTAGGCTCGGTTGGCGATCTTCCTTGATCGAATGAAAACGAACATCATGATCTTTTAGCGTGTTTTGATACAGGTCAAATCAAATACAGGCAGGCAGATTCTGTGCACTGTGTAGAACTTTGCCAAAGGCTGCAGAAACAACACAAACAAACAATATTAGAACATGCATAACATAACACATTAATATTAGTGTAACGCTAGTGATTGCTCCAATAAGGCAAATCTAGAGAGAGAGAGAGAGAGATACAAGAAAGAATTAAATATATTTATAATAAAGATACAATGACTGAAGCAAACATTTACAAAAAGGCAACAGCATGTTTTTCTAGCGAAAACCAGCGCAGCTTGTCTGCATAAGGGGGAGACGTTCACATGATTTATGTTCAAGGAAGCACTCACCTAGCTTATTTTCATTTATTGACTCATGCTTTATTTAAAGCATTATTATTTATAAAACTAATTCTTTTATTAATAATTTAATTGCATCCGCAATAGATTGTATTAAACCACATGGCAGTAAGCGGCAATTCATTTTTATTAACGGAATTTCTTTAAACATGTGCCATTCAAATCATAGCTACTGGTCATTTGCATGAACAGTAACTATGACTGCCCTTTGGTGTGTTCTTTATCTGCTCACGAGTTGCTTAAAGTGTGCTGTGAGAACCTGAGGTTGGGCCGTCCGTAAACTACTGCTACACGAGAACCGGTCTCGATGTAGACGAGCCCTAGGAACAGGGTTAGTTCTAGTCCGGCAGGGCAGGGCCAGTTCTAGCCCGGCAGGGCTAGTATGCTCTGGTAGATTGTGACGTAATGCGCAAACGCTTCCTCGAATAAACCACCTCTTCCCTCCGTAAAGGAAAAATGCGATGCCGGTGATCCCCCCGCACCGGTCTGTGAAAGTCCGCAGGATCCGTAGGACTGTAGTCCGCGGGCTGTCCCAATAAGTTATAGTTAAATAGTTAAACATATTGCATGATCCGCACACCCGGGGCTACCCAGTCAAATATGTAGTCATTTGTTCTGCCGATAGATTGTACTTTCACACAGACACACACTGTCTAATAAACCGACAGCATGACAAATCCCATATGATAGATATTTGTTGTCTTTTTCGTCACTCTATTGATCCAACGAATAGCGGTCGCAAGCGCTTTTTTCGCAGGGTTCCTGACAGACATTCGCGTCGTCAGTACTGTCCTCATTGAATGCGTCTAACACACTAGCTAACACACGGAGCAATCAATGTTGCTTTTTCAATCATGCCAATCCGCTCTCAGTCCCCTCTGATCGCTTATCGTTGTCCCGCCGATTTGAGCCCTGGAGTCACCAATTTATGCCTGGTAGTACGACGCGCAATTTGAGTTTACGATGCGCACCTCGGAGACGGGCCGCTTACGAAAGACGGTTACTGTTGTTGTTGTCGTCGTTGTTGTTGTTATCATTGCAATTGTTTTAGATATTGTTGTTGTTACTGCTAGGGCTGTATTGTATCGTCGCCGTGGCCCTAGTGGTTGCGATACTCGTGGCGAAGCCTTCCTTCCGAAGTTTCCTCCTCATACACGGAAAGCGAGAGAAGGGAAGGAACGCGATTTGCAACGGCAGTAAAACTAGCAGTAACACGATAATACCCGTGTTATCTAATATGCATGTATATATATATACATGTGAACACACATACATCCTCTTATGTATATATGCATGTATGTATATCTCAGATAGTCAAACTTTCTACAGAAAACTCGCTGACGTGCGCCGCTGACAGTGTTGCTGGAGGTTACACTGCGATGCTACTGAGTCGATAGGCGAGCGGTTATGAATCGGTGAAATGCCAGCATATAGATGTACATATGTGCATGCATATATATATATATATATATTGAAAATATTGTGATGATTTATTAATCATTTACAACATGTTTGCACACTCGGGAGTGCTCGCCTAAGTAAAAATGGTGGTAAAAAGGTGTCACGTGAGCTTAAGAATCAGCTGTCCGTGTTCTTGCTTGATAGTAGCCCCCGGTCTTATGGACCCGGTGCGAGCGGTATATTCTCAATGTTCCTTGCAACGTTAAAACGGTAAGATCCATAAGATTCCTCTTCGTGACGCCGAGCACCAAGAGCGTACTCGCATATTCGGAGTCCTATACATCACTCATAGAGATAGTGATGGATCCGAATCTGCGAGGTTTTTGCGGGTCGGCGAGCGCCGCTCTTAGAAACTCGACGTCATATTTGGTGATCTTGTCCAGTCGCGCTTTTGCGAGGTCCCTGTTCGGGCCGGCAAACCTCGGCATCTAAAACCCAGACCTCGGTAGGTGTTGTTATTACGAGGTCGGGCTTTAGACCCGGTGCGCCCGGTCGACGGAGTACTCGCTCACAAACCACCTTATGACCCCTCTCGCGGAGAAGACGCGTCACAGACGTCGTCATGTCTCTTTATAGTTTGTGTGTTGTATCGCACATCTGAGCGACATGACCCAACGTCTCAGGCGCACGACACCCGTGCCTACAACGTTTGTTGTAGCCCGGGCGTCTCCTGGCCAATCTGGCACGCGTTGGTAGTGCGTTGATCCTGAGCTTTAGTAGGTTTAAATACTCCTTACCAGATAGGCAGGGCATACTCTTAATCCAGTAATGTACAAAGGGCGTTTGTGTGTATATATATATATATATATATATATATATATATATATATATATATATATATATATATATATATATGTGTGTTTCAGTGTGACTAACACAAAATGCATAAAATGCTCCTCGGTTGGATACTGTTATGGCTAGGTACATCTATGTACATAAAATAGTCTGTTACAAGCCGACAAAGATTGACATACACGTCAGTGAGCATCCACGAAACTACAAGGCTTTTATTGTATAAGAAAACATTTTGGACCGGGCAACATAGGCGCACGGTAAAACGCATGGTGTTATACATCTACGGAAAAAAAATCTGCAAAATCGACTCTGAATAATAAAGCCACAAATAATACAGAGTGAGAGAGAGAAACGAAAAAAGAAACGTAAAGAGAGAACGGGTAGAGATTAGCTATGCCAATAAAACGTGCAGCGAACGACCTTAACCACTACCGCGTTAATGCAAACGAAGATCTAGATATAATGTATACAGTGCAAGACTCTCTTCCGGAGGACGCGACTGCTGAGTCAGCCAGACAAAGGCGACGACTCCGCCTGGCAGACCGCCTTAAGGCGAAGAGAGGAGAAGGCAGTGGTATGAGAGCGGCGCTAGGAGAGCAAGCAGCCCTGATACGCGATTACGCGTATCGTGTCTAGCGCAGCTCAGGGGGGCAATGACCGTCAAAGTGCAGGCGGTCCGGACACAAGACCAAGGACGGCCGAAAATCATCGATTCGACAGTGCCAATGACCCGAAGGGTCCGATAAACAAAGTGAGTCTAGGTTTAGTCAAGATTGATTTGCTGGGCTCATGGAGCAGCGACCAGACATAGTCCCAGCAACAACAAAAAACAACATACCCGTTTGACACCCTGCGAGGTAAACTCGAAATCCAAATCATACAGCTGGAATGCATGAATGAAGCGACGGTTACGCATACTGAGGATACACATATGCGGAATTGCAGTGATACCGTGACACAAGCGCATCCCGGCGCGGCACTAGCGCAGTAAACATACGTTATTGGAGAAGGGTTTTCTCGAATGTTTGAGGACGTAAATGCAGTAGAAAAGAAGAGCAAATGCTACCCCTCCACGATCGAGAAGAGCAATACCGTACCTTCCACTAATAGAAGATGTAGTCCTGGTGAGAGACGGCTGTTCGTCCCTTTGCTTTTTACCTGATTCTGCACTGAGTCCAAATGCTCTTCTACAGCTACTCACATACCGTACGAGTGCGTAAACACTTTAAACTAGAATTAATATTACCGCAAAAGTGTCAGAGAACGGGAGCACTTTCTCAGAGTTCAAATAGAGAATGTATTGAATGGCATACTACTGTGGAGATAGATAGAGAGACTGTGGATCCAGGCGCATTGTGCGTTTACTAAGTTTTTCTTCTGATTTATAAGTCACTGATTTTTCTTTGAAACGGTCAAGCGCGGCCAACGCTTAAAATTACTAGCTATATACTATACCGCACTGCCGAGTGTTGCTTTACTCACGACCTGTGACCGGTAATGTTGGTGCCGTGCGCGACTGAACATAGTTGTGCCCAATGTCTTCGTCATGATGGATTAGCGCGAAGCGCACTAGAAAGCGGTTTCGGAATATAAATGAATAAAATGGCAAGTAAGAAATAGAATCCAAGTAAGCGCTCCAGCTCCCAAAGGCATTTCACGCTTACGCTGTTCT
Source organism: Dermanyssus gallinae (assembly GCA_003439945.1). Lineage (NCBI taxonomy): Eukaryota > Metazoa > Arthropoda > Arachnida > Mesostigmata > Dermanyssidae > Dermanyssus > Dermanyssus gallinae. The sequence continues at coordinate 31,155 of QVRM01005041.1, forward strand.
ATGTTTTTTAATTTATTAAAGTGACCGTCGACTTCAACGAGGATAATCTTAGGTGATCTACGTCGTACCCATGTTCCGCATCGCATTCTTCTTTTCTTTTCTTCCATTGACATTCTCTAGCGGAAAGTTATCTTCCATACCGGCCGAGCCCGATAGGCTGAAAGTAGTGCAATAGAGTTGTTGTTGTTGTTGTTGCTATTGTTGTCCGCTTCCGAATTGGTTGCTCCCGATTACGCTACTATCGTTGCATGTTCACATGTTTTTATGATCCACATGTTCAACCTCGCCTAATCACACGTCTTCTGTGCACGTGCGCATATATATATATATATATATATATATATATATATATATATTTATAATCCCGGAAACACAGCGACAGTAGTTTGTCCCGGTGTGACGTGCGCCAGAACGAGCGTCAACCCTTTCACGGCTGGAAAGAAATGGCCAGTAGTCTAACCTACTTCTCGTGGAGATTCCCCCTCTTCTGTTGTTGTTGCTGGTGTTGTTGTTGCTGCTGCTGCTGCAGCAGCTGTGGTTGTTGTTGTTGTTATTGCTGTTGATGGCTAAAGCCGTTGTTAAGGTACCGAGACGACGAATTCCCGATGACAGAATCAGCAGCAGCAGCAGCATCGAGATCAGCGGCGACGTCTGCATGACTGCGTTCGCTCAACACTCTTATCGTCGCTAGGAATCGTCGACCAAAGCGGCCCATTACCGCCTGTCTGGTTGGCTGGCTGGCTGTCGAAGAAACAGAGATCAGAATCGGATAGACAAAGGAACGGAGAGACCGTGAGGTAGAGGTAGAATATGCGATATGACAGTGTGGAGGGGTTCGACGATTGTTGGGCGGAAGCACACGTAACGAGATATCTGCTCTGCTTTTCATTCAAGTCAATCGTCAAAAACTGGGTAATGAAGATGGGCTGCTCAGTGCTTTCGTCGAGGCCAAACACGCTCGTTCATGATGACCTCGTTGGCGTTATTACGAGCTCCTTCGTTGAGAGACCGTGTGTGCTCCGCCTGGGCTCTCAGCGTTCCTTCACGAGCCCTACGCACGTAATGACAAGACGTTCTGTTTTGCGATTTCGGACATGAAATCCCACCCCTGAACAACGCTGATCACTTGTGCATTTAGCAAAGCCAGATAACCTATGCGCTACTGCCGCTGACGAATAGTGGTCCAGCTTTCAGGACAATGGCAACGAATTGACTACAGCTACTGAAATTTCCGAAACTTGCACTTAATTCTACTATAGTAGATTGATCTACTACCCACGAAGACTCGACTAGCTAGCTATAAGTGAGTCAAGGCTATTGTGGAACATGGGCTTGTCAAGTGATCGACCGATGCCGCTTCGTAAATGAAAACTCCAGGCTAAACTTCTGCTTAGAAGAATACGAATATATAGATGGAACATATATATACCTAGGATACTTCTGCGAACAGCCAAAATATTGATTAATCTATTCTATCTGAGAGCTCCCTCATAGTTGCCATACAAGATGCCAACCAACGGAATACCAAAGCACTTGTTTGCAGCTGTTGGTGAACCGAATGCTCTCATTCGTATCGTAACATATAGATGTACGCAGTACACGCTTCTGTGCATAAAACTACAATGTCAGCTATTTGGTATGCCCTCGGAACTGGCCGCTACGGACGGAACGTGTAGCGTTAATTTCTTGTCAACGAAAACAACTGTTGTAGGCTGTGATAGTAAGAAGACTATTTCCAAATCTAGTACAAAACATATTGAATTTAATGGAACAAACGCACAAAAGCATTTAACCTCTACAAGGCCACCGAGGGCATACCGATCATTCATAATGTAAGGTTGATTTGTCGCTTTTCATAACGCTCCACGCTCATGTGACTGCCGTGTGGGGCAAGCGAGCATAGAAAAATTAGAACGAGATAACAAGATGTTTTCTGCATGGGCTCTATCATGTATAGTAGACTTGCCAATATTTATCCCTTCTGACTCAACTCATAGTGCTAAGAACGAGAGACGTCCTAATGTCCCAAATGATTTATGTACGAGTATACAGTACATAGCTGGCACCGAAATATTGGTAATCCATTGTACTGCGTGTAGAAAAACCTTCGATGCGAACCAATTGCTTTTTCCTTACCATTCGATTAGAATTACATATTCCGAGTGTACAAATACAAAAATACAAGAAATGGCAAAACCAATACGCCGCACAAAAATAGAGAATAATAAAACAGTTATAATGTTAACACGTTTATACCTGATACTGTGTGATAAATAGTATAAATAATACCAATAATAATGACCGAAAACAGAATGTTTCCTCCCAAAAGCATATTGAATTCTGTTCGACTAGAAACAAAACTAAAGGTTTGTGTTGTAGCGGTGGAAAATAAGCGCCTATTTTGGCCTTTTTATTACTTACCCGTAAGGGCCCCGCACCCGGTGAACACACCGGCCACAGAAGAGAAGCCTGCCCCAACGTAATAATATTAATAATAGGATCCACGCCGCAGGCAGCCAGCCAGGCACCCAGCCAGCGTACTATTTCCTTTAGCATTAATCCAATGTCTGTTCATTATTTGTGTTCTTGCTATTTTCATTTGGCTTTTTCGTCGTCGTCTTACTCTTCCGCTCTTGCCTGCCCTTTATTATGTGATACATTATTCTGTGTGTGGCCGACTCCTCACAGGCCAGCAGCAGGGGCCAGAGGTGCCAGCCATCGTTCCTCCGGGTGGTGTTGGCGATAAACGCGCCTGTTCTCTCTTTGTGTGTTGCCCAAAGTGATCCCTCACTCTACGTACGGATCGTTTCGTTTCATCCGAGTGTTCTCCCCAGAGGCTAATCCTTGGCCAACGAGCGCCGAAACGCCGAGTCAACGTCAAAGTCTGCTACTGTCTTATTCTTCTCTGTTCTCTCGCGTTTCTCCCGTTTTCTCATTTTCGTCTTGCCTGTCCAGGGAAAACGTCTGCTGCTGCTCAAAGCATCCATTGCCATTCGAAGCCACCAAGCACCGATAGCTTACGCTGCGCTTAAACGAAGTTTATCACACACTCACACATACCTATATATATATATATATATATATATATATATATATATATATATATTTAAAGATACTCACAATCATCCGCTTATGCTGTGCTTAGACAGAGTTTATTACAGTCATCTATATCATTTATCCATCGCATGTGTCGGGAGTAGGTCGCACGCGCACCGACTCCTCGGAAAATAGTGAAATTTTCAAGTCTAGGCCACGTAGTAAGAAAAACTTACCGTCAAAATGGTTCGGGTGTGTGAACTGTGCTGTGGGAAAAGTAGCATCCAGAACAAAGTTCTGGTCTGCAAGATTTGTAAGACCATTGTGCATCCTGCGTGCTGGGGACAGATGGGAGGCCCAACTACCACCTCCTGGTAAGTGGATCTGTGAAATATGCCTAGACACGGCTAAATCGCCTGCCCAACAGGCTACGTCTAGTGCACTTACGGCAATTCAAGACCAGTTGACTCAAATCAACGACACGATCACGGCTATGCCAAAAATGCAGCAAGAAATGTCGGTTCTGAACCAAAAACTGACGGCAATGGCCGAAAAGATCGAGCGCATTGATACTATTCAAAACGATGCGAAACTCCTGCAAAGAATGGAAAAAGTGGAGTTGGCCGGCACGTCGACTTCAACACTAGACGACACAAGTAATGCAAGCTTACTCATGCTAGAGCAAGGACAGCTGATGTGCGATTTTGTGTTACTCAACGTCCCTGGACCAGCCAAAGAGCCATCAACAACCACCGTGCAGTTAGTTAACCAGCTGATTGCTGCGGATGGCCTGGACAACATAAATATAAAAAAAGCTAGACGAAAATTCTACACAAAGCCGAATAGCGCCATCATCGTCACAGCTGATACCGAAGAAAATGCGCGAAGAGCAATAATTCGCATCGGCGACAGGAACGGGCCGCTTACAACACAGCACGTCTTCCCAAACAAGAGCACCATCAGCAGCAGCGGCAACAGTAACAACAATCACACCATCACAGCTGCCACTCACCTGGCGCCAAAATTGTACCAACTTAGAAAAGCATGCAGTAACCTAAAAAAATCATACGATATCACATTTCGAACTAATATTCACAATTGTACAGTATACTTGAAATATAAGGGAGGGGGGAGGAAAATCAAATTAGAAACATTAACGAACTAGAAAGATTTAAATTAGAAACATTAAGTATATCCGGCGGGCAAAATGAAATGGAAAAAAAACGATTCTATGAAACTTCACCAACCAAGCAAGCAGACAATGCTGAGACGAAGAGACAAAACAGCTCGGAGAATAAGTAACATAACATGTGCATTGTATATACGCATGTGTGTGTATGTGTATGTATATATATGTATATATATTTCGTTTTAGGGCCTTTGTTTGATTAGCGTTTACATATCTCAAAATAAATAATTAAACACCAGTAAAACTTGAATTTAGCTAGCTAAAATTGCAATTATTCATCTTTGAAGGTAATATTCCTAGTTGATCACACATATCGTTTAATGCCCATATACCCAGACATAACATGTAATAATTGCTTCCACATAGCTTTAACTCAAATTTCCTTATGTGGTTAATAACTACCTTAGTGTTAATTACCCATTGCTGACTTTTCCGAGGAGGGTCACATACGCATGGAAAGAAATTACAAACATGTAACACATTCTTTATTTAATATTATTACAAAAGAAAAAGCCAGTACAATATTTAGAGTGTATTTATTAAACATTAGAAGCTTATCGGCCAATCTAGAGCTGCTTCTCGGTATGCTCTCTCAACTGCCAAGATACGACGCTCTTGTCCTCACGGAAACGTGGGTTCGCCAAGACCAGATGTGTGGATTCAGCATCGACGGCTACTCCGGGTACTTCTCGCCCGAAAGTAAAAGCAGAGCAGGCGGCGTGGCAATATTTGTTAATAGCAAGTATGAAAGTACACAAGTACAAGTCGTTATGGAAAATGCTGACGTATGTATAATATCAATAATGGCTGAGAACACAACTATTCAACTTATAGGTATTTACAGATCACCAAACAACATATATTCTATACCAGGACATTTCATTCATGAACTACAGAATATATGCAAAGCCAGTGAATCACCGAACAAACTTATCCTCACAGATGCAAACATCGATGTCAGCAAGACAACAGGAATTAGTCAAGATTACTTAAATGCACAGCACAAGAGGGTTTCAGACTCTTGAAGACAGGGGCAACGAGAACAACCAGTGGAAGTTCCACCATCATAGATCACATATTCGCCAACATCCGGAACAATTGACATACAAGAAGTCGCAACACAGTCTACTAGAGGTATATCAGACCACAACGCCATTACCCTGAGTATAGAAAATAACACGAAAACATACACACTCTAACAATATACCCATTATAACACCGAAAACAATGAACACCAGAAGATTTGCCAGTGAAATCAGAAAGGTTGATTGGAGCAGTACATTAAAACATCTAGATGATCCGAAAACACTGTGCGACACCATCATAACAACACTGCAGACATGTGCAAACAGATCAACACAACACAAACACCCTTATACAAGAGCAAAACACACTATACTGAAACCATGAATTCCAAAAGAAATTCTTAAAAATATGAGAAAGAGGGACGAACTGTTCGAAAAATTAAAGACTGAACCGAACCTTACCAGGCAACAGAAAGTACTAAGAAATCAAATAAAATCACAACTCAGAAAAGCCAAAGACGCCTTCTATACATCTAAATTCGTCGGTGACAAAAAAAAGACTGAACGACAATCAATAAATACATAAGGGGTACTCAGCGTACTGACAAAGTCGACCCAACTAAGCTAGGAAATTGTGCAAACTTAGCAACACTGAAGGAAAAAGTAGATTTAGTTAATATGCACTTCGCTACAGTTGGTGAAAAGCTCAGCCTATCAAATGGATCGACAACAGATGACGAAAACCTACCAACCTACAGATGTCGAGAGCCCCTCCGGTCACTACCACCGGTAGAAAAAGAGGAAATAGAAGAAACAATTAGACAAATTAAAAATGACAAGTCACCTGGAGAGGACAAAATGGCAAACAATATAATTAAAGCAAACAGTGACATCTTCACGAGGATAATCTGGAGGCTGGCAAATTCAATATTTACGCACGGTCGCTTTCCTAGTGCACTTAAAAGATCAAAACTTGTACTATTATATAAACAGGGACGCAAAGACAACATAAGTAACTTCAGACCAATCTCACTCCTCAGCAATTTAGGCAAACTAATCGAAACGTTAATTGTAAAACGCATAAAACGACATCTTGACGACAATAAAATACTACATAGTAATCAGTTTGGGTTCAGAAAAGGCAAAAGCACACAGTCGGCGTTAATGGCTCTGCATGAAACACTAGCTCAAGAGATAAATAAGGGTAACAGGCCAGTAGGTGTGTTTTTAGATTTGTCTAAGACTTTCGACAGCATTCCACATTGCCGCTTACTGCATAAAATGCAACGTATGGGAATCACTGCAAAGGCACTAACCGTGATAGAAACATATCTAAATAACAGAAAACAGACATACTCGTTCAACAACGAGTCTTCCGAAGTTACCTTAAGACCTTTTGCCGTCCCTCAAGGAAGTGTGATGGGTCCTCTCTTATACATTTTGTATTGCAACGAGTTCTTTCAAATAAAGACTGCTCTACTAAATACATGTACGCGGATGACACAGCACTTATCTATACACAGCAATCACTTGAGAATACGCAACACATAGAACGAAGCTTAAGTAAAATCGGGACGTGGATGAAACAAAACGGACTTGTAATAAATCACAGCAAAACTAAGTTTATACAGTTCGAACTCCGAAGTCGTCCGGCTATTGCACACATGAATTCTATACAACTACACACCCATCTCGATATAACCAGCTCTATGCATTGTCACTGCCCCTTAATCGAACGAACTGATACGATACAATATTTGGGAACGATGATTTCGAGCAACCTATCTTGGCAACCACACGTCAATAACATTGCCAAGAAAATGAAGAAGGGCGTGGCAATACTAAGCCAGATAAGAAACTCACCGACAGTAGCACTAAAACTCGAAGTATATCGTGCACTTTTGGAGAGTTACTATCGATATGGACTAACGCTATACGGTGGTTATTATCTGACAATATTACAACCATTAATCGTCCTGCAGAAGAAAGCCATAAGATTGGTCTGCGGTGCTGAACTCAGCGTTAATGCAGCAACACTTATGGACAGTTTAAAGGTTTCGCCTTTTCGACATCAGTACGCAGAATCAGTGCTCTCCCATTTTCTTCTGAAAAAGGCACATGTTGGGCGTGAGATACAAGATAGACAAAGATCAAGTCCCCAATATCTTACCAGAGCACGCCAACATGGCACCCCCAATTTGGAAAACAGAAAAAGTGAAACCATGAAAAGACGGGCTGCCAGTCATTTTATTAAGCTATTAAATAGTTGTCCTGATAACATACGACAACAAACAAACGAGACCACTAGACAAATCACGAAACAAATACGAGAACACATTACATCACTCAGCCAGGAGCAACTGTCCAGGTTAATTGAATAAACTAACATTCCAATAACACAAATGTATGACACTCAAAAACTACGCATTACGCACAAACACATCATCACATGAAATGCAAACACAGACAACATGTAACCACCGTAACGAGTTTCCACATGAACGCCCAGACACATTTCAGCAGCCATGAGACAGCACAACTACACGTATGCAGACACGCGTGTGCAGATATATATATATATATATATATGTGTGTGTGTGTGCACATGGTGTTATAGTCATACGTGCCGAAGACGTGACATGTGGGAGACAGCGACGCGAGCCTACACATTGCGTCACTTGGCGGCCTTTAAGCGTACTGTCCATGGCCGCGGCGGGTGGCCATATCTGATATCCACGAAGACCATGAAATACAACTTCAAGCGACCACTAATATTCTATATTTCGACCAGATCTCTGAACACTCAGGCAAAATATTATTTACTGGCTATTATCATTACTATTATTATCATTACTATTTTTTAACTACTATTATTTTTTTAAAACATAAATATAATATGTAGGTAACACGGTGCTAAGAAGATGGAAAGAAAAATAAATCATATGTATTGGATGTTCCAGTGCTGCGTACACGGGCTTTCAGCCTTACGAGCTACACGACTATAATGTTGTAATACACATAAGATACTGTAAATAAAACGCACTTAAAAAAAAAAAAAAAAAAAAAAAAAAAAAATATATATATATATATATACTATTATATATATATACTTATATATAAATACTATAGGGGTAGAGGAGGTAACGTTATGTTATCCAGGACGCTATCCAGCTGATGGCTGTTTTTATGGCGTCTTAGGTGGATGCAGGCCGGCAGGCCAGAAGGAATAATAAGTGATATTACGAGACTGAGAACCCTCATAACAGGGAGGCTGTTTGGGGGGGGGGGGTTCTATGTAGGCGGCCACGCCCTGGCCGTCCTCATCGATTACCCACTCAATCATCATGCTGCGCTTGGGGGAGGAAGGGCGTCAGGAGGTGTAGTTACCGGGCTGCAGTTTTTGTCATCGCCTGGTCTCTTATTTGATGCTGCTGTTGTTGTTGTTTTGCTGTTGTTGTTATTGTCTTATTTGCTGTTGTTGTTATTGTCTTATCTGATGTTGTTGTTCCTATTGTTGCTGATGATGATTATGATAAGATTATTGTTGTTGTTGTTGTTTTTGTTGCTGGCACTGTTAGCGTTGCTGTACAGTTTCTGCTGCTGTTGTTGTAGTTGTTGTTGGTGCTGCTGCTGCTGCAGTTGTTGTGATTGTTGCTGCTATTGTGCCTGTTGTCATTGTCCTTGTAAGTCCCTTGGGGTTCGGGCAGGTATTCGACAACAACCGTAACAACAAATAATAACAGGGGTGTCGATTGAACGTAACGATACGACCGGACAGCCCAGAAGCGGCGACGGCAGGAAAAATGCCATCGCACATGTGTGGTCACGGCGCGTGGTATGTGTGTATTTGTGTATGTAGTTATCTGCAACTGTTTTAGTCTGATTGATACCTCACTGGGTTCACTTGGAGTGGGTATTCTCTCTATATATACCTAATCTTATATATATATATATATATATATATATATATAATACTAAGCTCATTTTGTCTTCTCAACTCCGCTTCCTCCTTCGCGCTCTGTTTCGCGCTTCGTCTCTAGATCTTGTTAGACTTTTTGCTATGAAGCACGAGGCTATAAGCGTATGCCCGTATCGCTATGCTAAGCCATCACGTAACGTTGGGGTGCGCGGCAGGAGGTGGAAGCGGCAACAAGATGTGTAACGAGTCGGACAACGATAATACTACGGTGACGACGACGATGACAACGACAGCCCCTGGCCGCTCTCTCTTCACTTAGCTTAGTCTTCGTATACGTTAGGTGTATATCGTATACATTACGTGTATATGGGTTGATACGCGTGTCTGCCTGTTTTCAGTTTACGAATTTCTATACGAATTTCTATACGAATGCATGCTCCGTCCGTCCGTCACCCCGATCAATCGATCCACACAGCAGCCATAAGCAGTAGCAGCCATAAGTATGTTAAGTATGCTTCTCTACTCTGGTCTCTCGTTCTCATCATCTTCGCCTTTTTCATTATCA
>QVRM01005042.1:0-61832 GCA_003439945.1 Dermanyssus gallinae
TATGTAAGCGTGCACCTCCCGCACTACGTATCGATTGAATTTAAGGAAAAGATCACCTGACTGTTCTGCCAGGTAAACCCTACGCTAAGCCTACACCGGTAAATAGCCATGAAGCACCGTGACATTACCATACGATGGCATTTAACTTCTGTCTTAATCTATCTCTCTCCTCTGTTTCTCTCTATCGCTCTCTTGGAATGGCTGTATGCACTTATCGCTCGGCGCCTCCTATGCTTCTGCTGCATTGCCCTGGATGGTTCGTTGGATTTCGTTGTCATTGTCGCTCTGCGATTGCTGTCGCCGATCGTGTTGCGCAATGAAACCCCAAGTGGCCGCCAGTCGGTCGGAAGTCAGCTCGTCGCCGCAGCCAGGAAGCGAGCGCGCCTCGACGCTGCAATTGTTGCCAGTCCTGCAGTGCGACCTGCAGGGTGCAACCTGTCGTCGTCAGAGGAGGATCCATCCTGCATAGCTGAATTGGTGCTGTACTGTGCGGCGACATCGCACTCCAATAAGTTGGTTGATTCAAATTGGTCCCGGACGCACGTCCGGCGGGGTTGGCGGGCTGGCGGCGGACTCGGCGGGTCACCTCCGATGTCTGTTCCCCTCTTCCTCCCCGCTCCTTCTCGTGTGGGCTCCTCTCTCGATCGTCGATCAGCGAGAGAGACTTAGCTCGCAGCCGTCCAGCCGACCGGCGACCCGAGCCGAGTCTTGAGGGAGGTTGGTGGGAACGGCCAATGAACCCTGCGACGTCAGCGAACTCGGTGACCCCATCCCCCCACACTCCACTCGCTGCACAGGCAGGACGTTGTCGTCGTCGTGGTCGTCGCTGGATGTCGTCCGACATGGTCAGGATGTCGGCTGCCGCACTGCTGACGCTCGTCTGCTACTACTGGCTTTCAATACTATGCTGACGACCGATGGAATCACGGCGACAGCGATGAAGTAACCATAGTGACAACAATATTGAAAACATCAACAACAACAACAATATAAGCATCAATAGCAACAATAACGCCAATAACAATAGCAGCAACAACAACGACAACAGCAGCAACCACAATAGGAACAACAGACTAATAAGAAAAACAACTATATCAACAACAGCAACACTAACCACTATAGAATCAACAATAGCAACAATAACAACAACACCAGCCACACTAAAAACACAAAAGCACAACTTCCGTTGGCACACAGTAGCACAACATTATCAATAACATTCGTTCTAATCACTATGAATAATAAAGCACAAATTCTGCGATGGGGTTGTTTTCCTTTAGTTGGCGCCCTAATGAATCTGTTCCTCTAACCTGGTGACTCCATGGAGTTTGATAAAAGGCACTGCCAACACGATACGCTTACCAGAGTTCGATGGTGGCCATAAAAACAGCATCGTATATAATACAGCTGTGCGCTGAGGTTACTATGTAATTTCCGTAGTATAACACTACACCAACAACCTTTGCGACGCGACGGATGGACCTTGGGAGTGCGCTCGTCAGGGATGCGTGCAAGAGACCGTACGCGCAGACTAAGTGGCGGACCAGCTCATAAAGTCATTGATTAATGATTCAAATAGTACAACCCTGACTTTTCCTTCTCACTCATTAGAAGATATGAACACTGTGCGCTTGGTAATGAGCTCGTTTCAATTATTTCATCAATATAATTCTAGTATTTTGAACATTCCCAGCTCTAGCAGAGTCTTCAAAAAATTCATTACGTGTGTTTATTTGTCATGTGTGTGTGACAACCGAAAAAAAGAGGTATATTCATAGAACAAGTGATCCCGGTTTAGAGGCAGGCGAATGATTACACGTTTGTGTTAATATGTCATAAAGTTTCCGTGAGTACGTAATACCATTGACTTTACAACGTCCAACATATATCTCCTACCATATACCCTTAATCATAACCCCCTTCTACGAGCCCGAGTGGTTATACTCGCGGTATCAATGGTTTCAGACTATACATTGAAGTATGCTGTAGAAAACAAACTTTTTGACAGGTCATTTGCATATGGGAACCCAGAAGAGGCCCTAAAAACGTGCAGTGCCTGCAACGCCTACCCTTAAAAAACAATCAAAGTGTTTGACCTAACCTTCCATAATATTGTGCCCCACACGCATATTGTAATATACGAAAAATAAACGTCAAATCAAAGTGTTTCATCAAATCGCTGCAGTTCTAGCTGGAAGCTTTCAAGGAAGTTTCTGCAAGTGTAGGCCGGCAGTGCAGCGCTCCAAGCCATAAAAAAACCAGCCATGTCCCAATCCCGGCATCCGATCGGGAACTGCAGAAGCATAACTTTAAATGATCGAAGGGATAATAGTTTAAGAACTTAGCACACGGTATGATGTCATGTAAGAGAGTAAGTATGTCTTTTTCCTTCGCTTTCTCCGCGCAAGATGTTACGAGCAATGCTGGTCCAGTGGTCATAAGCTGTATGAGCTTTCCAAAAGTGCCGTCGTCAGCTCTAGGTAGACTCGCACGCTGAGAGGCTCATTCCGGGCACCACACACTTGCTGAATGGAATTGTGGTTTTCCCAATTCTGAACAAGTATGACAGGAAACCACCGTGTCCGGCGAGGACCTGAGTCATGTAGAACGTCTGGTTAAACTATGGACTCAGCCGCCGACATAATAAGGCGCCTTCTTGACTCCCGTGGGCCGTGTTTGTTTGGCATCAGCCGTCTATCCTTTGCGAGACCTTAGTAGCCTCTTCTGCTGCGAGACGTATGTGGGTTGTGCCCCGTAGTTCCCTGATAACGGGCGGTATTGACACCCTCAGGCCACCCCCATCATCCAGCCAGCAATCTCCGCCAGGGCATCGTTGGCCCTTAGTTCTAGTTTCTGGGGAAGCAACATCCTTATAGCTGGAAGCTGGAATGATAAGTTTGCTTCTGTTTGCTTGCGAATCGAATCGTCTGTAATACACGTATCGGCATCATGTAGACTACACATGGTTCACCCCAATAGATACCCTTGGCTGCGTCAAGGCGACATACCGACCGCTTATTAGCTAGCATGCTAGAACTATAGCACAGTTTCACTTTCCTGTAGCACCTAGGTTGTTTGGTTTAGCTGAACAAGCAATGAATATACCAAATTTTGCGTGTTATTTGCGCGTCATGCAAATGGCGACTGCATTCTTAGTTTCACTCGAATTCTTACGGACCGCTTTGAAGCGATGGCGAAACTCTGCTTGCTCTGCAATAAAATAAGATCACACTCGGCCTACTCGGTACGGACAAAATCGAAGGTCTTGCCCCGTCGACATTTGCCGCGTTCAATGTGTACACATTTAATTGTGGATAACGAGTATGCGTCTGTTAATGTGTGTTTATGTATATGTATTTGTGTGGACGTGTTTATGTGTCTGTGTGTACTTCTGTATATGTATATGTGTACGTGTTTCTATGTTTCTGTGTATGTGTTTATATGAACCTGCCTACGTGTTTATATATGTATCTGTCTATGTGTTTGTATGGACTTGTGTATGGGTTTTACATGAATGTGTTTATGTGTTTCTTTGTATCTGCGTACGTGTTTATATGTATCTGCGTATGTATAATATTTTTGCGTATCTATCTATGTGTTTATACGCATACATGTATCTGTGTACGTGCTTAAATGTATCTGTCTATGCGTTTATATGTGTCTGCGTACGTGTTTATATGTATCTGCCTATGTATTTGTGTGTACTCGTGTATGCGTTTACATGTATCTGTCTGTGTGTTTGTATGGACATGTGTATGGGTTTTATATGTAGCTGCGTTTATGTTTCTATGTATCTGCCTATGTATTTGTATGTACATGTGTATGGGTTTAATATGCATTTTTGTATGCGGTGTGTATATGTATTTATGTGTCTGTGTACGTGTTCATACAGGTTTCTGTCAATGCGTTTCTATGTATCTGTGTACGCGTTTATATGTTTCTGCGTATGTGTTAACGTGTACTCATACATGTCTTTTATATGTATCTGCGTTTGTATTAATGTGTACTCATACATGGGCTTTATATGTATCTATGAATGTGGTTATACGCATATATGTATTTGTGTACGTGTTTATACGTATTCCTCTATGTGTTTATATGTATCTGTGTATGTGGTGTTTATATATGTCTGTGTAAGTATATATATATATATATATATATATATATATGTATTTGTGTGTGTGTGCGTGTGTGTTTTCGTGTGTGCGATTGTGCGGTTAATGTTGGCACCTTATCCACGAGCTAGGCTAGCTTATGTAAATGACGAAAGTGCCTGTCGGCCAGGTTGTCTGGCTGTCAGCCAGCCAGCCAGTTAGTTCCCGACTGACCGAATCGACTTCGCGATCGTGAGCTTAAACGATGAAAAGCGGCCACGCAATACGTGCATGCTCTAGGATGTTCGGCGTTCGGTGCCCACCTGCCACCGTCAGACGACGTCAGACTTCAGACTTCAGACAGACGACGTACGAAGTACTGTGGTCAGGTAGGTAGGTCTCGCCTTGAAGCGAAGTCGAGTGCCAATCGAGTCGTCAAACGAGCAAAACAAACCGAATGAATGCTCAAAACAGAGACAGGCAGATCGAGCTCGAGAGATCAAGAAGCAAACGATGATTATAACAATGATTATGATCCTTCCCACCATGATGATGATGATGATTATGGTTATGATGATGGTGGTGATGGCGAGAATACGAGATAGATCGAAAATTGACAACTGACTCGATCCGACGAGGTGCGTGTCGTCTTGTTATGACCCGCCCGCAACAATGACTAACGAAGCCACAGCTTTCTAGGCTAGCATGGACCGGTTTTGATCGCAGTCCAAGTGGAATTCGAAGCATCACCCATTGTTCATCATGGTGTCTTCTTCAACCTTCAATCGTAACCATCAATGTTACTTCCCATAGTAGCAGCAATACTTGTTGTCATTGTTGTTGTTGTTGTGGCTGCTGCTGTTTTTGCGGGCGTTTTTCTTATTGTTGTTGTTGTTGTCGTTATTGTTGTTGTTGTTGCAGTAGTAAGCGTGACAATGATAATGGCTGGAGACGTAGGCGTTGTTGATGTTGTTCTTGTTGTTGTTGTTGTCGTCGTCGTCGTTGTTGTTGCTGTTGTTATTGTTGTTGTTGTTGTCGCATGAGTAGTATGCATAACAGTTGTAATGGCTGGAGCCGAAGGCGTGTAGCAGTAGTCGCAGACGTCATCGTCCTAACGAGCATAACAACAAAACAAAACTAGCAAAGAACTCCCGTCTACATCAGCGACGCATCGAGACGGCAATCCGAGCCGCTTCTCGGCGCTTGCCTGTCTCTCCGGACGTTCATGGCTCAATGAACGTTGTCGTCGTCGTCCAGAGACACGACTCGGGACCGCTTCAGCCGCACCCCGCTGTCTCGCTACCGGCTGGTTAGTTATCGGCCGGTCAGGGCGGTCCTAACGCGGTTCTGACCAAGCCAGAAGTCTCCTGACTAGGTCCTGTTCCGGCGGTGACGGTAACGTTGTGCTGTTGTTGTTGCCATTGTTGTTGTTGTTATACTTCTTGCTGTTGTTGTTGTTGTTGCTGCTGCTGCTGTTTTAACTGTTGCTATTGTTGTTTTTGTTGTTGTTATTGTTGTTGTGGCAGTGGTTATCGGTGGTGGTAGTGCAGAGGAAGAATTGCTGTGCTTAGTAAACGGTGCCGTTGTTGTCTTTGTCGACGTACCTTCTGGTGTAGTGTTGCTGGGAGCCATGAATTAACTGTTACAACATCAACAGCAGCAACAACAGCGGCAGCAGCAGTAAGAACAGCAAAAACAACAACAGCAGTGGCAAGACTATCAGCAATGATAATCATTGCGGAGTAGCTTCAACCACCACACGACGGAAGTGTAAGAAGTGGGTGATCGGGTGTGAAGTTGTCACCGGCCATGCCCAGAAGTGGCAGTTTGACGGTATCAGCAGGCGGAACCGAATCCGAGGTTGCCAACGTCTTTGCGATTTCCGATCCTGAGCGGTGTACGCCGAGGAGCTGAGTGGTAGGGGATGACGGCAAGGGTAGTCTCTTCGAAAAGTCTATTGGAAAGCACCCCTGCCCCCCGCCACAGCCTGTAAAACCGACGTACGGGTCAATCATTACAAACAAAACTATAGGGACAAATTGACAACCGCTATGACTATTATGCAGATACTATTTCAACAACGACAACCGCAACAACAACGATGACAACACCAACGACAACACCACGACAACAACAACAACAACAATAACAACGACGACAACAACAGCAACCGCATAACATGCTATTCCTACTGCTACTACAATGTAAAAGGATGCGGGAACTACCCCCCTGATGGATGGTTGGCAAAGACAACATAGCGCAACCCCAGCACAGCACGGCACCACCACCACCACCACCAGCGTTTAGCTACGACCACCACCACCACCATTGCTGGTGGTGCAGCGGGCAGTTAGGACGGTGAACGGCGAACGCGAGCAAGTCCACACGCGAACAAACGTCACAGAAAAGATAACGTCCGAGAGCGGACAAAACGGTCCCGGTAGCGGCGACGGCAACACCAGCAACAACAACAACATCGCTAACGTTAGAATTGAACAAGAAGGCCTTGAATGAAAACCAACAACAAAAATTAGCAGCGAGAGAGAGAAACAGCTGAGTAAAACAAAAGAAAGAGAGCAAGCTTGAAAACGGAGAGAGGATGAAGGCAAGGTAAAGGCCGAGAAAATGCTCCAGAGTTCTCGTTTCGTCGGTGCGTTTTGCTGTCTCGATGTATCTGTCGTGTTTGTTGTCGTCTCTCTCTCGTTGAGGTCGGTGCAGACGGCGTGGGAGAAGCGCTGAAGACGGTAGTGAGCGACAATAACGCGAGAGAGAGAGCGAGAGAGGGAGAGACAAATTGGCGTGTTAGAGAGCGAGAGGGAGAGAGAGAGAGAGGGGGGGTGGGAGATAGAGGCGAAGAAGGCAGAACGATGGCGACCTTCGTCTGTTAAACGTTGTCGTCGTGACTAGACAGTTCCGCAATGGTGGGAATCGTCAGTAGTACGGCGGACGCGACCCGATAACGGACAAACGGTACGCCGAAGTCCGCCCCGAAGAACCACAGCCGCAACAACAACAACCGCAACCACAAACAACAACCGCAACAATAACAGCAACAACAACGCCGTTTCAGTCGCCGTCCGGTACCATCGGAGGCATCGCGGATGCCTGCGTCAATCGCGGCAGCAGGCAGTGGCCGTCTCGCGTACTAGCATTAAAAGCAACTCGTTATACAAAACTAACACTTATTACTACTTTTAACTAGTTCTCTTACGATTTATTCGACGGCCACGACCACAATAACGACTACTACTACTACTACTACACTCCTGTGCTAACCAGTTCAACTAAAGCCCTTCATCATAATTGTTGCCCATACATAGAGAGATGCACTGTCAAGGTGAAACGCTACCTGCACGGGAGAACATGTCGGCAGATCTTAGACTTTCAGAATTGGCGGGGTACGGCAATCTACTAAATATTAAAAAAAATGCGTTATTGTGTTTATGTAATTACGCCTTAAATAGAGCATACATAATGAATAAGCCATATATATATATATATACATCATCGACCCATGATACATCCGGGCAGAGTGCTCCACATCATGGTAACCGTTGGATGCACAGAGAGAGAGAGAAAGGAGCATGAAATCCGTAAACTGCGAATCGGATCACTGCTACATCGCAGTTAGTGCAAGAGACGCCCTTCCAAGTGTAGCCAGTCCCTTCACTGCACCAGTCTTGACGAATTCTGTATTACTAGCCATTTTGCCTCCCAGATGCGAATGATTTCGTCGGCTGTCGTTGGCCATCGTCAAGTAGGAAGCTACAGACAGCAACAGTAGAATGGCTTGCTCGAAACCCATATTGCTCAATCGACCCAACGTGATTCCAAGAATGAGGTAGGCCGCGCCGTCCAAATCTATGATGAAAACGCATATATTACTGATGTGCTTTATAATTTTTATGTACTGTATGTATAATGTTTTTTGTATGTACACGTATATAATTACATATATAGTTTCTGCAGGTTTTAAAAATAAATATTTAGATAGGTAGACATATAAAACCAGACAAAGATTAAGCAAAAATAACAAACATACAATGTAACGCAACATCTCATAAATACGTCCGCCGACAACGATGCATTTCTGGAGGCACTGAGGCAGACCTCCACATTCCGGTTTTGCACATTTTAAAAGTTATTTTTACGTGTTCTTCTCCAGAGTAGAAAAAAATTAAGTATTCGAACAAAGCCAATTCAGGTAAATAAATAGTTAGCTGCATCATCTTAGCCCAATGCCATCCCTAGACACGTCCTCCTTGGAGAACTACCGCCAAAGACACCTCTAGGTATGCCGCTGCGTGATCTTAACAAGCCTAAAACATTTTTTGTTGACTTTTAGTTACATACCAATTAGCGCAAATTTTTCTTGACTTTGATTATCATCAAAGCTGCACTTCTGGTCATAAATGTGGCAACCATTATTTTTCCGGATGACCGAGACGATTCGTTTTCTGAGTTTGGGACCCGCTCCAGCGTGGTGGAGTTATTTAATACGGTGCGTTATGTGCAGGGACCACTCTCTACTTTAGAACGTGAAACTGAGTCATAAAAATCGACCCAGGTCTTATCTATTACTTGTGATCGCATTTAAGACAATCGATTTGCACTTACGTCTGAAGGTGTTAAGAAATTCTTGGGTAAAATAATAATTGTGGCCTATGTCAAATGTCTAGGCACTAAACAAGCATTTTTTATTGAGTCCAAGGCGGTCAAGTAAAATATATCCAACAAGCGGGCATCTAGAATTAACATCTCCTCTACGTGAAACATGGTCATAAAAATCGATGCAGGTCTTATCTAATACTTGTGATTAAATTTAAGACAATCGTTTTGCACCTATGTCTGAAGGTGTTAAGAAGTTCTTGGGTAAAAGCAAAAAAAGTGTCTAGGCACTGAACAACAATTTTTTTAAAATTAAGTTTAAGGCGGTCAAGTAAAATATATTCTACAAACGAGCATCTAAGACTAACCTCTCCTTCAATGAGGCATATAAATATAATTGGGGTTTTCCTTGTTTACTTAGAATTAAAAACATTTTTTAAGGAGGTTGTTTTTAATTCTAGACTATCCTCCGTCCCCTACGGGCTTGGAACTTAACTTGAGGTATATCTTCAATGCACCGAGGGCCTGCTTGTTTACTTGAGCCACATTTTCTCATCAGTTACTCTATTTAGATGTCTCTTTGAGGTTCACCCTTAACTAAGAAACAACGAAGGCTTATATAGGGTTATACAGAAATGTATATAGGTCTACAACAAGCTTGCATAGATCCACAGCGAGCTTACATAGGTCCATGGCAAGCTTATATAGATCCACGACACGCTTATATAGGTCCACAACAAGCTTATATATAGGTTTACAACAACCTTATAAATTGTTATTATATATACACCTATCAGAGTCACCTTAGATGGGTGCTACCCACGATCGCATGAAGCTTTAAAAAATGCGCGTTTGCTTCTAATTTGAAATTAGAGAAGATAATGTAACGCGCCACGGTTTTCGTAAACGCGATTTAAGATTTCAACTTGCTGTAACTCGCCGCGTCTTACAGTACACTTTTAATTGATTCGAAATTTGACATCTGACATTATAAATACTTACCAACCTGTTGCGGATTATGGATCTCCGCCCCTCCATTCTAACCGTTTTTAAAACTGTTTCGGAATAATTTTCGCCTCACTTCGGAAACAGCAGAAAAAAGGCATGACTGGCGTAGTACTTAAGGGAACATGTTCAACTCTCTTATGCTGGTTTAAATTATGATTAGTAGCACTGATTCTAGAGCTTAGATAATAGGAAGTTGGGGCACAAAAAGGGAAGAAGGGGTGCTTAATTTGTTACCTGCCGTCACTTAACCGATGTTTTTCCGCTATGCCTTCTTCCTAAGCAAGTTTCGCGCCACCTTCGTTAATCATCTTCGATCCATAGAAAAATAAATAGCAAGCCAAGCACAAAATGTTTATATATATATATATATATATATATACATATATATATCGGAACTCTATCAATATTCAATATTGTCTTCTCTATGAACACTCGATGAATAACTCAATGCTGTCAAAATACAGCTGCGCTCTTCGCCGTTAACTGCGTCTCTCGGAAGAGTACACAAAACTAGCAACAATTTACAATAAAGGTTATTGCATTGCATACAGTGTGAACTATCAGAACGAGTCACGTCATTTTGTAGGCTTTCAACAATGTAGTGCTACATATATGTACACTGTGTATGTATATGTCAGAGATGAGCTGCGGAGCGTAAGGTGGGCGTGCTTCTGCACATCTTCCGCTTGATCCAGCGCTAGTTCAAGCCGTGTTCGAATCAATCCGGCGCGGCTCTGACTTCAGTGCTGCAGGAAAGTTCATAGACTTCTATCTAGCGCGCCCTCTAGCTTTTCTCTTGCCGGGGGTCATTCTATCTGAATATCTCTCTCTCGGCTTAAACAAGGTTAAACCATTGTCGTCCTCGAGAACCTGTCCACTGCTACTTTCGGCGGCCCGTCATCTGAATGTTCGAGAATTGTTTCTCTCATTGCCTTCTCTCGTTTGTTATTGTCGGGTATTTATATTCTGTTCAATCACAGATCCCGTCGGGAGAGATTCATCCTCGTACCGCATTGACGACATTCGGCCGTCGCTCTACACCTTCTTACATCAAGGCTGCAACTCAGAGAAGGTAACACACAACTCCCACCAGCAAGGTCCACCTGATTGAGAACGTCCGGTGGCATCGAGGAGATGCTGTTGCAATAAGCTCTCGTTCTTCTTCTTCTTCTTATATATATATATATATATATATATATATATATATATATATATATATATATATATATATATATATATATATATATACATACATACATACGCATTTATGTGAAGAAATCTAACTAGGCGTATGCCGGTTTCAGGGACCGTTCTTTGAGTTCAACTTCAGCTACAGCCGATGCTGTTTCGTCATGATCATCACCATGTCCTTCTCGGTCGTCACCTCCACTTTCCACCATCATGCGTACGATGTACGATGTCGCATTGTTGTCGTCGTCGTCGTCGGTGTTCGCATCAAAACGCTGCTGATGATCATGTAATCGGCGTTTGCCTCAACGCTTCGGCAACAATTGACGATCTACAACAGGCGAATCTCTCGTTCCTGCTCCTCTGTGCTCTCTATTTCTCTCTATGGTGTTTTCTTTCGCTTCTTCTACGCCCATCCTCTCCCCCCTCCTCTACCCTCAGTCTATCATAGTTCGTATTTTCCTGCCTCTCTGATTCCCGTTTACGTGCATAGTGAAGCCTGCTTTGCTTTCGGGCCGGCGAGCTATAACGGCGGGTCAGCGAACTCCCCGTGAAACAAACGGAGAGATGGCAGGAAGATGACGACGACGGCGACGACGATACTAACGACAGTACTAGCAACACTACCAATAGCAACAATGATAGTAACAATACCAACAATAATAATAATTGTAGCAACAACAACAACAACTGCAACAACAACTGCAGCAACAACAATAACAACGACAACAACAATGACAATCATGACAACAAAGGTCGTCAACACACAGGCGTCGCCACGGGTGAGCAGGTCCCAGCGCGGAAGGCAGCCGCAGCCGTGGTTGTGATCCTGGTGGTCCTGGTGGTTGTGGTGGTGGTGGTGGTGGTGGCGGTGTCGTGGCACTGTCGGTGCAACCGGATAATGTCATCTATCCCATCGACGATGTACGAGTCCACTACTGCTACTACTACTACTACGAGTACTACAACCATTTCCCCTTAACTATCATGTCTGTAACTGCAGCACCAAACAGCAGAGACAACAAGGAATGACTTCGATAACAACAACAGCAGCAGCAGCAGCAACGACAACAGCAACAGCGACAACAGCGACAACAACAACACCAACAACACGATGCAATAACAACGACAGCAAGCACTCCCGGTGACGCAAACCTTCAAACAGGTTGTTGAACACAATTGTTTTTAGCCAGTTCCGGTTCGAATCGGATTTGTAGTTTAACACTCCCGATGCTGTAACTACTTGTGGATCGGGGTCATACCAGCGTACCAGACTTATATATATACATATAGAAGCCCGAACGGTAGTGCAACACATATAAGAGGCCTGTTTGACGTATCTATCTATATATATACGCGTTTGTATATACAGCAAAGGTTGGGCTTGTCAGCTTGTGTGAAATAACCCAAGCATTTTTTTACGAAGACTATTAGTGTACGGGCGTTGACCTCTCATGTGGATGCTTCAATGATCTCGGACACATCAGACAGAAATACCGGAAGGCCCGAAGCTCTAAACAAGGGAGGTGAACAACGAACAAAGGGAGACCAAATAATAACGAATATGTCTTATATATATATATATATATATATATATATATATATATATATATATATATGCGTGAAATAACTCAATTCGTTACATTATTGTTGGGGCTCGTTGTATCTTCAAGGCGTTCGCCACCCCCGGTGATAACCAAAAGGACGATCCTGACAAAAATCTGCTCTTCAGATCTCAAGCGAGCAGGCCCAATTTAACTCGTGATTCGAATAGATTGAGTTCAGGCCACTTTTAATTCCACACCCATATGGAAGAAAGAAGATACCATTCTCAGTCTAGGGTTCCGGTTGATAAATTGCAATTTCGGAATTTTGGCTACTACTACTACTTAAGACTAGCTTGTTGGAAAAATTAACAATGGCATATATAGATTTGCATAAACTCAAATAAATGGTTCTCGTTGTTCTCCTCGTTTATCTGTGAACGTATATAAACACATTTATGGCATAATGTGCATATATAATCCAATTTTATAGGACATTCATGTCTGCATGTGCTAGACCTAATTCTCTTTAATACTGTATGTTGATCTATATCCTGGACTAGGAAGCTACATAACATACTTGCCATATATATATATATATAAGTTGCGCATCAATTAACGTATGTGCAAAACCTTAAAAGCTATAAAAATGGACATGGAACCATCCTAATGTCTCGCAGTTAAGATTGCTTAGGCTCTGTTGTATATGAAGCTGTTTCCAGTACTTAGCTGCTGCTCAGGGCAAATAGAAGGTAGGCCAAAGAACGCTAGTTTGAAACGCCTGGAATAGGCATTTTTAGCATATTTAAAAATTGCAACGTGCCGCAAGAAAGCGTATATTTATGTGCTGACCAGGTGTTTTTTAGCATAACGCTCTTGAGTAGCGCTAGTCTATGGATACGTTTGTATAGGTTGGAATTCTGTTCTTTTGCGCGGTATTGGAACAGGCCGACCGAGAGGTACATAATGTAGTTACCTCACAATCGTATATATTTATATAACTTTGCTATGTTAGCACCTTGGAGTGGACGATTGTTTCCGCGCGAACGTGTGGTTACGGGTTGGGTTAGCCCCCAACAATGCGCCCCGAACAAACGCTGCTTTTTCTCGTTGAATGTCGAGCGACAGCCTCGGGCGCATAAATTCGGATCCATTCGAGTCTCGCGTCGAAAGGTTAAGGCCACACGGCGAATGCCGACGGACAAAATTCGTACGGATAATTAACGCTAGAATATTTTCTGCATTTGTTAGCTTCAGTTAGCCTGAAGGCATGACCTGCTCCGTCCGCACCTGCATCGACCATCCAATGAGTCGGTTACAGTTTCGTCTCAAACAAGCATGCGGCCACGCTCAAATGGTGTGAGAGTCAGACTGTTAGGTCTTTTCAATCATCATTGGATAGACCCGGAGGTTCCAGAACTCACCACGAAAAATAGTATGTTTTTTTTGTGCTTTGTGTATATACAGCTGCAAACAGTATACGATTCATGTTATTAAACTTTATGTATATACAACTGCAGACAGTATAAACTGATAAGATCACCAACATTTGCAAATAGGTAGCATGATATACTACTAGTCGATCTAGCCTCTGGGCAATTTGGAGTTGATCTGCCTCCTCAGTACAGGAGTGGCTGTATGCTTTCGAGTGTATTTACAAGTACTCATGATTAAAGCTATGTGTGTCATTCGGTCATTCATTTATTGGAGTACAGTACATTAGGTTGAAGAGAAAGTAAACTCACATGCGATCTTGCGTTGTCGTGGTGGAAGGTAATGCCTTATTCATATACATAAGACTGCCTCATCCTTTGAAAGAAGGACGAAAAAAGGGCAAAATCCGATCGAGCTTTTTGGCATCTTTGTCATTTTTGTCTTCTGTGTATAGTAGACACGGGTGTCTACTTTGCACAGTATATGTCGCATTAAGTCCCATTCCTCGCCACAGAGAATTTTTCGACTAACGAACGGAACCAATTCGTTGTGACTGGTAATCCCAGAAGAGCGTATCGCTGACGCTCCGTTCTGTTGCACTCGCGGAAATTATGAGGTACCTATTGGCTCAACTTTGACACGAAACCATGGGCGGGAAGGCGAGTGACGATGGTTGTGTGACGCGCCCCGAAATCTATGGCTAACTGACGCGTCGCCACTCAGGGATTCTTCTCCGCAATTTCGCTCAAGCGGTTTTTCTCGAGCGTAACAGGCCCGCCAAAACAGGGTTCATCCAGAAGGCTTAAGTTCCTGGCCGCAACGGAACTTGGCGAACCAGTTGTAACACAAGGTCTCCTAAAAGCTGACATAGCCAAGTACGCTTCGAATATTCGTATAGTTTCCGCAGCAGCAAGACCATCTTTTAACTCGTCCAAACAAAACTGCCGCCCGTAACCGAATTTTTTTCGCCGTTTTTTAAACATAATTCATTCATATAGCAAACACAACGAATGATATCGGTGTACGAGTCCTTCGAAGATTCTAAAGTTGTGTTAGCTCACCTGGATAAATATCTGTTTTGTAAACATCGCTGACTTCTCAGAGAAGCGGCAAATATTAAAAAACACATCTAGAAATCCAAGTTATTTTCTATCCAACATATACATAGCACGTATATATATATATATATATATATATATATATATTTATGTATATAAATAAATATATATATATATATATATATATATATATATATATATATATTTATGTATATAAATATATATATATATATATATATATATATATATATATATAAATAACTATATATATATATATATATATTTATGTATATAAATATATATATATATATATACATATATATATATATATATATATATATATATAATCAGCAGCAATAAATCGGTGCGTACATATATATATATATATGTATGTATACTATATCGTATATATATAACTTTCCCAAACAGGACCCACCATTGAAGTTGTTGATGCAGGTTGGCACCAGCTTTTCAGTCATTATCTAAGAACGGGCCTCATAAACAGGCGCATTTAGCGCCGGCCCATTGAACACGACCTAAACTCGAATTGGATGAGCGGTGTTTAATCACACGTTTTAACGTTATCACAGTGGTCTGCCGCTTGCTGGTTGCTGGCCCGGCACACCTGTCTGCAGACGTCGTGCCCGCACTCTCTCTCTCTCTCTATTTCTATCTCTATTTCTCTCTATCTTCATATTTCTCTCTCGCTTCTTTTCGGAGCAGCGTGGACTAGTTGGTTCGATGCAATAACTCGATTCAACTTCGAATGAATCGACCAATCGACCGACTCACGTCCGTCTGGCGTTGGCCTTCGGCCTCGGAAATCGGAGGTTTCGCCCCATAGAGTTCCTCGACGTCGACGACGCCACTATCACCGCTACCGCTGCTGTTGCTGCTGCTGCTTCTGGCTACCTAGGACAGCCAGGGAAGTGCGTATCCGGGTCAGTCAAGGCAAGCAGAAGGAGAAGCAGAAAAAGAAGGAGAAGAAGTCTAGTTCTCTGAAGGTCAGTCAGACTGCCAGCCAGCCAGCCTGAAGAAGAAGGTCGGCAGCCGACCTCAACGTCAGCCGTCTAGTTACGACGTCCACGGTTTGACGTCCTCACGGAGTCTGTTCCGCCACGACTCGGGACGGTACACTCACTTCCGCTCCCACACCAAATAGACGTCGTGGTTCTTCTTTACCTACCTCGCGCCCCTACCTACCCTTCGCCCTTTCACCCTCTTCTCGCCCTCGCTGGCCAGCTGAACGTGTAGAAGACAATCGTGGAAAAGAAACAATCTATATATATATATATATATATATATATACAGCAAACTACTATATATATGTATATATATATAAATATATATACAGCAAGCTACGTAGAGGTGGGGCGTATGCGTTTTCCCAGCGAAAGGGGAGACAAGCGGCCACACCAACACCAGATCACCTCAGATGTCGCTCGTGAACTCGAGCTTCGGTGGCGTAGCATAATCGTGACTGTTGCTTGTTCTCGGTCAATAGTAGCCAATTGCTGGGCCACCGGTTGATTTTCTTGTTTTTGCTGCTGCTGCTGCCGCTGCCGTTGATTTTGTTGCTGCTCATTTGGGCGCTGTTTTCGTTGGTGCGTCTGCTTGTCGATGCGATGTACCGCTACGTGAGTAAGAGTGTATAGACGACGTATGATGGGGTGAGCGCACACCGGCTGCATCAATGGTACAAGTTCTCACAACTTCGTATGAACCAATATGCTTCATTAATAACGCGATCGCCAATAACGGTAGCCGCCGCATCAGTGATGGCTCCAGCAGCCAAAAACAGAAACAACAACAACATTAATAATGACAACAACAGCAACACCAACTACTACTACAATAAACAAGTGCCAGGACACCAAGGGCCTCCATCGCCCCAGGATTGACTTCGCGTGGGAAAAACCGGGGTGCCCTTAACCAGATAAGGTAGCTGTGGCGGTTCCGATGTGAAGCTGTTTTTTCGCTATTCAGAGTTTCGACTTATTGCGCTCCACGGTGCTACCTATCGACGCACGACAAGAGTACAGCGACTCTTGTGCGAAATGCTCCTTCGAATGAAAACTTAGATTTATTGGCGGCCTAAAGCAAGTGCATTACCAACTCTGCAATTAATTAACAATAACTCAGCGATTGTGATAATGGGTAGTGATACATATGTATAGCGGCCCGATTGTAGCAGCTCCGTCCGAAACTGTCGTCGCTCCCAAACGCCAGAGGCAGAGAGCCGTATCAGCGGTGTGCTCTTGAGTTCGCAGTCAAGATCTCTCCGCAGACGTTTCGAGCTTAAATCAGCTAGGTGGAGGAGACTCCGATATAAATATATATATATATATATATACGAAAACGATTTTATTACAATTTAAAAAGTGACATAATAACTTCAAGAATCCAACTTTTAGATTTTATGCATGAATTACATGGAATCATAATTACGCACCTATGCGTATATGTTGTTATACACCCGCCATATATATATATATATATATATATATATATGGCGATCGAAAAGTGTGCATCATAAAATACGAACAATAGACGGCCAAAGGTCATGTTTCTTTCATTGTTTAGCATAGCCCTCCAAAGCTCAACACATCTAGTCCAACGATCTTCAGTAGCCCATAGACAACGAGCAGAATATTCAGAAACTTTAGACCAAAACTACTTGTCTACAACGCATATCACATAATTGTTGCTATTATATCTCTTTCCGCAGAGATACTTCTTGAGGTTTCCAAACAGATAATAGTCGCACGCAGCCAGGTTCGAAGAACATGGGGGATGCTCCACAACTTGCAACTTTAATTTGCGCATTTTGGTCACGGTAAAACGAGACGCCTGGGCGGACGCATTGTCGTGGTGAAAAACCACAGTCCTCTTCTACATTGCGGGCCGTAGTGCGTTCCTTCAACTGCTCTAAGAGTGAAGCATAGTAATCCCCAGTTATCGCTTTTCCTGTGAAATGTAGCAAATTATTAGAACACTTTTTTGCATAACAGTCGCCAAAGCATTTTTTTGTCGAGATGTGCTTTTGTACCCTGGTAGGAGACCTTACGCCGCGTGGCGCTCTAGTTCTAGTGACATCTTCTCGTTCTAGAGTAAAGTGATGGATCCTAAAGGCGGTTACAAATCGACCTAAAATGTTAGGGTAAAAAACGGTTACGAATCGACTTAAAAATGCGCATTTCGTCTCATAAGTTCCAAATTGCTCTTCCAAATTGGCACGCGTGTCAGCTCTTGCTCCATTGTTAGCTCGGTACGGTAGCCACTTCGCGTTAACCTTTTAATGCAATATTTAATGTACTATATCAAAATAATTGCTCATCTCTTCCGCTATTTCGCGCAGCTACAATCGGCGATCAGTAATCACGATTTACTTCTGAAAAGCGTCTCTCTTCTGCGCTGTAATGTGGATAATATTGCCTTTGAAAACTGTAAACCGGCAATGCTACAAACTTTTGATTTATATATATATATATATATATATATATATATATCATTCCAAAGTGCTAACATAACAAAATTATATACATAGAAATGTGTATACATGTCACCTTATGATATCAGGGCCGCTTAGAGCTGCAGCATAAGCAGACATGTTGAGATATCTAGTGTGTCCCCAGCGGAGCATGTTGGATAATTCCCGTTTTTTTCTACCTATTCTCCAATGGGCATCTTTCAACGAAAGCTCGATTAACAACAGAGATCGAACCGGTGACACTCACTCTGGTAGATGACAACTATGTCTGGCGCACTAGCCCCCCCCCCCCCCCCCCCCGTAGACCACACTGCCACCATATATGCTTCTGCGTTTAACACTGACTCATCAGAGTTTATCGTCGAGGACAAAGAAAAGGAAGATCTCTTCGACTCTCGACGCTACTGATCATCAACTCACACAGGGTACTCTTGCGCATCTGAGCACTGCGTCTCTGCTAGTCTTCAAGCGAGAAGCCATCGTCACGTATTAAGATAAGGTGTCCGTGCTTTCGCCTTGGGCGTTTGGTTTTTCGGTTCTCTTTTTCGCGCTTTGTCAGCGTTTCTGTCCCCCTTTGTGTGCGCCTCTTTCTCTCTCTCGTATTTTCTCTCTTCTGTTTGTTTTTGTGAATTTTAACGAACATTCGCGCCGCTGCTCTACCGAAGCCTGTTACTCGCCTAACTCTGATGAGTGTGTGGTATGTTTCGATGCTGTGTCTTTGGTCTCCTCTGTCGAGGAGTCTTCCCCCGCCGGCGGTGGGCCGTCCACGGAAAGGTGACGATAACGACAACTTCAACAGCACCGAAGGCAGCGTATTAACGACAACTGTACAGCAAACGCAAAGCATGCAGAAGCAGCAGCAGCAGCAACAACAACATATACGACGGCAACAACATCAACAAAAACAACAACAATAGCAGCAACAACAACAACAACAACAACAAAAACAGCAACAACAACAACAACAAAAACAGCAACAACAACAACAACAAACGCGAAACACACAGCAGCAGCAGTAGCAGCAGCAATGACAACATTTACGACGACGACAGCAACAACAACAACAATTCCAACAGTAATAACTACTATAACAACCACTACCACCACGACAATAACAATAACGCGGATTCTTGAGCGCAGCTGAATCGACTACAGCAAAATTGAACGAGAAACACTGCGCTCGCTCAATTCGCGTATAAAGAAAGAGGACAGGCGCGGCTGTTGCGGCTGCGGCGGCGTCGGTGTGCGTAGAGAGAGGTTGGCACCAGTCCACGACCACTGGCTTTTCACTTGGCGTGACAATTTACGCCATTGTTGCTGCCGATATTACGCCCGGCCGCCCGGCCGCCCGCAGTGCCATCAAATGGCTATCACTGCCGCCATTGCGGCCTCGTCGTTATTATCTGTCGTCGTCGTCTTCGTTGCGCGAGCGAGCGACTGTCACCAGCGGGCAAACATCTCGGGCATCAAACACCTTTCTCTCGTCGGTGCTCATTTGATCCGATTTGCTGTACGCGTCGGCGCTGTCTCGCGCGATCTCGTGCCTAAAGCTGGTTACTTACTCTACGTTCTGCTCGCTATTGTGGCACTAACCGAATTATATATATATATATATAGTTAAAGAGAGAGAGAAATACAATCGATACAAGAAAGGTATGACAGAGTACCACCTATATGCGACCACTGTCATAACGTTGCACGCACGCAGATCCCGTCACTCTGCGATTGCCGCGTTGGCCGGCCCCTCGAGCCGAGTTAATGCGTGCGCGTGTGTTTTCACTCGAACAACGTGTTGATGTCAACACAACGGCCGGGATCGGAGTAGAGGAGAGAGGAGGGCCTCTTGTCGCAAACATGACTCCATCACAACCGCATCATCATCATCATCATCATAATCGTCATGAAGACTCATTTCTGCTTGCGTTTGTTTATGTCTCCAGGTTGGCTACCGCCTCTGCTGCTGTCGATCTTGTTGTTGTTGTTGTTGTTGTTGCTGCTGCTGCTGCTGATGATGTCCTTGTTGTTGTTGCTGCTGTTGTTGTTGCTGTTGTTTCTGTTGCTGATGTTGTGGTTACGGTTGTTGTTTTGTTATTGCTGTTGTTAGTTTGGACAGATCGTATTCACTTGAAAGCTTCAGATGTAGAGACTATCAATCCGACGCTACTACCATCGATTGAGTGAGCTGAACATTTGGAATTTGCGGTGAATGGCGGATGCGGTAGGTGGCACAAGACCCGCGCTTTTTGCGGCCCCGTTTCTTATGACGGAGCAAAATGTCATACAATCCTGTATTGATTGTTCCGACCGAAGTAGTTCTGGAACGCCGAGTAGTTTCCGCAGTAGCTTCGAATAATGCGTGTGCGGCATGGGCAAAAATTATGACCACGCGGACGTAGGCCGAAGTGTAGAGAGTGGATTAAAACAATACATAGAGGAAAACGTTTATGCGGATACGTCGCACGGATGAAGAAACGCGGAAATCATCAACGTGGAAGTAACTAACCACCGACTACCGACGAGAACACGCTGCACCATTAGTGGCTGTTTGTTTTCTACCCGTGTCGGTACGGCGGATTTAGTTTAGTCGCAAGCCGCTGTGCATAGTTAGCGCCTAAATTGCGTGCTACCAGCCAGCCCGTTTCTGGGTGAGGAGGCGCCCACAGCAGAAAGGAGTAAACTGATTCAGCCAGCCACTTTTCCGTCTCAGGTGAATCTCCAGATTGAGTCCGAGGTTTCGCGAAGTCTCGCGCGCAGGCTTAAG
The DNA here is from genome assembly GCA_003439945.1 of Dermanyssus gallinae. NCBI lineage: Eukaryota > Metazoa > Arthropoda > Arachnida > Mesostigmata > Dermanyssidae > Dermanyssus > Dermanyssus gallinae. The sequence continues at coordinate 21,186 of QVRM01005042.1, forward strand.
TCGCACTCGAGCTGCTGCCGGCGACTATGTACTGCTACACTCTTCTGGTTACTACGCGCAACGACATCGTTGCCGTGTGTGTCGGCCATCGTCGAAGGTCTAGCTGGACGCGAACATGAATGAGTAGTAAGTATAGCCTAAATGGCGTTTGTGATCCGATCCGAGTCACCCGATCCGCGGGTTCGCCGATCCTCTCGTAAGGATCGGTCTTGTCTCTCTCTAGGCTGAATTTGTCTGTCTGTCTGTTTGTCTGTCTGGGTCGATCTTCGCACGATCGTGTGAGCGTGGCACAGCGCGGTGCGACGGCCATTGAGGTGAAGGCCGACACCAGAACAGGACAGGACAACAACACAAGGCCGACCCCACACCGCTAGCATGACGACGAACGCGTAGGCGTACATTGGGGTGGGTGGTGGGGTTTGGGCGGCGCGGTGGGGCTGGCTGCATGATTACCTCGTCTTCTTGGTGCTTGGACGAGCTTGGACGGGCATCGGACGGCACCAGATAGACTCGAGTAGAGGTGAGGTTAGGTGAGGTGAGGAGAGCAGAGCAGAGCAGAGTAGCGTAGAGTGAGGTAGAGTTTGGCTGGCTCGTTCGCTGGTTGGTTGGGTCAACTCGAGCTCTGCGATTCGAACGATTCGATCCCGCGAAGCGGTTCCCCGGCCAGCGCGACAGTCTGGCGCCAGACTTCTCACCAACGCTGATGCAGGCGCCACCGATGGCGATGCCGGTGAAGCAGCGATTGCAGTTGCAACAGCGGAAGCAAAACGCCGCAGTAGCTAGCTCATTGTCGACACAACGTCGTCTACGACGAACAACATACATCTCGTCTCGACACCACACAACAACACAACCACCACCACCACCACCACCCTGCTAGCTGGAGAGATTTCTCGATTTGTCGATTCCGCCGCCATCGATTTCTTCGGGAGACCCTATTAGCATCGCTCACGGGCGGGTGGGCTAGATGGCTGGCTGGCGTTACTATCACCACTGCTACACAAGTGCTACTAAAATTAGTTGTAAGTGCACTTTGCACTACTTTCCGATGAGGCTGCTGGAGGCAACAATGGCGACAACAGCAACAACAACAACAGCACCAGCAACAATCGCAACAACCGCAACGATAACAACGGCAGCAGCAGAAGCAAGTAACATGTCGATATTTTCCAGCCACGCCGAAATAGGCACGGCTGCTTCTGCTTGTTTGCAATAATAATAATAATAATAATAATAATAATAATTATTATTATTATTATTATTATTATTATTATTATTATTATTATTATTATTATTATTATTACTTGCTCGGTCCACCCCCACCTCGGCGCGCCCTTCGTTGCAAATTGACGAAAATTCAGAATCGAGCGCTTGAGGTTTGAGTTCAGATACTGCATGATCGATGCCGATGCTTCCTGCTTGGCTCTGCCAAATGTGATGTTGCTAGCGGATGCTGATGGTGAACCTGCGAGACAAAACAACGCGAGCATAACTTCCGCAGCCGATGAATAGTGATAGTGGCTGGCTGAGGTTCATGCAGCGTTTCGCGGGTTTCGGCCTATTCGGTTCAAACCCAATGTCGCTGTCGAACCACACCGACCTCTATGACAATGACGCACAGACAACTGGCGCCCACACCAGCAGCAGCTGCGATAATATAGTCGGACGGATCCTCCACTACGGTGCGCAAAACCTAAGGCCGAAACTGTAACCTCCAAAGCTCCAATACTGTCAGAAACGACATTTCCAAAGCAGTTAACTAAACGTATTCCTAATAGGCCAGACGAGATCGCACATTGCAAGATTAGAGGCAAAATGGGTGTATGTATAGATCTGAACTTTCTTTAAAAAGTGATTGCTATTTGTTTGCCTATTGCACATCCTCCTTAACATTAACAACGGACGCACATTACCAATTTTCGCCAAATAATTCATCTGGCCTTCGTTCTGGCTCTGGGAGACTTGTCATTGTGGATGTCTTCCCGGTCTAATGGATATATCAGAAGTTGCCCCGCCTACCTTCCGAGAATCAGCTACGTGCAATATTAGTATGAATTAGCATTAGTGGTACTGTCGCTAGTAGTACCTTCTCACGACTGTCTTGTCTCTTATGCGTTTTTGTCTGTACTGCCCATTAAATTAAATATTTTCTGACCAATGACTGAATGAATGAATGTGGATCGATTAATCCCTCCCCAGTACTCCTCAGTGTGGGGTAAAAGTACCTGGGACTGCGACTTAACTAAGTGTTGTACTTCTAAATGCCAGAACCTGAATATTGCCTATATATGACTTTCCGCGTTATTTGCTCGAAGGCCCACTGGTTTCACACATTTTTGTAGACCATCTGTGGAACTCCTCCGGCTTTCTTTGTTCAGAAGTGTTGCATTATTTGCGGGTCTTTTTAGCACTATGTCTTTGTGACGAATACCCTACTCAGGGAGCAGCTTGAACTTTAAAGCTCAATGCAAAAGTGATGCAATCTCTAACACAACTGCCTGCTGTCTAATCTTAGTCCAAGCAGCGAATATTTTTTGTATTTAATTGACATTGGAGTCTTCCTACGTAACGTTTCTACTTATTATATTTCTTATACCCCAAAATATATTTTCTAGACCCCCATATTTGCAAGCGAGAAGCAGCTCCAGCATATGGTTGTTCCAATATCTTACCCCTTAAGCTTAGTTGTGATTGAGGGAGAGACACATAACGACAACCACCTTCGCCAACATTAGCATTCGAACGTGTTTGCGTCTCGTCCGGCTAACCTGATAACTTTGTTAACGTACTGTTGGTTATTATTACTTCATTGTTATTGCGATGCGCAGCGTTTTTGCCTCCGGCGTTCTCCCGATGGACTGAGAACATCAGATCTACTACATACGTATGGTAATGCAGCCGCTTGGCTCTCAAGGGTCGTCATCAGCCGTCGTTCGTTTCACACGCGCGAGTACACCGCGCGTATCCAACAATAACAGCGGCCAAAAGGTCACGAAGACGAGAAGTCGGAATTACTACGAGACACCTGTTCGCACCGAAAGACTGAGGGAAAGAGAGACGGGAGAGAAACCAAAACCAGGCCAAACAGTCCACTTCAATGGTAATTCGTACACAGACGCACAACCCATATATGTATATATATATATATATATATATATATATATATATATATATATATATATAGAAGATAGTCGGCGTTCCCTCTGCGTCTTGACGCAACAGTCATCCTTCTATATTTCTTGGCACAAGCGTTCCACGTGCATGCTTTCTCTCACTATTTCTTTATCTCTCTCTCTCTCTCTGTCGGTTGTTCCATTTCCCCCTTCCATTATGGCACTCTCGAATGCTTAGCAAGGCTGCCTCTTTACGCGCTGTGTACTCATTTGCTGCCGCACTCTTTGGCCGTTGGTCTCGTAGTTTCGCTCATCCCGTCTTTTTTTGTTGTTGTTGTTGCTGTTGTTGAACCACAGTTCCTCAGTTTCTGGCGACACGGAATTAAGCACTGCATAGTCTTTTGGCTGTATGACAGCAGCAGCAGCAGCCATTTGACAACCGGCGCATTGCGGAGCAACGCTACGTAGCAGCAGCAGAAACGCGAGCAGGGATCGTAGAAAAGCGGAAGGCCGACCGGGCGACCGACCTCCACAACTAAGTGCGGCGCAGACGCCGTCGAAGCAGACTCTGAAGCAACAACGCCCCCCCCCCCCCCCCCCCCCCACCCCCTCATCGCCCGTCTTCTCGTTTTCTTACACTCGCTAGCTGAAAGCATGAATCTATAATGAATGGATGAATGGCTGAATGAATGGACGATGTGTAACATGCGAGTTGCTGCCGGTGGCCTTTCTGCTTCGTTTCGGTGCTTCGTTTCTTCCGCTTTCATCACTTCCTCGTCTTCCTCCTCCTCCGCATGACGTTGGGGACTGTCCTGTTTGCTGTTGTCTTTACTGCTGCTGTTGCTGCTGTTGCTGGTGTTAACCTTGCTCCACTTTCACGGGTTTTAGCTCGGCCATCACCGACATCTCGACGGCAGACGCAGCAACAACAACAACAACAACAACAGCAACAGCAGTACCAACACTGGCGACAACAGGGCCAATAGCAGCAGCAGTAGCAATAACAACAACAACAACAACAACGCCACAATGGCAACCTGTGACGACGACAACAATAACAGCTTTATGTTAAATATGACCAATCTCTGCGCAACCAGCCTCTAGAGTGCACCACATAGACACGCGAAGACGCTACGCTGACAAGACAGGCAAGCACAGCAGCAGCAGCAGCAACAACAACAACTTTACCGTCACCGGTGTGGTCGTCCTTGTTCTTGTTGTGCTAGTTGTTGTTAGTGATGATGATGTCGATGATGTTGTTGTTGTTGTTGTCGTTGCCGTGACCGTCCTCACCTTCATCGTTTTCGTCATCTTCGAGTTTCACCACGACGACGCCGACGACGCAGACTAACGACAGCCAACATCATGACTACCTCGACTACTATGACGACATGACGGCCTCCGCCGAGCACCAAGCTCGGCAGTGGGGCCTGTGGAGGAAGCAACTTTCTTGGCGGACCAACAGCAGGTTCGAATCCCCTTCCCCCCCACTCCCGTGTAATCTCGTTCTCTGTCTTACCCCCTCTTGCTCTCCTCTTCCCCTCACCTCCACCCCCTGTCTCTATCTCCATCATCATTAGTAGAACCAGCGGCATCGCTTCCTTCTGATCGGTGCAGTAGAGTCTGTGTCTACAGACTTACGACATATTACTGGCGCTACGTTACTACTACTACTACTACGCCTACTACAACAACACCAACAGCAGCTACTACTAAAAGTACTTTTTGCGTACTAGAACGCGTACTCCTAGTGTCTCCTACGACAAACGACAGACTTCTACCTTCTACCGACAACAGCCTTGACCCGATCGCTGCTCGACCCAGCAAACCTAACCGACTCCACCTGTCGAGGAGGTGACGAGGTGTCTCTGCTGCTGCTGCTGATGGAGAACCACCACCACCACCACCAACCACCATATGTCGGTCGGTTAGCTTACGTCGTCTGCCGAGTTTACGACGATTTCTGCTAGACTTCTGCTGCTGCTGCTGTTGTTGTTGTCGTTGCTGTTGTGGTTGCTGCTGCTGTTCTCGTTGTTGTTGTTGTTGCTATTGTTGCTGATGCTGCGTCTGTTGTTGTTGTTGCTGCTGCTGTTTTGGCCGGATTATTCGTTGTTATATGTACACTGGTTACCTTGACCATAAGCAGCATGGTTACGCCGTGAGTGCTCGGCTTCCGCTTACCTGTCAACCATCCAGTCATCGAATTGCCGCCGACAACAAACGACGACTCATTTATTGCAGCATGATTACAACCGCAACTACTTTAACTGCTATCATTGCTAATACATTTACGAATGTTATACTACTACCACTACTACTACTTTTTTCTACCACTACTAGTGTTACTACTAGTCTGTCCGAAATGTCGAGCCCAGTGGCGTGGTGAGTGCATTAGTCTGCGCGTCGCAACCGGAGGAGACACATAGGTGCGCGGGTTCAAGCCCCACCGTTGCACTGATTTGTACTTATGGGGGTCGTCCGTCTATGAAGCAATGCGAAAACCAGTCCCGTGGACGTTAAATCTTGGCCGAAGATCAGCCCGAAAACCGTACTTTTTTTTATGGACCTGGCAAATACCGCTTAGACAATGTGTCTAAGCGGCCGTGGTAATATAATATTATATCCTCCGTTAGCTACCAATATTTTACAACTTTAGGCGACAGCTTCTCCTTGTTACGACAGCTTCACCTTGTTAATCTTAGCAAAGACAAACTTAGTCAAAACCACGCGTCTAAGTAAAACTGTACAAAACACGAGGCTATATCTGTGCAGTACTATTAACACGTTTATTAACGTAATTTGTAAAATAGGTGCGCAAAATCTGTAACACCTCGTAACACGTTTCAAGAAGCACCATTTTAGGCAGTATGCAACCGGTTCGACATTTGCTTGAACATGAGTGTGTGATTTTGACTCTGACTGTTACTTAGGCCAAAACAGCTCTAGTTTTTGATCAGCAACATCGCCTTTTAACTCAAAGAGTGCTATTCCTCGTTGTGTAAATATGTGTGAGCGTACAGGTCAACCCTCGGCCCTTTTTCACCTGAAGACGAGGCTAATGGGTGGCCCCCGTTGAACCTCGGTGGGTGAAAGAAGAGCTCACCGCTCTCCGATGAGCCTCAACCCATGTGAGCCGACCTGGCTGATCTGTCGAACAAAAACCCCTCGTTCAGGCTGGGTAAAAGATTTGAAAAACAGAATCCATGCAATCCGACAAACTTTTTCGTCGACTATCGTTGCGACGCAATCCACCTAGCATGGCATAGAGAACACGGCTTCGAACATAGGCAACAAGAACGTCTACACAATGGCATTAAGCGGGTTGGTAGAAACGTGTACGACAGAACTTTGCCATTGGTTTCCCTATGTGTTTACCAATTCTCTGATTTTTCTTAATTCATTCGATTTTACTTGGACGAAACACTTTTGTTCATTTTTAATGAGGTGGCCTATTTAACAAGCGGATCTAAGGGTTGACAGACTTATCGTTCTTTCTGCTGCTGCTGCTGCTACTGCTGCTTCGTTTGCAAAATATTGTATCTCGTAACAATTGAATTGTGCGTAAATTCAATCGGTGTCGGCAGACACAATAACTTGTGCTGCTAGATATGTACGGACCTTTGTGAACATTTTAATAAGTACAATGGCTCTTAAATTAACGATAGTGCGACATATAGTAAATGGTGAGAGCACATCTGCAATCATTCGCTTCCAACACTGTGTCTTGCATGTCGAATGATTTGGTATGGTCGACATTAAAATAAACATTTATATGGTAAATAGTTAGCGGCGTGACGACAACCACAACCGTGTAGTCACAACGTACTCACAACGGCTTCTCGTCTCGACCACTCTCCCGAGGCTGCCGCGTGAATCTCATCAGCTTTCCTTGGCTGATTTTTTAGCCATTTTTTTCCGGCTTCCTTGGCTGCTGTTTTGGCGTCAAAATGGCGTCAAAGAGGTTTTGTGGCCCCCTTACACGTTTCCATTGAGGTCATCATATAACTCACCACCCCCTTAATAGGGCGGCTCCTCACGGCCGTAGAGTCCGCGCACCTTGGTTTCCAAAGAGACTTGCAATGTAGAACAGTGTGCTTCACGCCGTCTTAGATCCGCATGGCACACAGGTGTCACTGATGGTCTTCCTTTTCTTAACCATGTAGCTCTGGAACTGACCGTGACATTAGAGCTTATTTTTGCCCGTCTGCAGTGCCATGTCCGCCCAAACAAGCGCCGATAATTCGGCAACCGAAGCTAGTAGCCTCCGGATGCCTCCTGATACACCCCAATCCTTGGCATAATCCGTGCCATGTCCCCTGGGCCTTTTGTGCTGCAAGGCACATCGTCTAGAATTGTCTCCATTTGCAGATTTACAGTGGGCGTCATTCGTTCCTACTTGACTGACCAGGTGAATAAGTAGAATGTCTGTAATGGTATATTTGTTTTGCAGCCAGAACAGCTGAGCTGTGATATCATGTTTCCGCTTCAAAACTTGCTTTAGAAGGTCTACACGAAACCGGCAAAATACAAATCACTAATTCGGTGTGGCACAGCGTACACATACATGTAGTAGACATATGAACGTTTCAGTGTCTATATATATATTAATTTTTTTAAATAAATTTACTTCTATCCTTTATTTATATTAAACGCAGTACACTTGTATTACAAAATTAGGTCAACCCCAGTAAACCACTGCCTGAGGGCAGTGAGCCTAGCACCGCGGCCGCATTTCTGCGTTTCTATTATACGCACACCAGCAAATTGAGGCAACAAAACCAGCCCGATTGCTGCTTGGTTTCGACTAAGGTTTGCTAACATCAATGAGTTAGCAACGTTTGGCTGAGAAGCCGCAAACGTTTAAACAGCTTTACCTAAATCTAGCCTAGTTAAGTTAGCAAGCAGTATTTTCTCTTCCGCAGGGCATGTGTTGAGTGCACATAAAGTTCACTAGGCGCAGTAGTTTTGGAGCTTCTTTGATGGAATGTTTATTTATTTCAAGTATTTGAGACATAGATCAATGCTTAAATGCCCATGCTAGAGCAGAATTCGCCTGGAAGAATGGATGCATTTATGGTGAACCTCTTGCTCACCGTCGCCAAATGCAACAGCGCAGGACTCCCAGTGTCTGCTATTATCGCCTTCGTATATGTGTACCCTGATCCAATTGCCGATAAACAAACATAAACACCTTACTTACGTTAGACGTATTCGCAAACGGGTCACAGAAAAATCGGCTGCGATACGCATGAAGAGCTCTGCAGAACATGTGGTCTTAATGCAGATCGTTGCCACGTTACGCAACGTTCGACGTTGTGTAAATTAATTTGTCGCATGGTGAATGAGACACCCGTTGCCCGAACCTAATTTGCAAGATTTTTAGCGAGACTAATTTCACAATAAGCTCGGCGAACGACAGCAACCGACAATCGCTGTCGACAATGTTTGTTCGACTTTCGGCCGCCGTTTATGAAGATTTCGAAACCTTAACGACATTTTCTGTTGTTTAAGGGCAACAGTGCTGCTGTTTTTTACAAATACGAATATGACCGACGAGGCGAACTTTTCACGCCCAACATCGTTGGGCATAAAGCTTTCACCCCCCACCCTGGCACCCCAAGGGACACATTGTCCCTTGTTCGTGACCGAGTTTTTCGCCTTGTGTGGGGCTGCGGCCGGGTCCTCTAACGTTTCGGCGCTTTTACTCGCTAGAACGATTTCCTGGGTTCTGAAGGCGGAAGAACGTCGCTATTTGCGTCGCCGGCAGCGTTGCATTAAACTATTGCAACACGAGTAGGATGGCATGGAGAAGAGTACCCCAGGCGCCAGTGTCCGCAAATTTACACAAAACATCAAAGACTGGCTAAAGCAGGATCTCGAAGGAGAGCTTACTTTCCATGCGACCCAGGTCGCAACGGGTCACGGTAACTTCCGGATCTACCGGTTCAGGATCGGAAAGGCTCCCAGCCCCACGTGCGCCCACCGCGACGCTGAAGTCGGATAGAACAATGCAGAATACATAATTCTGCGGCTCTGTTCAGTGCGGGCGGAACTGCGTGCCCACTCAAGCCTCGACGATCCTAAGAAAACAGCGAACGGGCTAACAACAAAACTACTCGACATGTGCAAGCCAATGCAGAAGTCTCTGCCCCAGTAGCAGGTGGTTTTAATAAACATACTCACGGCTAAGGCTATGGCGAGTAGATTCTACCCCCTGGTCGCGCTCGATTGCTTAAAGTATTCGCGCAGACATGCCCTGGTCGGTGGGCGCATGGAGAGATGCCTGATGGAGACGCATTCCCTGTAGTGGTGTCCGTATGCCCGTACAACATTTCCTATTATTACTCGTCTATGAACAATAGACATTGCAGTCACACTAGTGTTTCCATGTGATACAAATTCAAATGGTCATAGCAGAAGTAGTAGAGGAAATATAAGTCGCCCTAAATTGGCAAACCGTCTTGGCGAGGCCACCTTGGCCTGGTGACAAGGCCAGCCACACGGCGATCTCGGCTAAAGATGCAGGGGTAAACTTGCAGGCCCTCTGCTCAATTTGGTACCGCCGTTTTAGTTATGCCGGACTATGCGCGATTCTGGTATTCGCCCACAGCTGTAGTGGCAGTGTCTGCGCAGGCCCATTGCGGAGTGCTCTGCGTACTGCTTCTAGCTGTCGCGCAGAACATGCTCCTTTAATCGGCACGTTCAGTCAACTGTTAAGACCTTAAGGCCTGTCGGATACTCTTACATTCTTGAACCATTTGGGCTACTATACATTGAGCATTATCTCAGGGAATTCACAGTCTGCTGAATTCTTAGAGCTGTGTATGTTCCTTAATGTTTAGAGAGGATACGCAGCGGGGGACCCTGTTGAATTGGTCACGTCTAGATGATTTGTTTGTGATAGCGTCGGAAATTACGTTACGTCAAATAATACAAATGTTGGCGGTCGGAATTAAAGGCAGGTCCGTTTGTGTACCGCCCTCATATAAATGACGTGTATTTTCGGCCTTTTGCCCCTGTACTGCAAGTATTCTATTTCTACCTCCCTATAAATTCGAAATGTTCGAAGGTAAGAAAAATAAGTATCATGGTAATTGGTTTTTAGTTGCGTTTGCAGCAGGTCGCGCGACTGTAACATATCAGACCCTCCAGTGACAATGGAACAGAACGAGTACAGGTGTAATTAAACCATTTGTGAAGGCTTAACTGTAGTGGAAAGTAAAGCTAAGCTAGACAAAGTTTACGGAAATAATCCGCCGGCGCACAGTATCAGTACAAAATGGATTGCCTCATTTAAAAATGGTAGTATGGGCGCCGAGAATGCACCATGCTTTGGGCGGCCAAGACCAGCTTCAAATAAAAAGACTGTGCTAGAAGTCTACAAACTCGTGATGACTGACTACCGATTGGAGCTGCGCGAAATGGTAGAAGAAATGGGCATTAGTTATAGTGCAGTAATCAGATACTGCAGCAGCATCTATGCGTGAGAAAATGATAGCAAAGTGACTTCCGCACGAGCTAATAGTTGAGCAAATACTGACACGCGTGCCAATCTCGGACAGCACGTTGGAACTTTTGAGACAAAATTGTTTAGGCCGATTTGTGACCACCGACGAAACCAGGATCCTCCACTTCATCTTAAAATCGAATAAACATGCTACCAGAGAGCGGAGCGCACGCGACAAAAGCTTCCCACCAGGGTAACGAGTACCGGAAAGGTTTTGACAATCGTTTTGACATCGTGGGATGGGGGGGATGTATTCTAATACATGACTTCGTTTCTACATAAAAAGCGATAACTGGGGACGACGTCATTCCACGCCGCAACAATGTGGCCGCCGACACGTCTTATTTTGTCATGGACAAATACGGACGCGAACTTAAGTTCCAAAAGGTCGAGCATTCCCCATATTCTCTGGACCTGGCTCTGTGCAGCAATTATTATTATTATTAATTTTATTTGTCTGGAAACCTCAAGAAGTTACTCTCCGAAGAGAAAAATCAGAGCAACAATCGTGCGATACGTACGCGTCGTATGATGTTCCAGATGAGTATTTTGAGTCTAAAGATTCGAAATTTTTGCTCGTGGTATAACTGTTATTGAGAATCGTTGGCCTAGGTGTTTTGAGCTCCTCGCAACTGGAGGAGACACATAGGTGTGCGGGTTTGAGCCCTACCGTTGCACATTTGTATTTATGGTGGTCCGTCTATGAAGCAATGCGAAAAGTAGTCCCATGGACGTTATATCTTGGCTGAGAGTCAGCCTCGAAAGGATTTTTTTTAGATGTTTTGAGCTGAAGGGAGGAGGAGGAGACTATGTATACTAAACAAGGGTGCGTGGTCTTAGTTCGTTTACTGCGTGTATTGCATGCCACTATTTTTTATCCACTTGGGGAGTATAAATATATAAATATATATATATATATATATATATATATATATATATATATATATATATATATATATATATATATGTATATAGACCGCCACCTAGCCATAGGAACAGACGGCGGCAATGCTAATGATGCGTATGGTTATGATGGTGACGACAGCTTGCCTAAACTTCTGCTGCTGCTGCTGCTGCCGCTGCTCGTTTGCTTCTGAGATGGTTGGTTGGCTTTGGTGGCGGGCTGTGCTGGGCCGGGCCGGAGGCAGAGTGCGCGCGGCTGGTTGTGACTCTCGTAAGTAAACGCTGGGTGGCGTCGTTGCGTCGTTTTCACTTATGCCGCTCACACACAGGCAGTTCGCATAGACACACGCATCGGCAGCACAACACACACGTACAACACCTGTCGGCCGGCCCGCTTCGCTTTTTAATTAAATCTTACTACCACCACCACCACCACTACGTGGTGTAGTAGTATTTAGGTTACTACGATCACGGCTACTAAGCTACTAAAACTACTACTACTGCTGCTACGAATATCGTTGTGCGATGCGGGTGAGCTTGTTGTCGGCTGATAGCTGACCGCGCTCTCGTCTATAGTACGCTCGCTGTTTAATTACTTGTTGTCGTTGTTGTCCTTACTGTTGCTGTTGCTGTTGTTGTCATCATCATCATTGTTGTTGTTGTCATCATTATCATTGTTGTTGTTCTCATCGTTATCATTGTTGTTGTTGTTGTTGTTGTTGTTGTTGTTGTTGTTGTTGTCATTGTTATTATTGTTGTTGTCATCATTATCATTGTTGTTGTTATCATCATTATCATTGTTGTTGTTGTTGTTCTTGTTCTTTTTGTTGTTCTTGTTGCTGTTGTTGTCATCATTATCATTGTACTTGTTGTTGTTGTTGCTGTTGTTCGAGTCGCTGCCGCTTTCGCTGACTACTTGTTGACTAATATTAACTATGACTATGAGTGGCTACGCCATGCAGTAAGTATTGTATTTGTGTAGCATTCGTTGCCCGCGGCTACTGGGCGTTGTTAATCGCGTGATTATTAGGCAGACTAGTCTATATTTACACGGCTGCCGCCGACCTCAGCAACGTTAGTGACGTTGTTTTTGTTGTTGTTTCTATTGTTACCTATGATGGTGTCCTAATAATCATCATCATCGTCATCATCATCATTCAAGTCTTCCTCGTTAGGCTTATTTAGCCGCTGCATTGACCGCTGGCCAAACCTTCTGCGCGCTTTCTCGACCTCTCTGTGAATCGGCTTCTCCCTCTGGTGGCGAATATAACGGTGGCGAATAGCTAATGTAGCTAAATGGCCGAAGTTCAGCAGCAGCAGCAGCAACAACAACAAACACAAATAACACAGACAAGACTACGCAAGACCAAAAACATTAATCTATTTCGCTAGATTGTGTAGTGTGAGAGACAATAGCCGTGACGATTCAACAACAACAACAACAACAACAACAACAACACCAGCAGCAGTTACCCTCATTCAGAACTGATGGAACCGCTTGGGAGGTCCTTGATGTTGTTGTTGTTGTTGCTGCTACTGCTGCTTTTACTACATCTACTACTGCTACTAGGGCTATTCTTGCTCTTAGTGCCGATGACAGCAGTACTATTAGCAGCATCAACAACCCGACACACAACAACAGTTCATCATCATCATCATCATCAGCAACAACAACGACGACAACAACAACAACAACAACAACAGGAAGTTCACATAATTCAATCAGGATCGACAACGGCTACCGTTGACGCTGCGAGTTAGGCGTCGCTAGGCGGGTCCAGCTAGCCCCGAATTTGTTCCCGCATCGATTTCGTCGTCGTCGTCGTCTTTCTTAGAGTCAGTGGTGGTCATCTGGTTGTCTCGATAGGCAATTCATCTGCGACAGCAACGCCAGCGCTACGGCGCTAGCCAGATCTGCAGTAGCAGCAGCAGTGGCAGTAGCAGCAGCAGCAGCAGCAGCATCAGTGATGACTCGAACTTTAGCAGATTTGTTCGACGGACTTCATCTACCTCACGGCGTATGTATGTATGTATGTATGGATGAATGTATATATCGATGTTTGTAGATATCGACATCGCTGCTCGCTGCTTGCGGCCGCTCGCGGCAGATATAGCAGATGCACTGAAACAGAAGACGCGGCCGAGGATGACAACAAGCCTCAACGACGAACCGCTCGATGCCCTTCCGATACGGCGCCAGCGAGCCAGCGAGGGATAGGCGCACAGACACTGCGCGCTACTTCATTAATTTCTCCAGCTAATTAGCGATGACAGACTCGGCCAGGATTTGGTCGACATTAGACTCCAACCGATTGGCGGCGGCGGCGGCGGTGACAACAAGAACAGTAACAGTAGCAACATCATCAAAAACAACGACGACAACAACAGCAGCAGCAGCAACAACAACAACAACAGCTACAACAACAACTGCAATGACCTCGACAGACACCCTATGATGGGCTTCACTCACCGTACGACGCGTCGTTGTTCTTGTTGTTGTTGTTATCTACAGTGGGCATAGAATGTGTGCACTTAATGGAGACGAAAAAAAAAAAATACAAAAACAATTGAAAACCCCTATTAATGTTAACACCCGAAGTTGCGCAAATGTGCGAAGATACACGGGGGAGAGAGCAAAGAGAAAAACAGACAAACGTTTGGCTAGCACTCGCTGCCAGCTGCCAGAGACAATGTCTGAAAGTAGCATCTTTAGGTCGATGAGCATATATCCAAGAAATAACGCTTCTGAGTTGTTTTTTCTATTTTTGTCGTCAGACGAACGAACAAGCATACGCTAGCCGGCTGGTCATAGATGCAGAAGTACCAGCATGATTCAACGGTTTCAGTAAGTCCGGCAAATACTCATATAAGACTAAAAAAAAACACGCCGGAGTTCTCTAAAGGGTAATGGTAATGATGAAGTTCGGATACATATATATATATATATATATATATAAATGTTATTAATATTTTTTAGCATTTGCCAGATGTACAGGCATGTCACACTTCAGGAATAAAGACGATTTCTAATTTTATACTGATACTTATAGCTGTCCGACCATATATATATATATATAGAAAATGTTGTGAGGATTTATTAATCATTGACAATACGTTTACACACCTGGCAGTGCTCGCCTATATATATATATATATATATATATATATATACTAACACATGATCTATTTGGAAGAGAGGGCAGCAAAGATATGCATATTTCTGTCGAGCATAGTGAATGCTTTGCGTGGAACAATTATCAAAGTAGTTGGTGAAAAACCCATTCCAAAATTGTACTTCCATATTCGGTATTTGTGCGAAACTATAGTTTTATACTGCTTGGTACATACTAGTTTGGAAACCACGCTCATTAATATTAAGTCGTTTAGCTGTACGCGCAGTGTTGCTTTGAATAAAGTTTAACGTGGATTGCTCTAAACAAAATTCAAAGGATAAAGCGCGGAGTTTGAGGCGAATCTGAAACAGAAATAAAAAAACGAAAAAAAAAAAAAAAAATATATATATATATATATATATATATATTTTTTTTATTCTAATAGCATGCAACATGGTTAAAATGCCATTGCTGTCTGCGTAGGAGCAGTATTACACAGAACGTACTCAGTATCGTTTTCAGGGAAATCGGGCAGTGTGCTTGTCACCAAATTATAGCTCTAGATGCGTGCGCTAAAGAAGGGTAGCCTATATGGGGAGTTAGAGCCATAAAGTACAAGAAGATCCAGGGAGTTCGCCGACAACGACGATTTTGTATATGAAATAAGCCACCAAGCGGAAAAACGAACGAGTTGAAGCAAAGGAATCCCAAACCACGGTGGATGAATACCAAACCAAAACAAAGCAAACAGTGAGACTGCTTCCGTGTCTAGGTAGACCGACTATAGTGCAATGGTGTCCCTTTACATGGTTTTGAAGCAGCGGAGGTATGTTACCGGGGCATTGCCCCAAATAAAGGTCTCAAGCGAGAGAAAGAAAATACGTGAACAAGAAAAGGCCACGATAACATGAAACAAGGCAGCCAGAACGGCGCCCAGTGTATCGGAGCCTAGCTGTGATGATTGAGTTACTCTTAAGACGTAGAGAATGAAAATGTAAAAAGTAGCCAGTGTGAATGCTCGCAATTTTTCGATTTTTGAAACATTGCCAAAATGTTCGGGGTTTGCATTTTCGCAAGAAATGCGTTTTGAATAACATAGCTTCAGTTGTTTGTATATTAATTGAAAGCCAAAGAGAGACACAAGTTCCTATAAGACACTCTAACCGGGTGATGAAGGATTGTAAATCGACGAGTGCTGACGATTTGTGGAGCTAGCTGCATTCGCGTAACTCAGTGCCTGTATTATTAAACGCACCCCGAAAAGGAGAGATATTTATTTCCAGATAGATTGTTACAGTTGCGCGCTTGGCGGCTACTGTGTTATGCAAAAAGGCTGTTTACAAATGTTTTCTTTGCGGTGGCTTTTGCGTATAAATTTGCGCCGCTACGTGTTGGTATTACAACCTTATTGAAAAAATATTGCAGCCTTTCATCGTTCAGACATATTTTATCGAACATTTTGATATCGTTGTCTTCTAAAAGCCGTAAAATTAAATCACATTCGATCTCCTTAGGGTCAATATTGCACCTGTCTCCGACGTGTTTAAAAAATCTGATGTGTATTGTGGAGATAAGCTTCTTGTCTCTCGCAAGGCCTGTTTTCCAAACAGGAGACGCGTACAGTATTACTGGTAACACATACTGTTTATAGAGATTGACGTAGAGCCTAGCGTCAGACAGTGCAAACGTCCTCATAATCCAGTTAAATTTTCTGGATGCGCGAGCCACAGTTTCCGTTATATGTGCGCCATATTTCACACTAGTACAAGTCAATACACCCAAGTCTTTCATCATCGTTGCAGCTTATACATGCTCACCGCCAAGGGTGTAGGAGTATCTAGGACTTGTTCTTACAAAATGTAGAACAGCGCACTTTTGTACGGACAATTTAAGATCCAGTTTACAAGCCCATTCAAAGAAGTTACCTAGTACTGTTCGTAAAGCCGCAGCTTTAACATCATCATCAACAATAGTATACATTTTAATATCGTCTGCACAAATTGTATAATAGGCAAGTGTAGGGAAAAACAGGTTCAGATTGCGTTCATGTGCATTTCAAAGTGTATGTGTGTCACAATGCGAATACCTGTGCTGGCTCGAGATGTAGGAAGTGCTTTGAAAAAGAAAGACGCTCCACCGTATACGCTGTCAATGAGGTTAGGGGAAGAGCCAACAAAGCGCTTGATGAATAAACGAGAGCATAATAGGAGATCCATAAGAATGCTGGGCGACATGGGGCCGAAGGTCTTTGCAGCTTACAAAATGCAATTATGCACTTGATTCCGCTAGCACGCTGAGTGGTAATAAATTCAAACAGGCTAAGATAGCGACTTTGCAAGATTTTTCTAGATAGAAAAAAAATCTACACTAAGATTCAGGTGTTCAGGAGCCGTCTTTTTCCGCGAGAGGTTGGGATGCAGATTGAACTCACCGTTTGCAGAGCTTAGAGAAGAAAGACCTGAGGAAATAGGTCGGTGTAGAGAAATTATCATTTCTAAATTTGAGTAAAATAAGACTCTCAATTCGCAGGGAAGACACTAATAGGTTGAAGATTTATACAGTAGGTGTACATAAAAGCGCTGTTTTAGAACTTTTGACGGTAGCAGCATAAGCCAGAACAACTGTAGCTCATACCATAAGAGGCGTTTATTACGTTGGGTACTGAAACAAGTCTAAACAGACGGAGGAGAATGTGGCATTATGGACACATGCCCAACAGTGACGAAACGTTTAAAGAATGGAGATGTTCGGCAATAGTATATCAAATAAAGAATTCTATTTGGCGAAAGTTCAACGATATCCGAGATCCCAACCATTCTAGCCTACCAATAGTGAAAGACGTTTAGCAAAAACGGACTACAGCTTTTAAGGCAATTCGTGAACTGCCAAGCTATAGAAGTGAGTATAGATATATTGGCTGCGATATTATAATGCGTTACAAATTGTTTGCTCTGAATTGATATAGGTGAAGCTCATGTCTAGAGAGAGAGAGACAGAGAGAGAGAGAGGCAAAAAAAGCTTAAAAATACAAAGAGTTGATGATTGCCTGTGTAAGCTTTCTGGGCTGACTCGTAACTAAGATTTAACGTCCATGGGACTGCACTTCGCATTGCTTCATAGACGGACCCCCACAAATACAAATGTGCAACGGTGGGGCTCGAACCCGCGCATCTATGTGTCTCCTCCGGTCGCGAGGCGCAGACGAATGCACCCACTACGCCACCGGGCTCGAATGCCTGTATAAGCCGTGTGCGCCACAAGCTGTTGCTGCTGCTGCAGGAGACTATATAGGGAGATGCTGAGACGATGAAGACACACGTGACGGTGACGACAACGACAATGAAGACAACAGCAACAACAATAACAGTGACAACAACGACAACAATAGCAGGAGCAACAACAGCAAGAGCAACAAATAAAACAGTAACAACAACAATAATAGTAGCAACAACAACAGCAGCAATATAAATTTAAAAAAAAATAACAAAATTAACAAAAATAAAAAAATCTCTAAAATAAAAAAACAACAAGAACAATAACAACAACAGCAACAAAATCAACAACAACAGCAGCAGCAACAACAAAGCAATAACAACAAAACGATAATGGTGATGATGGTGACACGACAGGCACAACGAGACATGGTACGCTGGCATGAAAGGCACGCTATCACACGCTTACACCGACCGAGCGCTGCTCGCTCACTGAGTGGAAACTTTACCACCGACGACAGCTCCAGTAGCGCGCGGAACCTGCCGGCACCACAGGGCCAATTGGTTCCGCGCTGGCACCACCACCGTGCCTGTTGGTACCATATTGCAGTCGTTAGGCTTCTGGCGATGGCGAGACACCAGCCGGCGACAATAATAGGAACAACGAAAACAACCTGTTTGTTGTTGCTGTTGTTGTTCGTAGGGGAGTTTGTTGTTATTGTTCATGTTGTTGCTCATAGAAGGGGCGGGAAGGGGGGGGGGGAGGCATATGCCTACCTTTCTAGACACTGTGTCACCACCACTGGAGGCAGCAGCTTCTCTTCCGTTGTCGCTACCCATTGTCTATTAGGCGTACTCCTCTCATCATGTGGAAAAGTACGTCGGTGACGTCGGTCCGTCAGGGGAAAATCCCCGTTCGTTAAGCAGCAGCAGCACCAACACGAGCAGCAACAGGAGCAGCGTGTCTGTTAATTAGTAGTTAGGGGTAGTTAGTGGTAGCCGGTGTTGGTAGATGTTGTGGTTGTTGTTGCGTAGCCGGGCCGACGTTCACGGAGAAGCCACGTGCTTGGACGCCACGTGGCAGAATGCTTGTGCAGCAACCGCTGTGGCTTCTGCTGCCGCCGCTCTGTTGTTGTTATTCTTGTTATTGTTGTTTCTGTAAGTAATGATATTGTTATTGTTGTTGTCACGCATCCTTGGTTGTTATTGGTTGCGGGCGTGCGTATACTGCTTCTGCTGACGCTAACGGCTGGTTTGACCTTGTTACAGATATTTTGCGAACTGCATCGATCATTCGCAGCTACGCTATTCTGACTAATTCGTTGTTCTTGCGCGAGTTTTGTTATTGTTGTTGTAGATGCTATTGTGTTGTAGTTACACTTGTTGTTGTTGTTGTTGTTGTTGTTGTTGTTGTTGTTGGTGTTGCTGTTTAACGGCATCTTGCCGATTCGATTGGTACTGTTCGCCACAGTACGATGGCCTAAGTAGCCGTGTTGTTATATATATTCGCATGTTGTTGACACGATATCAGTTGGCGCGTCGGCAATCAACTTCTCGCCAAGTAGTGAGGATGACAACTCGTTTCTCGGACGCAACCCCCATCAAAGCACACTTGCCAAATAGCTCCACTACATTATCTACTTGCCTCTCTTCAAACCAGCTGGATAGATTGCTGCTGCTGCTGTTGTTGTTATGCTTGCTGTTATTGGGTTTGATCTTCTTCTTCGAAGAATGACGTCCGCTGTTGTTACAGCGCACGTGTGTGTGAAATAATGACTTGCTTTTTTGGATTGACCGTAGAAGAAATCAGCAAGAACCACACTAATGATGTTAGCAACGAAAAAATCAACAACATTAGCTACTGCAACAAAAACGACGTTTATAACAACGACATGTCAACAATGTTGACAAGTCAGAGTTGATAGGATGGCCCGCGACCCTGACCCATTCTGAGTGGAAAGGCTCGAGCCTCAGTAAGAGCAATAACTATACATCCAGAAGTTATTGGTGTCACTACTATACACACGGCAGCCTTACATTTATCGTTATAAGCCGTTACCCAATATACTGCCTATAATAATCTTATGACCACTGTCATTCCTTCTGCTATTCCTTCTGGAAGAACAGTTTGTTTAGTTCGCCCACGTTTGCGTCAACTTCGTCCTTCGATCCTCCATTTCCCACTTGCCTTAGGCGAACATGTCTCCTTTAAAGTCCCATGGCATCAGCCCTAAACGCTGTATTTAACGCCACCGTTCTGTAGGCTCGACAGATGCCTATGGACAGTAACCCCTTAGTGCTCCAGAGCAGACGCCGCATGTGTACTTCACTATTCAGGGCCGCCCTCCCCCAGAGTGGCAATACATAGAACACCACCAGGTCCACCACGGAGGCTAGCAATCTCTCAGCTATCTTCTGCCCCTTCTACACCAGGCATAACACCGTTTTTATATTTGATACAGCCACAGTTGGTTTCAGAACATACTTCACAAAAAGCGTGACCGACATGGACTGGTCTAGCATCACACCCAGATACTTCACTTGTTGTCTCTTCATCCTGCTACGTCTTTTCCTATTAGCCGTATCACGTAGATACGCAGCAATCTCTTCGTGCCGTACAGGAGGATTGCGTATTTTTGCCTCACCAGTATTAGATGGTGTTTTTCCATCCAACTCTCTGTCCTTTCCAGAGCTTCACTGAGCTTGTCTTCAAGCTCTTCTTTATTGTATTCAGTCATTATCGGCGTCAGGTTGTTGGCATGAGCGGCGATTTTTGTCAACCCTTGAGAGGTTAGGGAGTCGCACAGAGCCCCAATACGGGGCCCGGTGGCACTCCCGTAGTCATCTTAAGGTTTCCACCTTCATACCACTCTGGTGTCCGTTCAATCAGATAGTCAGCTATAACCTACATAAGGCTTGCCGAGATACCCTTCGCGGCCAGTGTGGTATCACTTCTCGTCTCATGGAACTGAATGCATTCTCGACAACGAGCAAGACCATAAGTCTCTCTGTTTCCATTGTCTTTGTCGTCGTTCTTTGTCTACGACTTCCAGTATTGTATGGATATAATTTATTATTTGCTTGACATATAAACCTAAATCCTTTTTGGAGCTGACCCTAGGCTAACATTTAATGTCCGCGGATTGCTTTCGCATTGCTTCGTAAGACGGACCCTATACATGCAAACTTGCAACTGTGGGGATCGAAAACGTGCACCTATGTGTCTCTGTTGGTCGCAAGACGCACACGAAAGCGTCCACGCCACCGCGCTCAACTAACATATTTACATAAAGCGTACTTTCTACCAGTGAATTATTTTTCTTATGCGTGTCTAGAGTAGCATTTTGCCTCTTTGTAGGCCTGAGCATATTCGACAACAGTTCTTTCCGACCACCGAGGCGTCGGGGCCGTATCCTTGTGTGAGCTCTACAAGCCATCCCGCACACCCTTCCTGGATCCGCAATTTCTCGCAACGACCAGCACGTGTCGAACGTCGTTTTCTACTAGTGCGACGATATTCCGTCAAGTCCGAGTCACCGATGTGGTCGAATCGAAAACCGCACCGTTTTGTGTTTAGCGCGGCATGCAGAGTCAAGCTGGCGAAGCACAGAGCTTTTATTCACTTAACCTGCATTTTTTCTCCGAGAAATGAAAAAATAAAAGACGATTCGATTCACGCGAATCGGTGCTTTAAGCCGTCGAGGTGGAACTGGAAGAATCGAAGAATTCGCGATTTGGAGGTGTGCTGCAATGTAAAATTATGTCAAGATTAATATTGATTATACTAATGAGTGTGGATGGTAATGTACCATCTCTTTTAGTGTTTCTGTGCTCTGTGCTGCCCGCCATCCCCTCCGGCATTTCCTTTCTCTAAATTGGAAACCATAAAGACCAATTTTAGAGTGGCCGTTCCTAGTCTCGAACCCACTAGCACACGAATGCACGACAAATGCTTAGCCACTAGGCTACCGTACTCATATATGTACGCTCAGAAAAGAACGTCTGTACTCTATCATAGAAATCGAAAAAAAATCTTTGTTAGGTTCCTACGTAAGGGGGTATTGCACACATGTGCCGAGGACAACAAATTCTCCCTAAAAAGCACCAGTATTGAAGTGAAACATCGGACGCTTATTTAGTCGGGTAGCAACACGTTTACCTTAAAAAAACTCTTGGTCCCGAACAGGACCGCCGACCGCCGGTAAACCGGCATTCTCGTCGCCATCGTAATCGTCCTAACGGTTGCAAGGCCAAGGCCTGTCCAGTGACCTAACCAGGCTCTCCACTCAAATCGCGCCGAAAGGCTATTGTGGCATTGGGAAGGTCAGTCATTAGTTGTTGTCTTTGTTGTTGCTGTCGTTCTTGTTTTTAGGCGGCGGCGGTTGTTCTTAATCGCTCAGCTGTTTGGCGGCAAGACGTCCTCTAGCTCACGTGTGCTCGTAGCTCGCTGATTAGAGAGAGATAGAGAGACACTGTACTGGGCCAGCCTGCATCTGTCTGCCCGCGAAACAACGCACGAATGAACGCCGGTGCACGTGGCGGTGCACGTGCCGGCGCACAGGCCTTTGCTATGTCGTATGTGAATCGGTTGCGGACGACGCTGGATCTGGTCGCCGTTGGTAACGCCGCATTACGTAATCACACGGACCGGAAACCGGCCGCGCATACAATTGCGTGCGTGTATGTATGTGTGTGTGTTCTGTTCGTTCACCCCAGTGCAGAGCTGCACCCCCTGTACTGCTGCGCTTATCTGCTACTGATGCTGCTAGACTGCCATTACAACTGTAACTATTACGTGCCCGTGACACAGAGAGAGCGCGCACGAGAGAGAGAGAGAGAGGAGGCGGGCGGGGGGGGGGGGGTGCAAAACAACCTTGTTGCTCGATAAGATATCCCTGGAACGCACACGTGTAACATCAGCATCAACATCATTGTTTCCTTTTTTGTTTTTGTTGACATTGCCGAGCAGCACTCGACCTCCTTCCGCGTCCAGTTGCAACTGGTTAGACAAAAATAAGCCGTTTTGAAAGGCTGGGGGCGTTGTGTTGTTTAGTGTTGTTGCTGCTGTTGTTGTTGCTGTTGCCGTGGGTGGGTGGGTAGAATCGTGGAGTAGCGTACTGCAACAGCGTGCCAGAATTTGTCATCAGGTGGAGAACACCCTTGGTCTCGTCTTCACCGTCATCATTGTCGTTTTACGTCACTATTATCATCATAATAATCAGCAGCAGCAGCAGCAGCAACAGCAGCAGTAGCAGTATCAACGGCACCAGCAGCACCAGTGCTAGTAGACGTAGTAGTAATATAACGTAGCATTGTGCGTCACAGGGGGGGGTCAAGCCTGGAGGACGATGACACGGTGTCGACGTCACCCAGGCACTGAAAGATGAGCCAAGCTCACATACTCAGTCACAATTATTTAATTATAATTATTATTGCATGTTAAACAATGTTATAATTGTGAACGTATTATCGCAATATTTTTAAACAATTATTATTATTATTATTATTTATTCACTATTTCGGTGTTTCCCTACAATTGTGGGATCTAAACGTGTACCCGCCTAGGCTCCCGCTCCTCAGTCCATGGAGCCGATGACAGCGGCGGCGTTTCCCCGACACACTGCGAGCGAGAGTTGCTGACGTAGAAACTCAGTTATTATTATTATTATTATTATTATTATTATTATTATTATTATTATAAAACCGTACATGCAACACAATTGCAAAAACTAGCGGGAAGGAAGCGAGCAAATCATGGTGAATGTTACTCAAACGTTTGCTCACAATTGTAATAATAATAGTATATTTTTTTTATATTTATTTGTTATTTTGTTATAAAAACCAGCCACTTGATGTACAGATTGAAATCCCTATGTATACGTCAGTTCCTCCAGGCCTCTCCGCTTCGAAAGCCTGTCAAGAATCTATCTCGCGTTGCCACGCTGAACTTCTCAGGCAATGCACACCACAGCCTTAGGTGTGCTGTGGGTCGTTTGTCCCCATTCGACCTCTTGATAATCTGGCCAATATGAATGTGATTAATAATAGTAATAATGATGAGAATACTAGTGATGGTGGGGTGGTGGTGATAGTGATGATTGGGGGTGGTGATGGTGATGATTGGGGGTGGTGATGGTGATGATTAGGGGTGGTGATGGTGATGATTAGGGGTGGTGATGGTGATGATTGGGGGTGGTGATGGTGATGATTGGGGGTGGGGGGTGGTGGATGGAGACGATGAGTGTTATGGTGATTATGAATGATCACGGTGATCATGATGACAATCATCTACGACAGCGCTGACGACAGATGATTACAGCGACGCTTAATGAACGATGCCCTTAAGCCTCCACCTATCTGGCCCACCCACGACTGGATGGAGACGACAGATAAACACATGGCTCACGTCGCTCATTTTTGTTGCCGCTTAATCTGCGGGTGTAGGCAGACCGACCTGGTCTTCATCAGCAACAACAACAACAACAACAGCAACAACAACAACAGCAACAACAACAACAACAACAGCAACAACAACAACAAGTGCACGAGACAGTGTTGCATCGCTACGTGACAGATGCTGCTTGTTTGTGTGCAAAGCAAACCGACAATGCGGCGGCCCAGCGGGATCATACATATATATATATATATATATATATATAGAGAGAGAGAGAGAGAGAGAGAGGAGGAAGTGAGGGAGAGAGAGGGGGGAAAGAGTGAAGGAGGCAGACAGACCAAGAGAGAACAAGGCAGGGGGAGAGAAACGTTACAGTGGAGGCTTCCAGGCAAGGTGCAGCCACTGTTTGGAATCTCTGTTAGTACAGCTGGCCGAATACGACGTGTATACGTACACGCACACAGAATATATGTAGGTATGTATATATATATATATATATATACATATATATATATATATATATATATATATATATATATATATATATATATATATATATATATATGAATGCAGACATACCGACAGCGATAAGCTAAGTGCAGGTGGACGGATAGCGGAACGGTAAGCGACCTAAAGCCTTGTTTGGCACGGAAACTGCCGTCTGGCTCCCGCCTCGCCGATCCACTTTTGGCGTATCACTTTCGGACACGTATCGCATGCTAGACGCCGGTGTCGGCAAAGTACCGGCAGGATCTTGGCCGCAACTGCCGGCCGATGCCGTGAACCGACGACGAATTCGTGGGGATGATGTTAGCTAAGATGTGACACCTGTTAACGGTGTGTCGGCTTTATCATGTTGTATTTGTATATATGTATCGAGCTGTACTTGTTGGACGTATTGATGTTGTTGCTACTGCTGATGATGAAGAAGACCACAACAACATCAACAATCATAACCATGAGAATGAACACGACGACGACAACAATAGCAGCTACAGTGACAGCTGATATTATAAGGCGGTAACAAAACTAGCAACAACACGAACAACAGTGGTCAAACGGCAAGCAGCAGTTACATTGGCAGCGCCACCTGTAGTAGCGTTACTGAAGTACCGAAAATTTCAGACACTATATGAACGACGGCGTTAAACCATAATATCAAGTGTCGATTCAAAAAGAAGAAGTCGAACAACAACACCATCGGCGACATTAACAACAAAACAAGAACAGCAACAACAACAACAACAACAACAACAGCAATGGCGACAATAACAATAAGTAGGAAAATATGAAGAAGGAGAAGAAGAAGAAGAAGAAGAAGAAATGGCATCGATAGCGCGTGGAAAATTGACTATGGAAAATGCATTGCTTCTTGACAACCAGAAACAAACAACCAGCTCTAATCACTGATGCTGTTAAGGCAGACCGTTGGAGGATGGTTGGCGGGGGGGGGGGGGGGGGGGGGAGAAGGACTAATGTGACGGGGGTTACCGATAGGATCTAGCGTGGCGGGGTTTGCCGATAGGAACTAACGTGCGAGGGCTTGCGTGATCTACTATTCGATAGCAGCACTAGCAGAAGCACTACCTCATCATCATTAGCAGCAGCAGCAGCAACAGTATTGCCACGTAAACAACAGCCCAGCCGGTCACGCACGACGTGGAGTGGGGGAGCGGTATAGAGGGCAGCTATGCGGCTCCTTCCGCGCCGGAACCGCCGAAGGAACCGCCCCCGGGGCCACTATAGCGTTGGCCCAGGCGCTGCCGGCTATCGCTGCAAAGTTACACTGTAACGTGACAGCTGCTCTCTCTCTCTCTCTCGCTCCAAGGGGAGGGAGAGAGAGATTTATTTTGGCACACTGGGCTGTGGCACTTTCTGCCCCGGCACGGCGGTGCCACCACGAGGGTGAGGAATACAGACCTCCTAAACGGAGGTCAGATACGGTGTGTAACCTCAGCGTAACAACCGTAATTCGGCGGGCGAATTGACCTCATAGTTACGCTGCTGCTGCTGCTGCTGTTGATGATTGTAAGGATGATCACGGTTATCACTATGACCATGGTGATGACCGTTCATAACATGACAATGCTAATGTTTGTAATGGTCACATTAGCGTGACGTTGAATGCTATGGCTACACCGTCTGCACCTGCACCACCACCACCTGACCTCGGTCGTATTGTCGTCATTCCTAAGATTTCTTTATCATTATCATCTTCTCTAATCATTTTTATAGAGAGAGAGAGAAATCATGCATCGCGATATCGTTAACCTTCCCGTGCGCTCATGCCCGTTCTTTCATTGACCCCGCTGCGCTGATTATTAAGAAGAATGTTCCTAAATATGCACGAATACGCTTGACAATTATAACCTGTAATGATCAGACTACACTCACTTACACCTTGCGTACGCGGCTGCTACGGATGACATTCGTCATCCATATTATATATATATATATATACATATATATATACATATATATATATATATATATATATATATATATATATATATATATACATATATATATATATATATATATATATATATATCATATATATATACATATATATATACTATATATATATATTCTCTCTCTCAATCTCTTTCTCCCTCTCTCTCTCTCCTCCCTCGATATCTCCATCTCTCTCTCTCTCCTCTATCTAGCATTCTCCTCTCATATCATATATCTATAACAATGCTAAAATTAGTCAGCAATCAAGGTTAACATTTGATAACTGCTGATGGAGGGGCTGATTGAGTCAGCCAATCCGAGCCTTCCCCTTTGTATTCAGCATAATATGCATGCCCTATTATTCTATTTAAATAATAGTACAGTAAGTCATGTGACTTTCCGTCCCTCACCCCCCTGCTTGCGGCAGGGCGGGTGGCGTAGAAAAGAAATGCTTTGCCCTTCAAATCGGGGTGGTAAATTCGCAGCAAAACCGCAAATATTTTTACAATTTCCTAGGATTACAACCAATTCAGGTGTTATTGACGTTGCCCACAAGCTAAGCATCTGTCACCTTTCGTTCAAAATATACACATAGAACGAGTGGTATGTACAAATAAAAATGTGTAGGCTATAAAGCAACAAAACTTAGTATAATTAGCACAATAACCGTTTACGAGTTTATGTACAAATCAAAAGTGTGTACGCGATAAAGCAACCAAACTAGGTATAATTAACATAATACAAATTACAAACTGTATAACTAAGATAATACAACATTAATACCTATATAATAAAATAAGTTTGAAACCGCTCACTATGAGTCACTTGTTTCTTCGTTCTTCAGCTGTAAGGGAAGATGTAGTTTAAAAAAGCGGCCCGGCCTGCATTTTGAAACGCCAATGGCAGCTCGTTCCAGATCGTGGGCAGCATGTAGGCCGAACGTAGCATGTGTCAAAGAAGGGTGAATCTGAACCCTGGCACCCTGAGTTTGTCCCTATAGCGCTGCGTACTGGGGTAAGGACAAAGTCAAAAGCATAATCTAAAGGAATTCCATTGTTTTGCACCTTATAGGCTAGCACCGCTAACTTTAAACGAGCTGATCAAGCTTGAGAAGCCCGAGCCTGGTGTACCATGGAGTCAGACTCGCGGCTCTAACCGCGTAATTCTGAACGACCCTTAGCTTGTCGAGGGTCGTGGAATACGTGGCGCCCCACAGAGTAATTCCGTAAGTTAGAATTGGCTTCATAAGCGCTTTGTAGACACGTACTAGAAGGTCCCGCACAGCCTTGGCTCTCCTCAAACGCACGAGTGAAGCCACCACGGCGTAGCAGATCCTGACATTTGACCTCACTTGACTATCCTATTTCCTATGCTCGTGTAACACAATGCCAAGACATTTTGCCTCTGCGCTGAGAGGGAAGACCCGCCTACTCGGAGGGCGATATTACCAGTTTTTTTACTTCTATCTCGATGCTCGTTGTGGGGTGTGGTAAAAGTAGAGTGTCGTTTTCGTCGGGTTAACGGTATGCAAGGAATCAGTCTTCAAGTAGTCCGTAGACTGTGGCTCACACAAAGCATACCAGTTGGTAGCTTGATTGCATGGCGAGTAACACATGCAAATCCTGTAACATATTTATAGGTTTAGAATTGATGCCTGCGACTCAAGGTGCGCTCAAGAAGCACTGCTCAACACACGTTTAGGACACACGGAAAATTGTCGGCTACATCTTTTGTCTAAATAAAGAAATGTGTTATGTTTAAATATGCGTGGGTGCAGTTTGTTTATCAATCCCAAATTATTATTTGGGAAATTAGTGTTCATACACAATGATATGGAATGAGAACAAAGAAATTAAAACTCATGATAAGCAAAACTAGCTCTTCGAATGAAGAGGATTGTAAGATGCCGATTTCGAAAGAAGTTAGTTAGCCAAAATCGATAACGCTATGCCTGAAGCTGGCTTACTGATGTCAATTTGTCGGCGGAACAAAGTGTGCAAATACAATACTGTAGTATCACTAAAAGCAACTATTTTAGTGATATTTTTATATCGTTCATATTGTTGCCTCCATTCAGCGCTTGGTAGTCCCAGCTTGAGTGCTACTACTGATTTTATCATATCGTAGGCAGAACCTTTTGAAACGACGCTAGCACTGACCCGTTTACATAAAATTGCAAATTCAAGTACACATTGTGCTCTGAAATAATGTGAACTCTTACTAAATTTAGGACAACGGTGCTTAATGTACAAAAATAAATAAGTCAAGCATGGTTTATTTTCATATGGTGAGTTTTATAAATCTATGACAGACGTAGCCTGCTAACATGCCACGCATAATGAAATAGCAAAATGTCAGCTAACAATGCACTGAATGTGTAATTTAATAATTTACAATCTAACTGTAGTCTTTTAAAACAATGTGACGTTTTGCACATCGCGGGCATTATTTATAGTGCTTTCATGACGTCGTAGCGTCAGACGTAGAGGTTCCATTCAATGTGAATAGAGCGGAACCCTGATCAGTTAGTCGCTACGCTGCGTCTGCACGCTGTCTCTTTCTTCATTTGAGAGCGCTCTCATCACTCAGTCTGCAAAGTTTCAGCAGGATCCACATTTCTTTTTGGGCAGTTGTGTGTGTGCAGGCAAGTGTTCAGAATCCGCGATCACACGTTCGCGCGGAGACAATTGTCCACTCCAAAGTGCTAACATAGTGAAATCATATATATATATATATATATATATATATATATATATATATATATATAAGTGTTCAGCGTGTCATTGCGGACGTAACGCGGCCATGGGACTGCGTAGTTCTCAGCCGTTCGGTCGCCGACCCGGAAGGTCGCCTGACCCAGTTGATCACCTACTGGCTGAAATAGTTCCGAAGTTGTTCGAAGCGCCGTATTTGCTCCGGGTATGCTCGTTAAACGACAAAAAGGATTAAAAATGCAACAACAACAACAACAAGACTTCGGGCAGAGTCAAAAGTTGCGCTCTTTCAGAGATGATACTTCACAGGAAGGTCACTTTTGCAGTTAACTTTACAACAGAATGTTGTAGTAAGAAGCTTTTATATGTGATAGTGGTGAAACGGTCGATGTAATGTCGCTTATAATACGAGTTATTGTCATCAGCACCTTTCTTTACTCGGGCCATAACTAGTCAAACTGTCAGCCCTCTGCAATCGATAAGAAACGGCTACAGCTGAGTAATACTTTTATGCTTATTAAAGGACAATAAAGTAAAAACAACAACAACAATTGTCTTGCACATGACTATCTTCCTACCTCTCCATGCTCTTATTTTTCTGTCCGAATGTCTCCGCATTGTTTTCTTTCATCTTACTGTCCTAATGTCTCTCTCTCTCTCTCTATCTCTCTCTCAATCTCCCTCTTTATGTCGATTGGAAATCGTCGTCGAAAACGACCGCGACTCCACCACACGTAGAGGGTCCAGCCACATTCGGCCGAAACCACGAGTGCTACGAGACAGAGCGTCAGAATTCGTGCGGCCACCTGATGCTCCCGCATAAAGTCGACCGCCAGATAATCGACGCCAGCCCCGGGACAGTTGTTGAGCGCGTACCGGATGATCACAGACTCGAACAGGTAGCCTCCGGCAGTGATGAGCGCCAGCAGAAGCGGACCATTCGGCGGCGGTGGCGGCGTCGAACGCCACAGGTTCGCGTACAGTCGGACGCCATCGAGCGTGCCCAGACAGGCGGTGAATGACTCGAGCCACGCCAGGTCACCGACGATGTTCGACGACGCGTTATACGGCGCGCCCCGACACTGGCGGCGGACGTCCGTCAACGCGATCCGTGGAAAGTTCGTCCAGCGGGGCACGGCAAAGCGCACCACCGCGTCGCACATCCACTGGACGACGACGGCGACGAGGTGATCGGATAGCTGCGCTTCCGCGTACGAATACGTCAGCGCTGCGACGTCATCGACACAGTATCGTACGAGTGTGTGCAGTTGCGCCGCACAGTGCGTGACCAGGTCCAGGACGAGCGCCGTCACGTTCCTACCCAGCGCCGCAACGGGTCGTAGAGATTGCGTCAGCGAAGTGACAACTGTGGCTAGCGCCGTCATCGCTGTCTCGACTCCAGCAAGGGCTGCCGTTACGCCCTGCCGGACGCCGCTGACCAGGCGATCCAGGACACCGACGTGCGATTGGGTCTGCGCATCTTGAGCAGAATTTGCACCTCTCTCGGTTTGGCGTTGGAGGTCGGCGTAGCGCCGCTGCTCGTCTTCGTCCGCTAGCCAGTGATCGCAGAACGCCGTGCGCAGGTCGCGGAAGCTGCCGTAGAGCTGACGATGGTCGACGTCGCCGGCCAGACGGTCGAGCAGCTCGTCACAGGTGACGATGCCCCGATCCTCGGGACAGGTCACACGCCGTCCTGGTTCGAATCGGTCTACAAAGCAGTTGTACATGGCAAGCGAAGCACGTGCCGTCGTTTCGGCTGGCCCTCCGAAGCACGTGCGCTGTACGAGCTCTACGGCGTCTCTCCAGCAGTCATTGTTGTCGCCCTCTTTGTTGTTGTTGCTGCTGCTGTTCTCCTCGTTTTTGTTGCTGCTGTTATCGTTGTCGTGTGAGGCTGACAGAAGTGGCTTCGTCACTTCAGACCGTCTTCTCAGGAGGTCTTCGTAGACGTCACGCGAAATCGACGCCAGTCCTGGAACGGACTGGAAGCCGAGCAGAACAACAATCGTAGAGAGAAGGGTCAAGCTTATGACGGTACTCATCACTTGTCATGCAAACGGCTGTAGCATTAACAATGTACACTCGAACCACAGCAGAATGCTGTGCGGCATTCGACTCAACAACCAACAGCTGTTCGCTGTTACAGAAGAGGTTCTGCGCGAGAAGCTTGGCGGAACGTACAGTTCTCATTCAAATCATACGCATTGCTACATACACAGTAAAATGGAGTAAAGCCAAAACACGGGCTGAATGAGATCACTGACATCGAGTACGGGTGGTGCTGTATGCAGTGTTAATAGTCGTAACAAATTATGGGATTGCGCGTTCGAAAAAACGGTACCCCCTTCACGAGGTACCGATTTTTCTTAAATCCAACTCTCTAGCTTGTCTAACCACATACATGACTTGATATTGATAGAATCACACACAGCGTGTCACGTCGTCATGGATTGTGCAATGTTTACAAAGTCGTAATCACTTGACGCTATACTGGGGTATCTATCGACATGGCATGTCGTTCGTACCCGTGCACGCAGATAGGATGGCCGCAGACGTCGCCAACTAGACGTTGTGGGGACATTGACTTCGTGACACATTAGCGGCACAAGCTGACCACGCGTCGATGCGTGCACGATACCGGTGCACGTAACTCAAAGGCTAGCAGGTGTGCACTACGTCAATTAGTTCGCCTGGCAAATAGGGCACCCGTGCCAAAACTTTCGTT
Organism: Dermanyssus gallinae; assembly: GCA_003439945.1. Taxonomy (NCBI): domain Eukaryota; kingdom Metazoa; phylum Arthropoda; class Arachnida; order Mesostigmata; family Dermanyssidae; genus Dermanyssus; species Dermanyssus gallinae. The sequence goes on from QVRM01005042.1 coordinate 53,318, forward strand.
CAGTACTCAGAAGCTCAGCGAGCAGAGACGTCAAACGTCAACAAAGCGCCCGCTCCAACTGTTCGCCACATGTATTTTTCTCGCTGAGTGCATTTGCTAACAAACGAACTCAGTGAGAAAAACTGGCGCCTGTATGTCATGCCGGACCTTTGCTTTTCGTGCTAACTAATCGTACAGTTCTTTGCTATCTAATCTACAGGGCGATTGTCAATTGAGTGCATCGATTAAAGCTCATACGCGTAACGTGTGTCTACGGCAATGAACTATGCAATTTCCTGAAACCCTGGTACTTCTTCTCTCTCTCTCTATATATATATTGTAGCATCTCTGATTGTCCAACTAATCGTCTAAGTATATATATATATATATATATATATATCTGATTGTCCAACTGCTCGTCTAAGTACATATATATATATATAACTTATTAGGCTGATTACGCACACGGTCAGATATGCGATCGGACACACATGCACTCACGGATAAAAAGTAATAGATATAGAAGTGCTCCGCCAAAGTGACAAGAAACATGAAGACATAATAGATCTAATCGATAGGACAGCGTCTCAATCACTTGTTGAGCCATCAGCTATAGTGTGCCAATCCACATGTTTCAATCGTATCATGCATACTGTGCTCTCCTGTTTTAAGGGGAATGCGCCAATTTGGGGGCGTTTATCAATAACGAAGTCTTATTTTCGTAGGTACTGCCGTCCGTCTCAATGCGCATTTGTTTGCTGAAACCCGTACGTCAACCGGTTTTTGACGACACTGTCTTTGATACAAGTACTATTATTTTACTGCTGTTTCCCGGGCATACCTAATACCGAGGGCTGCTGAAATTAAACTCATAGCAAGGTGTGCATGGCCATACACACGGTCATATATGCAAGGTGTTCTGTCTAATTTAGCGCGCACATTATCGCACCTTTTTGAGCCCGTATCTGAAAGAAAACAGATATTTGGATACATTTTTTGCGTGAGTCCACAGAGGAACTTTAGACAAACATTTTCGTTTTTATTCATATCCCGCTCACACTGATTATATATATATATATATATATATATATTCTTTTTTTGTACAAGTTACAGCTTTATTTGCATCTATATTATATATACACACCGAAAACGGCAGCATTCAACGAGTACATATCTGAATGGAGAATAAGATGGCAGACATTTACCCGTTCCTTTATGAAACCCACGCAATAACGTGTAGATCGTGGAAGCGCTGCAATTATGAAAATATACGCCTAATTGCACGATTTGCTGTACATGGAAGTTCCATGAAATTTTCTCGCTATGCTTGTGCAAACTCTGCAGAGGACAGCGTGATTTACATCACCCTTAACAATGCGATAAAGCAGTTCCGTTGGCTCGACTTTTGGAACCGTGTTACGATTAGTATGAGCAGGAGCGCCTGGATCTTTCTGAAATCGGATGACAGTCCTTACCTGCCACTTAGAAGACACGTCATGTATCCACGGTTTCAGGACAACTCGTGAAACGTCTTTTTTATGGTTTCGCCTTTCTAAAAAAGTGTGGCGGCATGGTGTCTCATTCACTTGACACCACACTTAGAATGTGAACTCCGACCGAGAATTTGCTTTTTACCGCAACAGGGACTTCCATACCTGGATCGAGGGCAAAGCAGCGATCGTTCCTGCTATCGTTTTTTGCATTTACGGTGAAAATTTGCTCGTGAGGGAACAAACAAAAACAGCATACAGCTTCGTGGTTGAGAGAAGATAAAAGCAAATGGTATCGAGCAAGTCTATTAGCTTTTTTCGGCCTCACAAAGTATTTGTCTGATTTGTATGACGATATATATAGAGTCAGATTTATTATCACACATGTTGTGTAGAAAAAGTACAGTTAAAATATATGCATATGTATACATACACACAATTGGATGTATAAAATAATAGATATATAAATGACTATATATATATACATCCAAGTGAATGAGACACCGAGCAAGATGGCTTAGTGGCACAGCCTTTGTCTTGCATTCGGGAGGACTGGGTTCGAACCCCAGACCGGCCACTCTTAAATTGGTTTGCATGGTTTCCAATTTAGACAAAGTAAATGCCGGAGTGGAGTAACATTAGCCATGACATGAAAATTCCGTACACGGGCAATTGCCTTACGGAAAATCTAAACAAAAAAAATAAATATATATATATATACATCCACGTAGACACACCATGTGTGTATAGATGAACTTTGCATTACCTGAACATCTTTGACAACGAAGTCGCTCTGCCGGGGTTTTCACCGGATACAGTACGTATTTTGTCCACGCTGGTTGAAACAAAGTACTTGTCTGTCTCTTGGGAAGAGGGCAGCGATTACACTATTGAAGTCCCTCCTTAAACCTGTCACATTCCACCAGCAGTGGCTGTTGAAGGGCGCCACTGACCGTCATCATCGCGCGTAGACCGCGTTAGTTAGGTCGAGGGTGAGGGCCTTTAGCCGATCTACAATTTACCTTGGCCTTCGCGGTCGGGTCAGCTTCTCGCTGCCTCCAGGCCATAGCTGACGCAGACTACCATGTTGCCGTTGAGGTTATGCGTTTGTGTGCGCTTACAAATAAACCCATCAACTTATTTATGTATAAGGGGAGGGGGGAAGGAGCAGGGGTCTTCTGGCCTACGTATCTATCCAACTAACGCTCAGGGCGACTACGAGGCCGCTTTGAGGTGAATATTTCCTCAACCAACCGGTCGTTGGGTGTATGTGTGTGTACGGACGAAAGCAAGCTGTACCTGTTACTTCAGCTGCAGCTCCGGTACTGCTATCCGAAAGCGTACGAGGGCATAGGCCACAACCACACCCCGCCGTCTCCTGGACTATAAGATGGAGACGACAGAGCTGCAAGGGGTAGAGGATGATGACAGCAAAACCGGGCCTGGCAGGAATGGGGGCTAGTTGTTGTTGTTGTTACGAATCATGTTGGTGCTCTTGTTGCTGTGGTGTTGCTATTATGGTGGTTGCCGCTACAGTTGTTATTGCTATTGTCCGTGCGGGTCGAGTTATCCATATAGCTAGCGGGTCTAGCCCTTGCTTCTGAATCTGGCTTGTGTTTTTGGTCGTTTTCCTGCTTCTTCGTTTTTGTCCTCTTTTCCCCTCCTTGTTTATACTTCGGTCGGCTCTCGATCGGTCGATCTGTCTAAGACGACCGTCTCCTGTCTGGCACTAGGCCTTACGTCCACCTCAACAACCACCCCCGGCCACAAAATCCCAGCCACCAGCCAGCCGCATAGTTCATCACTGCCTTCACGTCACTTCACTTACCGCTGTCGTATCGCTGCTTCGGCAGGCGTGAGGGGCTGCAGCGTAAGCACACCATCCCCCCCGTGATAGATAAATGAATGAATCAATGAAGAATCAGCACGACAACGATATATTGACATGGGAATGTTATTTCCGCGCGAGGCTATCGCCGCGCAACTCATCCACGTGCTCTGCTGGAGCCTTTAGTCGTTTTTCCCCTGTTTGCACTCAACGACCGTCGGTGGCACTTCACGCACGCATATATATATATATACATAGAGAGAGAGAGAGAGGGAGAGAGAGAAAGCGGCTGAGAGAGAGAGATATCAGTGCCTCAAAGGGGGGGGAAACTGCAATTATTCGTGACCACGGCAACGACAGCCACGAAAGCAACAACAACAACAACCTCAGCAGCAACAACAACAACCAGGAGTCGATAGTGCCAACTATTGCGACGTTGGTAGCTGTCACCTTCGATAGCTGTGAGGAACAAGAGCAAGCGACGAAGACGGGCTCGGCTGCACGACAACGAGAATGGCAATGCCGTTGCCACGACTTCAAGGCGCCGCTGTAGTTGCCGCTACTGCTGCTGCTGCTGCTGCTGTCGGTGCTACTTCATGAAGACGTTGAAGTGCAAACAGCGAAAAGAGAAACGAGCGAAACAAAGCGAAAAAGTTCAGTGCTCATTCTTCTCGAATCTCAATCCTCCGAACTCGACCCGTTCGTTGGCTTGCTGACGCATTCGTTGTTTCGCGTCTGCTGTGCCACTATCGATTTCGAACAGCTGACAGACAGATAGACTTGAGTATAGTCTGTATATAAAACAGTCCTACTGGTACTGGAATTGTTGTTGCTGTTGTCGTCGGCGTCGTAGTGGCTCGCCCCTGATCCTGCTCCTGGCAGATAGATACCTCAGCAGGAACAGCAGGGACACAAGGTGGAAGTGAGGTACGCGGACTGGTACAAATTGCTAGTCAACCTGGTATTGCGCACGGCCTCTGTCTGCTGGCTGTTGGGGCGACCAGACGTTCAGAAACGGACAGAGTAGGGCATTAATGATTTTATATCAACGGCTGGGTATTGCCTTATGTAACAACAGCAGAAACGCTAACAACAACAACAACAACAACAACAACAACAACAACAACAACAACAACAACAACAACAACAACAACAACAACAACAACAACAACAACAACAACAACAACAACAACAACAACAACAACACAACAACAACAACAACAACAACAACAACACAACAACAACAACAACAACAACAACAACAACAACAACAACAACAACAACAACAACAACAACAACAACAACAACAACACAACAACACAACAACAACAACAACAACAACAACAACAACAACAACAACAACAACAACAACAACAACAACAACAACAAACAACAACAACACAACAACAACAAACAACCAACAACAACACCAACAACAACAACAACAACACACAACAACAACAACAACACCAACAACAACACAACAACCTGCAATAGAGCAATAAAGGCAGAAGCAGCAGCAGCAGAACAATACTGCCAACAATTGACCGTAGCAAATACAATAATAGCGACAAGGATTGCGGTCCAAACATATGAACTACAACGAGGCTGACAGCAATAATAGCTAGAATATTGATAACAATAGCAGAAACGAGTACAGAAAAGCAATAACACATTAGTAACAACAAATACAATCACAGCAAACGCACCCGACGACCACGGCAGTGTTGACAAAAGCTATATAAATATATATTTTATCTTCTCGGTTCCAAACCGTGAAAGCTTTCAACGTAAAATATAGAACAATTGCTATTGAAATAAACTTGGCAACTACGTCACGCAGCACCATCACTTTGGTACGAAAATGGTGGCAACATTAAATTTGCTATTGCCTAAGAATAGTTTTTAGGCGTACATTTTGGGTCGCAATGGCAAATGTTTACGGCTCTACTCGTCATCTGCCTTTGAGTACGCAAACTAGCGACTAGTATCTTTTATTATGCGGAATTTTCCGCCGAACACGCCGGAATGATTGGTTTCTTCATGCGTTAACCGGCTCTCTCGCAACCGTAGATTTGCACAACTATGTAGGAGAAAAATGGGCAGAATAACTACTTTTATAAATCTCATCCTCACGTTTAAAAAGGACGTTTTTCACCCCCTTCTTTTATAGGGAAAAGCTATTTTCTTGTTGCCGAGTTCTACCAAACCTTAAAATACGTACATATTGTCATGATGCATCCTGTATATATATATATATATATATATATAAGCTGCAGAGATGCGTGAAAGTTACGCTATTACTACAAGTTTGATATGAATTGGCACGTGTGGACCGCCAACGCCATTATATATTATAAGAACGCTATACTCCACCAGACAGCCTCAACCTCCTTAGCGTTCTCCCAGCCGATTGATGTTACCCGAGAAGTAGTTACCGACGAAATCGCTACCACTTCTTACACGACTTAAATCTACAGGAGCACTTCAAATTAATCTCTCCCTATCTCTCTGCCTGTATCTTTCTCTCTCTCTCTCTCTATATATATATATATATATATATATATATATATATATATATAGCCCTAAATTCATTATTTATAAAACTTCATATATATATGCGTAGTTAGCAGCATCGCTTTTCTATCGCGGACGCCAAGGAACTGGCAGATAACTTCAAAATTGCCGGGTAGGCCTAAGCCGTGACGTGCGGTGACTGGCAACGCTTGAACAGTAACGCGGGTATAGCGCCCATCTATGATAATATATCGTGTTGTCAATTTCGTTTTATTCTCCTTTTTCTATATGTATATCTATATTTCACTCTGCTTCCACTTCATGCCGTCGACAATGTTTGTACAAACATTACACTCAATAGGGCTCTGTCTAGCTATCTATGTACACGCTCTCAGGATGGCCATGGAACAGGTTTTCGGCTCGGGGTCGGGATCGGAAGCAGCTATCGCTGGGCTTTCAAGTCCGGCAATCCAGTAGGTCATTCGCTTTTTCTTGCTCTCTCTCTCTCCCTTTCTGTTGCCAGACTCTATGAATATAATCATCATCATCAGCAACAGCAGCAGCTACAGCATCACCAGTTATACATACGAGGCGAGATAACCGGGCATCCTGGCTGCTGCGACAGGCGTTACGACAACAACAGTAACAACTCCCCCAGCCACAACAGGAAACGAGCCATCGGCCACGACGAACTTCCTGGTGACCTATCTGGCCAGCGGCTGGAGTCCGGCTGCATCCGCCTACAGCAGCAGCAGCACTCGCTAGAGAGTCTGACAGAGCTCTCGGCCGGTCTATTCGGCGGTATGGAGTTGGCAATGGTTGTCTAAGAATCGTAGTCGTAGTCGTCGTCGTCGTCGTCGTCGATGGACCTCGACTGGACTGAATCAGGACATCAGTGCCGCCACCACCAGTGATCTCCCACACCTTCCTGTGCCAGTTCGGCTTGCTGCACCAGGCTCTAGTAGTTCAGGACTACGAAGTGGCACAACCAGTAGTTCTTCAGATCGTCCATTCTCGTTGGCATTCTCTCTCTCACACACACACTTTCTTTCTTACTCTCTCTCTCTCTCTTACTTTCTTGCTTTTGGCGTAACGCCTCTCTCTCCCTCTGTTTCGGCATCTATATGCCTATGTATCTTTCTTCTTTTCTTCCCTTCTCGCCCTTTTCTCTAAGGTTTGCTCAGTTCGCCTTCTATTCATATGTTTCGTTTGGCCTTCTCGGCCGTCGTCGACCTGTTTCTCCCCTCTCGAATGCCATCGTACACTACTCCACTACAACAGCATTTAATTACAGCTGGGGTCGGGCCGCCAGTAGCCTCGAGAGCACTTCCTTTTGTTGAAAGTCGTCCTCGCGCGTACAATTGGCGGCACCACCACCACCACCAAAACCACGACGCCTAAGGGACCAATCGCGACCAGAATCGGGCCGCGACTATCTGCTGGCCCAAGCCGCGGTGCCGCCGTCGAGTATCACAAATGATACACGATGATGAGGACGACGAGGCACCCCTCTCCTTTCCCCACGCCTCCCCCGCCTTCTCGGCGCTTCTACAGCCAGATCATCCAGAGCCGATGGTGGTGCGGTTGAGATTAGTGGCGCGCGGTTGGCGGTGCCTATCGTACTGTCTGTTCAACGCAGTACCTTACCGCAGACCTTACAGCATCGCATGCATCACGACTAGTGACCCCGGAAGCGGGGGACAGCGGGGTCTACGGCGGAAGGCCTGTACTGTCGTAGGCCCGTGTTTCGCCAAGTCTTGCTTGAAGGGACCCGGGACCAACCGGGTCGATGACTTCCAGCGAGATTCGAGTACGGGCCGACGCTACCATATGTCGCCATCCGCTCAACACACAGACCGATATCTGTAGGCAGGTTCTATGCACTGAGGTGTCGTAAGAGCAAGCCCTTCGTGTCTCTAATATTTATATATATATATATATATATATATGTATATATATATATATGCCGCTACCACTGGGGTCTTCTATACGCAAGTTCTAAGACATGAAAAAGAGACTGTCTTAAGAAAGCCCCTAGAGATAACCACGTAATTCAGTGTTGTATTGGCGTGCGCCACAGCGTGTACAAATCGCCAGAAAAGTTGTGCCAGAGTTACCAACAACGATAGCTTCGAGGCTCCGTTTGCGACACTAACCAGCTAGACAAAGGAACACTGGACAAGACAGAGAGACGTAACGACATTATGTGAAATTATTTTCGTATACATATTACATGTATGTGATCTGTTATCGAAAACCGACTTATACGAGACGACAACAATACAATGCGCTCCCTTGTACGATAGCGTGGACGCTCTAGAATCTCCTATTTAGCCTTTTCAGGACATAGGTATTTTTCTTGTATTCCTTATCTTTCTGAGCAGCTAGCCACGCACAATCCTCTATGGCTCTAGCTCAACCTTAGACAGGGGTGGAGCGTTAATTGCCTCCAGCTCAATTCCAATTTGAACGAACCGTCTACAATATTGTTTAGTCTCCGGCATCGGGCAGCGCAACTGAGTATTCGAGCCAGTCCTGCAGGCAGCGCAGCTACCTGCCTGGAGACCCTCTACATCTAACCGGATTTCTTCAGAAAATAGGAAAGGAAATTTAAATCATCATAGTCGTTTAGTTGGTTTATATAAGATCAATCTAGCGCAAACATACACGATAAGATCTATATAATCATATTAGTAGTACG
>QVRM01005043.1:0-10000 GCA_003439945.1 Dermanyssus gallinae
ATCTTATTTTTGTTTTGCCACTATTTTGGTAGGCTTTGTTCATTCATCATTTTCATGAGTCGTTGCGGAATGCGCGGCACACATATGATGGCGTGGCGTAAATTTTGGCCGGGTCTTTCCATGGGATTAGTTGGCTCTACTCACAAGCATAAGTCTATCTTATTGATTCCCTATAATTACACTTTACAGACACACTTCCTCATGGAAGTGTGCCTGGCCAGGTAAAAAGAGAAGTCGTGTACCATAACACTGATTGCGTCTAGCAAGATGGAGCATCAGTAGCATCATATGCACCAGTATGCGATTTGTGAAACCCGACGAAGAGAGGCGCAGCTTTGCCTCCATGTCCATAATAAATTATGATTATTATTATGGACATAACAAGTGCTACGTCGAACCCAAGCTACAAAACTCAGTGGAAGTCTACTTTCCCAACTTCCAAACTAATGAAGTGGGTCAAACTCAAAATCACCGTACCTGCTCATCAAAATAAGCCTTACCTGCACAGAGAACTAGAGCGCAAGATTATATTAGTTCTCCTTTAATTTATTTTTTCTTCTTCTCTTTTTATTATTATTATTATTAGGACAATACAGTTGTGAGGTGTGAATGTGTATCCTCGTTGTTTTATGGTTACCATCTAGCTATTCTCAGCACATCTCATCTAATATCGACGCGGCATTTCCTCTGCCAACTGCCAGTGAAAGCAGCTGCCTCAGAAATTCGTCTTCGCGTATATTCCCCGGTGTTTGCTCGTATTTGATCACCTAAGTTTTTTTACGAATTTCCTTGTACTTCTGCTGACCGTGCCCATTGTTTCCATTGTAATCGGCACGAAATTGTATCTAGGCTGTAATTCTGTGTATTTACGTCGCTTTTCTTTTTCTGTGTGTTCGGCAACCCATCCCGCCTCCGTCGCGCTGTGGCATAAATACGACAGTGCGGCCGTGCAGGATACTCTCGCATCCCAAGCCAGGCATTTGCCTTTTTTCTACGGCGAAATGTCACACCGTCGGGCCTTTTATCGTCATGAAGTCCTAGTCTGGGTTCCAGCATGCTAGGTATTCCCGCTCTCCGGAGAGCTCTTTGAATTATTGCGTTTATTTCGGTGTGCCTAGGGGCCCGACCTTAGCTCTTGATGCAGTTCAATGGTGGAGGACATCCTTCTTCCACTGGTTTTCCACAGGCCTTACAAATGTGTGGTTCGCATATCGGCCCGCCGATTCTTAGAGCCGACACCATGCGGAACGAGATGTTGTCCAGCATAGTGCCGAGCTGCGGTGACGGGAGAGCCCTGAGAAATCCGCCGCTGAAGATGTCTCGTGCGGCCAAGAAGACCGCTTTCTCTGTGGGAGACTCAAGGCTTTCGATGATCTCACGGGCTATGACTTTGCATCTGTAGTTGTCAAGCACTCTCTGCGTTGTATGTTTTTCCCTCAGTTTGACCAGTGACTCTGCCTTCTGCTTAGCTATCTACAACCGGTGGTGAGCACTTGGGTCAACTAGCGTCTCAGCCAGCTGGCCGAATTCTAACAATGACGCTGCGTAGCATATGGGGGCCAATTCTGTTGCTGATTGAATACCCAGCCCGCCTTCTCTTGTGGGGAGACTTGCTCTTTGCCACGTACTTTCCGTGAAGTCAATGTTGAGAACTTCGCTCAATATGTCCCTCGTAGAGTCGTCATACGATTGCAGGGCGTCGGGACATTGGCTTGTCGGTGAAGTGCGTAGTGTGTAGTTGAATTTCGGGAAGCCTAAACTATATCTCCAAAGGCATAGTGCCGCTTGTGAGTGCATATCCAACAGACGAGGTCGCGTCTGTAGCAAAGCGCGGCGTTTATCTCCTAAGGTCTTGAAAATACTTTGTGGACTGAGTGAAGCCCCAAGTACCTCTAACTCGACCGGGTTAACTCGCCTGCAGCCTGGTAAAATGGCAGCAATTGTTTCGTATGCCTCGTCTCGTTCTTTAGTGTCCGCCCCAACCGTTATTACTTCGCATTTGGAAAGATTGAGAACTGTCCCCCCTTCATTCGCAAACTGCAACCCCTTGAGTATGTCAGCGGCCACCACTTTCTGCCGGTCCTCCTTATGCACCATCATCCAGGTACCAGATGTTTAGCGAGCTTCTCATTTGTGCCACTAAACTGGAGATTCCTAGGCTAAACAGGGCGGGGCCCGGTGGATCTCCTTGTTGCACTCCATTTATCGATTTAAGTGGTTCTTTGTCACACCAGGCAAGAAGTGATGATCCCTGTAGCTTTGCCATACTAGCGGCAGGAGTTCCGGTACGTGAAGTACTTACTTCTTCTAATACTACGTCGCGTCGTATTGTGTTAGAGGCGTTGCTAAAGTCTAGCTTGACTAGAGCCCGCACAGGACCGTCTGTTTCTATACATGCTCGTACAGCGTGAACGGCTATCTCCGCGCCTCCTTTTATAGAGACCCCTATTTGCCCCTAAAGCTTTCATTATAGAAGTTTTACTGAAGTTTTACTGATGGCAATAGCCACCTTTGCCACAAGCCTTCGTATCGTGAGGCCACACGCTATGGGTCTGATTGAGCCGTCCTTTTTTTTAGGGCTGTAAGGTTTGCCCCGTAAAAGATTGTCAGGCATAGAGAAGGCAGGCTGCCGTTTAGTGCCGAGGCTACCAGAGAGCAGACTTATTCTAGAACTCTCCCGGATGAGAGTATTAAGTGGTCTAGCATTTCCCGAAGATGTCGGGGACGCAGCCCATCTAATCAAGATCCAGATGCTACGGCGAAAGATCGGACGGCGTTAGAAACCAATTTATGATGTATAATGTGTCTTCCTTATGTTAATGATGCCTGGAGGCATCCTAGGTGTTCGCTTGCATCTGATAATGGAAAGGGGTGCTTTCTTCTTAATTCCCGCTCCAAGTGATCGTTGGATGGTGCAAAAGAGTCGGTCGAAAGCAAGATCCGTGCGGCGGAACACACATCGCCTTCAGCCAATTTGCGCTCTGCCATTTTTCCCCTGTCGTGATCTGTATCGAGTGGTATATCGTACTGTATAATGTTACGGTTACACTCGTCTAGAAGACTTACGAGTGTTTTCCATCGCGACTCAGTAACGTTGTTTCTGATTATTTGGCATAATGATCGGTCATGATCAACATGCTGGGATGCGTAGCATGAGTATTGGCATACTAAGAAGCTTCTCCCAAGACGCATTGTCTTTCCTTGTGTTGAAATTGGAAAGTGCTTTAGCGTATGCTGCGCAGCATATTTCTCTGACCCTCTGGGTATCGCTTTGACTAGTTTAATGTTTTGATGCACCCTGGGCCAGGGAACGGATTAGCGTAATTGAATCGAGGTTCGCATCCAGTGGCCTGTTAGGGCCGTCTTAAGCTGAAAGGAGTGACCTGCACATTTCGCCGGTATATGACTGTTGTGATCGTAGTTGGGGTTGATCAGGGTTTATATGAGCTGAAGGTTGGGAGCTCATGGTAAATTCGTCGTGTTTTGGTGCTCAGGTTTTCTATTAAAATAGTGGGCGTTGGTGTCTCTTTACCTTCCATGGCTGATATCAAAAGTGTCTTTCCAGGCTCGGATTCTAAAAAATCGAGCACTTTCGCAACCACAGGATTTTCTTCTAGCCAGGCACTTAGTAGGCCTTTCACAATTTTCCATATCCTTAAGATATTGTCACCCATGATTGAAACCGTAAAAAAATTTAAAAAAAAATACCTGAGAAGGCAACGGCTGTTGTTGATTTTGCCGCTGTCTTCTTCTGTGGAATAGGCGGCGGAAGGTGGTACAATGTTTTACCACTCTTGTACTCTAGTACCGGTTGTGGGCCGGCGGGCCTCGCTGCGTCGGCGTATGATTCTGCCCATCCCTGCTCGTGGTGGTTGAGTTCGTGCTCGACGTTTGCTCGAAGCTGGGAAAATCGACTGTTAGATTCAAAAAACGGTTAGAAACCATTGTGTAAAGTTTCTGTCTCTCCGCCTCCATATACACCTCGCGTCGGCCATCGGTAGCCGAGTGAGCGCCACCACAGTTGGCACACCGAGCTTTTTCTCGACATTTCCTTATTTGGTGGCCGGGACGTGCACATCTCTTGCACGTAGGATCCTCTTTCTTTATGCAAGCGGATGCCTTATGTCCGAACTTCTGGCACGTGAGGCATTGTCATTATGCATATCACAAGGAATTAGCTAAGCCAATGTGCCTAGCGGGCGTATATTGTGACCATCACGTGTCCGTTTTATTTAGTCCAGTTCGATACCATTTCAGAAGTATGCCTCGAACAGAGGCAGCGTCTCCACGTTGTATGTTAAAATCCAGACCTTGTTTAAAAAGGGACGACGACCTGGTATCATCGGATGACACGTTTAGAAGGTGCCGACTTTGCGGATCAGCTATCTGGCCCGAACACCAGGAGCACCCAAGGTCTCAAACGCGAGAAGCCAGAATTCGTAAGTATACCCGATTGGTGAATTTTTTTTAGCATGCTGGTCTCTGCAAAGTGGGATGCATAGCCAGCTTCAGATGCGCCGCTACCGACCATAGAAAGGGTTAGAGAGTCGGTAACGGTTGCATCTCAAACCAGCATTTTGCCTCGCTCGAAAGGAAGTGTCATCCTGTCTGGACGTCTGCCGTCTTCTGGGCAGAGGCCTGGGGGTTCAAAGATGCATTGAAAATTCCATGACCAGAGAGCACTGCTAAAGGTCTCATTAATAGCGGCGTGTCTAGGGCGACGTCCTGCGCTGATGATACACGATAGGCAGTGATCTCCAAGTTTGTCGACGGGATGGCCACATTAACACCGCTTCATTTCAGATTTAATATTACAGCGGGATGTAAACATGGATTAACGCCGCACTTCGAGCACATATAACGCAAATATATGCATTCTTCCTTTGTCTGACTCCTTGCTCCACGAGCAAAGCCTCGTCTACGTACTTCCTACAATTTCTGGGAGCATTAACCAAGGTGAAATTTGTGCCTATCATCGCCAACTTGCGAGAATTTGCTCTCATTTTCTGCTCTCATTTGACAAAAAACATGTGACCGAAGCGCATAAAATGCATGTCGAAGCTTACGGAGAGGATGCTCTCGGCAGATCACAGTGTTTTGAGTGGTTTAAAAAGTTAGACAGCAGCAACTCCAAACTGAACGACGAAACACGCGGAAAACCGCCAAAAATGGTTGAGCATAGCACGCAAATGCAAAGAACTTGCTGAACTAAACGTGTGCCAAGCAACCGTTTGCAGACGTTTGAAGGCCATGGGGAAAATCTCGAAGTTTGCGAAGTGGTTTCACATGAACTGAGTGAAAGACAACAACATGAAAGCAAATCACTTGTGAGATTCTGTGCGCCAGGTTCAAACAGAAGTCATTCCTGCATCGGATCGTGACCGAAGGTAAAAAGTGAATCATCCTCCACAATTCCAAGCGTCAAAAGTCGTGATTACCTCGTGGCGCAGCAGCGTCATCGACTGTGAAGCCGAATCGCTTCGGAAAAAGACAATGCTCTGTGTTTGGTCGGATCAAAAGGTGTTGTCTACAATGAGCTGCTAAAACTTAGTGAAAATGTCGAGGCTGCTCGCTACAGTCAGCGAGTAATCGATTTGAACCAGGTATCGTGCGAAAAATTACCCGAATGCCAAAGACGGCACAACATCTTTATGCTCCGCACAACTCAGTGTTGTATGTAACAAGTAACGATATGCGTCACTACAGTCTTGCTTGGCAAGAAGTCGTTAAACATTTCTACAAAAGCATTAATTAACGTATACTCTCTAATAGTTTCACTCTACTAATAAACTAATTAGGTGCCCTAAATATCTGACCTACGTACTCAACGTTTGTCTTTCAAGCTTAAATTAAACGAGCAATGCATTAAAAGCATCACTGAAAGATATAGAGCATTATTTGTAATGGATTGTGCGACGTTACAATGCGGTACACAACAGGCGCAAAACGAAATGAACTACATGCTGGGTCGTATAACCTGTATTGTTATAAGCAAGCTGGGATATGTACTGTATTCGCTTCATTCATGCATTTATTATATCTATCATAACTACGCTATTCATGTGGAAAAAAACGTATTTCAAAAATACATACGCCATTAGCAAGCTGTTACTCTTGAGGCCAAGGTTATTTAAAAATATTACATGGCTTATTTCGTATTCAGGCGTATTCGCAATAAAATTGCCGAGCTAAAAGATTAGAGCGATGATAATTTTGTATGATCGTATGAATGCCACATTTGGGCATAGAATCGGTTTATGCAGCAGGTCTCTCCAGAACCAGCGGAGTCTCCAACGTGATAACTTAGAGACAATCTTGCTCTGTTCTGCTATGATCATGCTACGAGAACGATATGACGTTACCTGCGCATGTATATGCTAACTAGGGAAGACAATTTGGAAAACTTTTTCGTATTGGATACTGTCCGTGATTAATTTATTGGTATAATACTGGGCTGACGTACTATACGCGTGTACCTAAATTGATGTCTTGCATTTACTCGAAAATACATTTTATGAACAACTTGTCACTGACTCAATACGCCGGTAGTGACAATTTCACAGAGCATCACAACAGCCGAGCTCTGTCTCTCCTTCATTTCCTATTCTCTGCGACGATAAGTCTTACAGGCCATCGTCTACAGCAGCAGCTGTAGTTACGCTACTTTCAGTTGTGCCAATGCTGCTTGGCGCCGCCTGCGATTGTGGCTTGCTGACTTGAAAAAGCTTGTCGATGTGGTCGCTTTCATCCGGCTGACCGATGATTCCATCGGCGTCGGTGACGAAGTCGCTTCGGAACATGGAGTTGAGCGGCGAATCGTCACCATGCTTGCTCGAGATTCGAACGCCGCTGAATGAGGTGAGCGCTCGAGTTTTGGCCACCGACTCCTGAATGTCGCCCTCCTCAACGAACGGATAGACAATGTCGTTGTTCATCAGCCAGAGCACGATCGACCCGGTGACGGTGGTGTGGCTGCCCTCAGCTGCGAACAGAGTCGTCACCGGGACGCGGTTCTTGCGCAGTGACACCTTCAGCAAGCTGTGTCGCGGAGGCATCGCCGAGAAGCTGAACAGGTAGAGGCCCGGCTCCGAGCACCGAAACGCGCCCACCTCCTGGCTCAGTTCGGCGTTGACATTTGTGGCCGTCACCTCGAAGTTGATGTAGGTGCCTTCCCTTCGGCCGCGCGTCATCATGAAGCCCACCTGCTGGCCGACCGCGAGTTGCACTGCGGCGGCGACGACGAGCAGAATAGCGATGTTGCGCATCATCTTCTTGCACGGCGGCTTGCGGAGAACGTCGCCTTGCACAGAACGTCGGCGATTTGTTCGTGTTTCTTCTGACACTGGCTTCGACAAGGCGTCTGGCTAGCTGGCTGTCGAAACCAGCTGTCACAACAAGATTCACTGACTTTCGTCTTAGGAACTGATACCGAGACACTGCAGTGTGGAATGACTGAGTCGCTATGTTGGCTCGCTTATATACATACGTACGCTATCAACCAGCATGACCAACCAGCACTGCCAGTGCAGGTATGAACATACGGGGGAGAGGGTCGTGCAGCGCGTTCAAAGATAGCGCGCGCGTCCTGTCCGCGACAGGCATGCGAGACAAGGGGACTAAAACAACGCGATGACGATACCAGAGAGCAGCGAGAAGCTAAAGCTTGCTTGAGGTCGAAGGAGGCCTGGCTGGCTCACGCATGCATCGGCGCGCTCTGAACTATTGGGAAAGCCCTGTCCCGCCCCGCCAGAACCGCAACTAGCTCGTTCTAACCAGCATTTGAACAGGCTTCTTTATCTTCAATTCACCTCGCATTATCAAACAGAGCCAAACTGAGCCAACCGATTTTACTAGCTTAGCTTAACTCTCACTGCTGGTGACGAACAAACTCTTACGCAGCAGTGAAGTGTAAAGAAAGCAGGCTCGCTTAGTCGGTCTACTCTAAATCAAGTGAGATACCACCGCAGGGACATACATACGTATGAATAACAGAAGCGGAAGCTTCGGTCACTCCTTGTCGTCGTCGTTGTTCTAAGAAGCCCAAAGGGATGATGTCATGTGCCATACGCGCCCGAGTTACGAAGACAAAACATACACACAACAGGTCTATCTCCCGGTCAATCGGTGTTGTTCGCTAACAATATCGGCAAAATTGACCGGGAAAGCGCACAGACCATGTGGAACCGTGCATTCGCTACAGTGTGTCAACATCGGCGGCGGACCGACCAACCGGTCGGATACTGCCGAGGTAGAAACCCAGTGTTTTAAGTGTTGTGCAGTGTTGTGCGTGTGTGCAGTTAGTGCCCGGTGTATCAGTGCATCATCAGATAGGTCATTTTTGGTCACCACCAAACACCAAAAATCGCCTTGTTTCTGTCTATGGCGATTGCTAATGTATATGTATGTATCCCTAGGGGTACATATATAGCATTGTAGTCGCCGCCGCTACCGCGGCCATCTTGGATAGCCGGCCATCTTGGTCGCCACGCGGCCACGTGGCAGTGAGCGGCATCCAAGAGGGAGAGTGTTGTGGGAGAAGTTGACGTGCACTTGCACATCGACAACGTGCAGGCGCCCGCCCGGACCGACGTTCGAGTGACGTCTGACCCACATGCAGGTGCGAGATAACGTACAGGGTACGTAGGCTGACGTTCCCTGTGACGATCCCACCAATAGTTTCACTCTACTAATAAACTAATTAGGTGCCCTAAATATCTGACCTACGTGCTTAACGTTTGTCTTTCAAGCTTAAATTAAACGAGCAATGCATTAAAAGCGTCATAGAAATATATAGATCAATATTTGCAATGCATTGCGTGACGTTACAATGCGGTACACAACAGGCGCACAACGAAGTTAACTACATGCTGGATCGTGTAATCTGTATTGTTATAAGCTTCATTTGTATATTTATCATAAGTACGGTATTCATGTGAAAAAAAGCGTATTTAAAAAATACATGCCCCATTAACAAGGTGTTACTCTTAACGCCATTAAAAATAGTCCATGGCTTATAATTATTCAGGCGTCATTGCAATAAAATCGCCGAGCTAAAATATTTGAGCGATGATGGGGAGATCATTTTGTATGCATCGTATGAGTGCCACATTTGAGCATAGAATCGGTTTATGCAGCAAGTCTCTCCAGAACCAGCCTCCAAAGTGATAACTTACAGACAATATTGCTCTGTAAGCTATGATCATGCTGACAGATTGCTACGAGAACGATATGACGTTACCTGCGCATGTATGTGCTAACTAGGGAAGACAATTTGGAAAACTTTTTCGTATTGGATACTGTCCGTGATTAATTTATTGTTATATACTATACGCGTGTTTCTAAATTGATGTTTTACATTTACTCGAAAATGCATTTTATGAACAACTTGTCACTGACTCAATACGCCGGTAGTGACAATTTCACAGAGCATCACAACAGCCGAGCTCTGTCTCTCCATTCATTTCCTATTCTCTACGACGACAAGTCTTACAGGCCATCGTCTACAGCAGCAGCAGCAGCTGTAGTTACGCTACTTTCAGTTGTGCCAATGCTGCTTGGCGCCGCCTGCGATTGTGGCTTGCTGACTTGAAAAAGCTTGTCGATGTGGTCGCTTTCATCCGGCTGACCGATGATTCCAACGGCGTCGGTGACGAAGTCGCTTCGGAACATGGAGTTGAGCGGCGAAT
This sequence comes from Dermanyssus gallinae, assembly GCA_003439945.1. Lineage (NCBI taxonomy): Eukaryota > Metazoa > Arthropoda > Arachnida > Mesostigmata > Dermanyssidae > Dermanyssus > Dermanyssus gallinae. The sequence goes on from QVRM01005043.1 coordinate 9,687, forward strand.
CGTCACCATGCTTGCTCGAGATTCGAACGCCGCTGAATGAGGTGAGCGCTCGAGTTTTGGCCACCGACTCCTGAATGTCGCCCTCCTCAACGAACGGATAGACAATGTCGTTGTTCATCAGCCAGAGCACGATCGACCCGGTGACGGTGGTGTGGCTGCCCTCAGCTGCGAACAGAGTCGTCACCGGGACGCGGTTCTTGCGCAGTGACACCTTCAGCAAGCTGTGTCGCGGAGGCATCGCCGAGAAGCTGAACTGGTAGAGGCCCGGCTCCGAGCACCGAAACGCGCCCACCTCCTGGCTCAGTTCGGCGTTG
>QVRM01005043.1:15000-40649 GCA_003439945.1 Dermanyssus gallinae
CAGGTCCCGGTTCGGGCCGCAAACCTCGGCATCTAAAACCCAGACCTTGGTAGGTGTTGTTATTACGAGGTCGGGCTTTAGACCCGGTGCGCCCGGTCGACGGAATACTCGCTCACGAACCACCTCATGACCCCTTTCGCGGAGAAGACGCGCCACGCGATCACAGACGTCGTCATGTCTCTTTATGGTTTGTTTGTGTGCTGTATCGCAGAACAGAATCTGGCCCCATTTGCCCGTATATGCCTTTTACTCTCTCTTTCTCTTTCTCTCTATATGTATTTCTATATATATATATATATATATATATATATATATATATATATATATATATATATATATATTTATATATATTCAACGTCAAAGATAACGTGCCATTCGCCACACAAAGTTTTATTTTATAGAAAAATGAAAACATTATTTTTAATTAGCAATTTTATTAGAATTTGTATCTTTTCGAGTTGGCTTGTACACTTAAGGGATTATTATAACACTTTCTTACCACATATATATATATATATATATATATATATATATATTATATTTATATTCGTGTAGAGTACGCTACACACGCAATTACGTATACTACATAACCAGTTATGTATAACCTTTGCAAAATATCACACATACGATAGAACACTAATTTGCTCGACCAATCCCGTTAGTCGTTGTACGCATTCGCTGAACTGAACGCGAGCACGAATGTTGTCGGTAAGACGTTTGCTCGTTTGCGGATGCAGAAACGCCAGTAAGCCCCTACGCCCCTAATTTTTCGGACATCGGTGAAGTTCAAGTTGTTACGACCTCATCGTATGTCACTCAGCCGTAGCGTAAGCCTCAGTGAATCGAAGTAGTTTTTGAACGTCTCTGAGGACAGCCGGATACTTAGCGAGTCCGCAGTTGGCGCCCCATGAAGTGACGCCGCTGAGCTGGTAACGGCGGTCGCGGCGTAGACACATGAGCGGGCCGCCAGAATCGCCCTGAAACATACCAAACAACCGTATATGTATATATATATGTACATATATTTATTTATATTTGTATATATATATATATGTATATATATATATATATATATATATATATATATATATATATATATATATATATATATATATATATATCTATACATATATATATATATATATATATATATATATATATATATATATATATTCGCCTTCCCCAGCTGGGCGCTCACCGGGGGTTGTACCTTCTGCGCGCATGTTTCTCTGCGTCAAGGCTAAACTACCTGTTCAGGGGAATCAAGTGTTCAGCCTTCTCGCCCCAGTTGGAGGAAATAAACTTGAAGCTAGGCCTGGCGTTGGAATCTATACTTAACCTGCGGTTGCGAAACGACCCCTTAGTTCAAGCCGCCTTACCGGTAGCCAGAGGTGGACTGGGCCTGCCTGAAGCAGTTTCTCTTGCAATCGCAGCACACATTGCATCCTTGCATTCGGCGACGAGTGGCGTTGAAGCTAATCTGGACCCCGAAGCAGTTTCAAATTTTCGAGCTACGCTTGAACGAACTCAGGAAGATGCCATTGCATTTTGTGGGTCTCTACCGGAGACCCCCTCATTTCAGCGCGCGTGGTCAGAGCTGGCAAACAACGGTCGTTGGAATGGCTTATGGGACCGAACAACTACGGCCGCCAACAAAGCGAGGCTACTGGCAGTTTCTTCACCGGGTGCAGGTGCATGGCTGCAGGCCCTCCCAAGCCCTCAGCTAGGCACCCTCCTGGACGACGAGTCCACTCGCATACCAGTCGGGTTGAGGCTGGGAGCAGAGCTAGTCTCCCCACACCGGTGCAGATGCGGTGACGAGGTCGATTCCCTAGGCCACCACGGACTTTCCTGTCCCCAAAGTTCAGGTAGAATCGCGCGCCACTCAGCCCTGAATGAGACATTCAGCAGGGGGCTGCGATCGGCAGGCTACCCATGCATTTTGGAGCCGTCTGGCTTAGTCAGAGATGATGCCAGGAGACCAGATGGTATGACCTTGACTCCGTTCGAGCGGGGCCAAATGCTTGTATGGGACGCGACCGTAACCGACTCTTTAGCCCCCTCAATGGTCGGTACGGGCGCAGCCCGCCCTGGACACGCGGTAGCCCTGGCGGAGGCAGCCAAGTGCAGAAAGTACTCCAGTGTCGGCTACCCACACCTGTTCTCACCTCTCGCATTCGAGACATTGGGCGGGCCTGGAGTGCTCACGAAGAAACTGCTCAACGACGTCGGGAGAAAACTGGCACTCGCTACAGGAGACAAGAGGGCAGGCGAATATCTACTACAACGTCTCTCATTAGACGTTCAGAGGGGGAATGCCGCTTCGGTGAGAGGTACCCTGGCTAGGTGGACCAGCCCAAGCCTGGACCTAACACCTTGAGTTTTGCCCCGAGCGGGTTGTGCACATGTTCTTACACCACAATTGTATACTTTGTCACACATAAATAAATGATTATATATATATATATACATATATATATATATATATATATATATATATATATATATATATATACATACATATATTTATGTATACTAAAATATACATTTGTGATGTAAAAACATGTGCACATGCTCGGGGCATAACTCAAGGCGTTAGGTCCAGGCTTGGGCTGGTCCACCTAGCCAGGGTGCATCCCACCGAAGCGGTAATCCCCCTTTGAACGTTTAACGGCAGACGTTGCAGTAAATATTCGCCCGACCTCTTGTTTCCTGTAGCAAACGCTAATCTTCTCCCGACATCGTTGAGCAGTTTCTTTGTGAGGAACCCAGGCCCCCTTGAGCCTGCTGGCGTGGTAAATTAGCGTGAGTCTCGCAACCGGAGGAGACACATAGATGCACGGGTTTGAGCCTCACCGTTGCACATTTGTATTGATAGAGTTTTTCTTACAAAGCAATGCAAAAGCAGTCCAGTGGACGTTACTTGTTGGCTGAGGGTTAGCCCGACCTTTTTTCCACCTAGGCCCCCCAATGTCTTAAGCGCAAGGGGTGAGAAGAAGTGTGGGTAATTGACGCCTGAATACCTTCTACACCACTGCTACCGCTGGAACTACCGCGTGTCTAGGGCGGGATACGCGCATATATATATATATATATATATATATATATATATCTATATATATATATATATATATAGCTGCAGCGTTATGCGCCCCTGATACAACAGGGTGATATGTGTGCATACACTTATCAAGCGAATAAACCAATCAATATATATATATATATATAAAGTTACCTTTATAAGAATTTGTCGCATTTCATCGCTCAACGGGGCATGCGAGAACCGGCACTTTTTATCAGCAAAGCAAGGAGCGCCGGTATGGAAAAATTTGCACGGAAAGTCTTCGTGCATAAACGGACAACCTGACTTGATGCATTGGTCCCAGATGTAGAAGCGGCAGAGTTCGTATCGCTTGGCCTGTTCCACAGCGTGTGAAAACCTGCACTCAGAGCCCTACGTAGCAGAAAATTAATAATCATGAATCACACACAATCACTAGTTATAGTAAATTAGCTCTCTTTACCTAGACAGATCATGTAACAGCTATTATATTTAATTTATACATCAACAATAAATAAAAACAATAAAAAATAGCAGGGACCAACATAACTATAAAAATGGATAACTAGCAGCAACAGCAAGCAGACACTGAATCAGATTTAAACAAAAATATAGCTAATTGATAACAATACATATACATTTACTTGAAGAGCGGGTTTAGAAATAAATGCTGCTAGAAGCTGCATTGTAAAGTAAAAAGGACTAACCTTATTGCATTTGCTTGCTTGATAGTATTTACACGGCGCTCGGCTATCCGGCTCCTGAACATATTTTTTCTTAGGTGGCATTTCTGAGGGACTTCGCGAGCCCGACCGTAATTGTGCCTGCTCATGATAACGCTTCTGTAAAGGTATACAACGTTTTTCGTTGTAGCATGTATTATGCGTGTGCATATATATACAGGGTCATTCATATCGTTATGCACTTATTTCGAGGTTTGGTAGAACTCGGAATATTTTTTTCTTAGTGGAAGGAGGGGGCGAAAACGTCTTGTTTAGAAGAGAGAGTGATATTTATAAGTAAAATTATTCTGCCTTTTTTCTCCTACATAGTTGTGCAAAATCTACGTTTGCGGGAGAACCAGTCAACAAGTTCATGAAGGAACCGATTATATGAGCGTGTTCGGCGGTAAATTCTGTACACTGGACACTTCACTAGCTTGCGTAGCGAAAAGCGAATCAACAGATTAAGGGAAGTCATAAAAATATATGTTACGTTAACGTTTTTACGTAAAACGTAATTACGTAGTTGCCAAGTAATTAAGCTATTTCGACAGTCATAGTTGTTTTGTTTTGCGTTGAAGTTTTCACGTTCAGAACCGTCAAGTTTTGCCGAAACGTTTCCGCCCCCTCCTTCCATTAAGGAAAAGAATTATCTTGCCGAGTTCTACCAAACCTCAAAATATGTACCTAACTTTCTCATACACCCTATGCAAGTATGCATGCCTTCGCTTTCGATATGACTATCGAAAAAGCCTAGTTACTTGACAACTACGTAACGCAGCACCATCACATTGGTACGAAAATTGTGGACATTAAATTTGCTATTGCGTGAGCGTAGTCTTTTTGACGTGTATTTTTAGTCGCAATAGAAACATTTTACGATTTGTCACGAAAAAGCGTTAACGTAAAACATATTAACATATCGACTTTTTACGAATTTATTTAACCTGGCTATTCGCTTTTCGCTACGCAAGCTAGTGAAGTATCGTTCGTGCGTTGACTGGTTTTCCCGCAAACGTAGATTTCTAACTAGAACTATGTAGGAGAAAAAGGCAGAACAACTAATCTTATATATTTCACTCTCCCCTAAACAGGACGCCCCCTCCTTCCATTGCGAAATCTTATTTTTTGCCGAGTTCTACCAAACCTTAGAATAAGTACATAACGATATGAATGACCCTGTATATACGCTCTGACAAACACATTTTAGACATTCGTAATGGGCTAAGTTGCCTGTAACCGATATAGTTTAAATGCATATATGGTTATCGCGTTCTTGTTACTGGATATTATATAGGTTTCTCCAGTAGACGTCTGTAGCAGCAAGGCAACAACTAACAAATACAACCAGCAAGACCGGGGCTTGAACTTGCAATTGTTTTGCTAATCATATGTGCCGCGCCCGTTTCGAGCGGAGCGTTAGCCGCCTAAGCCACCACCGCTACAAAAAATATATATGGTAGTGTTAGGGCGGGGCACTAGCGAAGTTCAACAAATTTGAAATGTATGTGGAGAAGTAGCGGAGGAACTGGACATAACGCTTAATGAAAAACACAGCGCAAATTTAGTATTTAATGGAGTTAGGGGGAAAGGAAGCTTGTGTTGCAGTGGAAGGAATTGGACTATATAAGTTAGTACAAGTATCTTGGGGTGAAAATGACTACGGGGGATGTCCATTTAGAGCTAGAGGAAATAATACGGAGGACTACGGCCGAAAGAGGAAATGTAGTAAGGTGTAAGGGCCTCTGGGAGGTTCATAAATATTATGTAACAAGGAATATATGAAAAGTCACGTAGGCACCAAGATTGGCCTTTGATAATGTCTCCTTGGTGTACAGCGCCGGGTTGAAGAAGAAGTTAGAAACAATGCAAAAAAAAGTGACAAGAACTGCATAAGGTTGCCGTTTTAAATAAAAAAAAGTTAAAAAAAAAACAGAAAAAACTAAAATTTAGCATTAGGATTAAAAATGTCACAGATAGAAGATGGGTTGCAGCTGGTGAAGACGGCACTAATGATCAAAACCAAGTAGAGTTTCCAGCTAAGGAGATTGGGTGTAATAGTCAACAATGGGCAAGAGCGAGGGTATCGGTGAAAATTGTAAAATTGAGAGTAAACAAGTCATATAAGCAAATGGAAATTGTCGATGTGTTCCAGATCGAGTTTGGCAGGTATATATGAAAAGGGAAAGCAAAGAAGGAGCGGGTAGAAAGGGCATACGATAGTTCAAGAGCGAGTGGACTATTGGCAGACAGCCCCCCTAAGGCAGGGATGTTGGATACAAGGATACAACGAGCTAATTATAGGGAAGGGCAAGGGAATGTCGACCTTGTGGGCTATGATGGGTCAATCAAACGTATTGTAAAATCATGTACAGCCTTGGGGAAAGCAGACTGTCGGAGCCCATAGCTTTAGAACCAAATGTTAGAAAGGACCAGATCGATATTGCAAAGAACAAATTGTTTCAATGGAACGCAAATACCCAGTAGGTATTGGAGGGTACATTGATTATATGGATGCGTAGGTAACATGTATGCTGCCGCTGTAAGCGGCTCTGATATAAAATGGTGACATGTGTATTTAGGTATACATGCCAAGCGAAAATAAATAAATCATATATATATATATATATATATTTTACTCGTTAACCCCCCTATATATATAGATATATTATGGCTTATTAACAGCCAGGTTGGGTAAATTATAAACAAGTACATCAGTCTCAATTAGTAGTTCTTCTACATCACCACATGTTCTCTCATCTTGCGAGTTCAGCTATTGACTGAACTGCTGGGCATACGGCGGCGTGGTATCTATCGCAATGGCCTAAACATCTCGCGCACCTACAACACTCCTGAGGATTGTGAAATTCTTGTGTGCTGCATAGCACGTGATGAAACCTGTGGGCTGCAAATGCCTTAGTTAGATGCCTCTTCTTACATCCGGCTGCTCGCTAGGTTGTTCTGCTCTACAACCCTCCAAGATTCCGGCTTTGTTTCTACGCTTTTTCCTTTCGGTATGACAATCAGGATATCCTTCTTTCACGCTTTAGACATTTCCCCGGATTTTAGGCACATCTCAGATAAAGCTTTCCAGCTGGTACGAGTGCCAATGTTTGCTTTAAATGTTCGTTTCTTATCATATCATTCCCGGCCTCTTTGCCGCTAGGCTCCCTTTCAATTGCCCTGATAATGTCTTCGATTGTGACTGGTCGAATTACCCATTCCCGTGCGAATTCCGTTTCTTCCCGCATCAGATTTTCGTTATAATATCCAAAAATGCTTTAAATTAACCTTATCCACCCGTCGCATTGAAATCCCCCGCTAGATTCATCGGTACCTTTCTCGGCACCGCTTTAACTCCAGGCATGATACGCTTTGTCATGACTTCAGTGGACTCTACACCTAGCGGTTATACATAGGTTTTTTTTGTAATGCTGAAACCTCTCAGCATTAATATGGGGGATTACGGGAATCGTGATGTACATGCGTCATTACAGCCAGTGACTAGTGTGGGACTCACAAACCCACTAACACCCGCCTCCCCCCACCCCCAGGGAACGGTAACTGCTAGGCATCGCTTTGTATCTGGGTTTACATAGGCTGTCACAAATTTAACGTTCCTGTATATATATATATATATATATATATATATATATACGAGTATAGAGAGAGAGAGAAAATAATTAACTACACTTGGGCTTGTGAGGAGTGCTACTAGTCGGGCTTATCCTCGAGGCAGCCCCTCATTGTGCCCACAACTGCTGTCGCATTGCCACGCTGAACCGCCAGAGATAGTCGCTGAAGTAGAAAGTCAAAAGCTCTTTTGTCCCCTGTCGCCTGTTCGAATCGTTTGCCAATATTCTGTAGAAGCGACCGTGCCTAAGGACCAGGCCCCCCGAGTGTCTCAAACACTAGCGGCACGAAAATAAACTCGTTGGCGAGCTTGGCATATTTGTTGCTCTTGAGACGTTCAGCCTTGCGTGCCGCGGAGCCAGCAGCAGATGCGCTGGCCTTCAGGTTCGAGGGGGACGAGCGTATCGGTGATCGTCGCATCCCAAATAAGCGCCTTTCCTCTTTCAAAGGGGATAAGGGTGAGACCGTCTGGTCTCTATTCATCGATTCTCAGGAGGCCGATAATATATATATATATATATATATATATATATATATATATATATATACAGGGTGTATCGTAAAAAGTTGTACTTCTTTCGAGGTTTGATAGAGCTCGGCAAGAAAATAATTTTTCCCAATGGGCGGAAGCCAAGAAAACGTTTTGTTTAGGAGTGAGGATGAAATTTAGAAAAGTCGTTATTCTGCCTTATTTTCTCCTACATAGTTGTACAAAATCTACGTTTGCGGGAGAACCAGTCAACGCATGAAGCAACCGATCATACCAGTGTGTTCGGCGGAAAATTTTGCATAACCTAAATGACACCTAACGCAAGCTAGCAAAAAGCAAATAGGTGGAATAAAAAAAATCATAAAAAGTCGATTTGTTGTTATAACTTACGTTGAAGCTTTCACGTGCAAAATCTAAAAATTTTGCCATTGCGCACGAATGACGAACACTCTCTGACGATAGCAAATTGAATGCCCGTCATTTTCGTACCAAAGTGATGGTGCTGCGTTACGTAGTTGCTGAGAAACTAGGCTTTTTCGACAGCCATATCAAAAGCAAAGGCATGCATACTTCCTAGCATCTTGACCTGCTTTACCACAGAAACCACTTGCGCACGTCTAGAAACACACCAGCATTTATTTATTATAAAAAGTGCTCGAAGTTCCGTCCGCCTACCACTAAACACGTTCTGTAGCGATTGCACAGGCTCTCTTGCACTCGTGTAAATATGTTAGGCATTGCCCTAACGGCGTCAGCAGCGTTGAATATACGGTCAACCAGATCTTCACGCGATTCAACGGGGGTTTCGTAGACAACACTCTTTAGGTAGCCCCACAAAAAAAGTCGAGGCTTGTTAAATCGGGGGGTGCGAGGTGGCCAAGCTATAGACCCGCCTCGGCCGATCCACCGATTCTTGAATGCTTCGTTTAGGTATTCTCGAACCGTAGCAGAGTTCTGTGGCGGCATTTTCAGACGAAAGCTTTCCAGGATGCCTTCTAACAACTGGGTAACGTATGAATCAAAAACGCGCGATACGTAGCTGAAAGTCACTGGATCGCAGAGTTTGAATTTGCTGGTACCGGTATGGATGCAGTCCTTCATCGGCCAGTGTCCTTTGCACAGTTGCGGAACTAACCCCGGCATACACAGATAACCCCCTAATGCTCACAGAAGGCCGTTTGGCTAGTTCTTGAAGAATGAATTCTTCCACATCAGCTGTTCTCGTCGTCCGTGTCCGTCCAGAGTCGTAGTAACGGCCATAGAATGACCCACTTACACGTAACTGACTGTATATATTAGCATTAAATTTGCTATCGTCAGAGAGTGTTCGTCATTCGTGCGCAATGCCAAAATTTTTAGATTTTGCACGTGAAAGCTTCAACGTAAGTTATAACAACAAATCGACTTTTTATGATTTTTTTTATTCCACCTATTTGCTTTTTCCTAGCTTGCGTTAGGTGTCATTTAGGTTATGCAAAATTGTCGCCGAACACACTGGTATGATCGGTTGCTTCATGCGTTGACTGGTTCTCCCGCAAACGTAGATTTTGTACAACTATGTAGGAGAAAATAAGGCAGAATAACGACTTTTCTTAATTTCATCCTCACTCCTAAACAAAACGTTTTCTTGGCTTCCGCCCTTTGGGAAAAATTATTATCTTGCCGAGCTCTATCAAACCTCAAAAGAAGTACAACTTTTTACGATACACCCTGTATATATATATATATATATATATATATATATATATATATATATATATATATATATATATATATATATAATATATATAGAGAGAGGCGAGCTGTTGAAGAGGAGACAGTGGTGTTAGACTTAAGCCACAGTGACGAAAAGGAAGAAGAAAGACAAGACGAAGAGGAAGATGCGACGGAGGCGAAAGGATGCAGGAGACGACAACAACAGAGCAGCCGAAACGAGATCGCCAGAGGAGAGGCGCGCCCACAAATGGAGAAGAGAGAGATAGAGTCTAGTCATCGAGAGGAAGGAGAGAGGAGAGCGGTCGAAACACAGCAGCAGCAGCAGCAACGGCAGCAACCGCAACAGCGACATCCACCGCAACAACAACAAGAGCAGCAGTTAAATCGGATAAGTTTACCTGATCGACCAGAGGAGGCGGTAGTTAACAAATCAATAGGAAAGCGGGTGGTAGTTGCTGGAGATTCAAATGTAGGTAGAATAGAGAAACAGGTTAATCAGGTGGCTATTAATACAGGAGGGGTTTATTTTATCACTATGAGGGGCCGAGGAGTAAGGGATATTGTGGCAGCAACAAAGCAATATATTCAAATGTTCAATAATGTGGAACAGAGGCTAGTGTTTCATGGGGGACTGGTAGATGTGTTTCAGGCTCGGGATATAGAAGGTGCTGTGAATGAGATAAGCACACACATACAAAACCTGATAGAATTTTGCAAACGGAGTAACGTAGTACTGACAGTGTGTTCGCTTCCAATGGTCGTGGATACTAAAGAAGGGCGGGACTATCGGGGTACGTGCAGGGCAGTCAATAGACAAATAATGCAGTTGGTCAGAGCAGCGAATTACGAATACTTGTCTCTTGAATACATTCAAGACAATCCAAGGGCCATGGCCTTTGATGGAGTGCACTACGGGGAGGTAGGTGCGGTACTAGCGGCACGGCCAATTGGCAAAAGAGCGTGCGATTGGCACAAAGTCAGGCCTACTATAATTAAAGTAGTCAATGCCCAAGTAGGATATAGGGCAACAGAGCACGTTAGGGGGATGCAGACGTGGAATCAACAAAATCAGCACAGCGCACCGGAAATGCGAGTCCCAAACACAAATTTTTCCGGCACGCGGTATGGGCATTTAAACGAGAGGCAAACGGTACGCTACAGACACACAGGATGGGACAACAGATACAGACACATAAGAGAGATGAGGGGACAGCATGGATACAGGGAAGAGTGGGACAACAGGTACAGGGGGAAACGGGACAACGGGAGCTCTTTCTCGAGGGAGGGGGAACACATAGGAGCAGCGGAGATCAAGGGGGCGTTGGAAGTGATCAGACGATTGGCCATCAGTGGCATCGAGGGAAGGAGATGAAGGTAGGCCTAAGATGCAAAAGAGGAAGCAGGGCAAAAGGAAAGCCTAGGAGTAATGTTCCTTTTGAGCGGGTTGCCATGCTAAATATGAGAGGGGGGAGGCGAAGAGGAAAGTGGGAAGAATTATATAAATTACTAACAATAAGGTCTGTGGATATCATGATAGTAACGGAAGTGCCGCCGGGCTTAAAGGGATATAATTGGTACGGTACAAATCGGAATATTGGCAGATGCCAGGGCAGGGATGTTGGATACAAGGATACAAAGAGCTAAATATATGGAGGGACAAAGTACAGAATGTCGAGCATGTGGGCTAGGGAATGAGTCAATTGAGCATATTGTTAAAGAATGTACAGCCCTAGGGGGAAGCAGAGATATAGAGCTGTCGGATGCCCTAGCTCTAGGACCAAACGTTAGAAAGGACCTGGTCGATATTACAAAGAAGAGGCTGTCCCAATGGAAAGCAAATCCTCAGTAGGTATGGAAGTGCACATTGATTATTCAGATGCATAGGTAACATATATGCTGCCGCTCTAAGCGCCCCTGATAAAAAAGGGTGACATGTGTATTTAGGTATGCATGCCAAGCGAATAATAAATTAATCAATCAATCAATATATATATATATTAGGGTACAATTCTTATAGTATTGACCCAACCGCCAGCGTACGGACGTGTTTCGTGCGTGTTCCGTGATTAAAGGTGATAGCGGGAGCTTGCCGCTCCTGTGGCAATCGCAACTACTACTTCCCGATACATCTGGTTGGCGTTGAGTTTCAGACTCGTACGCGACAGCAACAACTGCCCGAATGAGAAATTTCCAATTCATACTTCCGAATATCTAGTGTAGCGGGCGGCACTTTAAACGACAGCACGTGCGACAACCTAAACGCTGTTACGTTTAGGTTGTCGCACGTCTACCAGATTTAAACCGCCTCTACGTACATCGAGAGCGGAAGCGGGCGAAAAATGCAAACGTTGCGAAACAGCTTCTAGTGGACAGGATAGCAAGTCAGTGTAATACTTGCACGTTAGCTGACCGAAAGACGGGAATATTCGAGGGACTTGGGTCTGAGAGGTGAATATAAGAAAAAGAATCAGCAAAAAACAGGACCGATGCGGGCACTCTATGCAGGGCAGATCCCTTACGCCGAGAGGAGGACATCGCATCATCTTGCCTTCCCCGTCCATAGATAAGTCATTTGTGGTACCGACCAGAACTCCCTTGTCTATGTGAGGCGTACCGAGAAGCAAAAAGAGCCCTACGCGAAGCAATAATGAAGAGGATGAAAGTTATTTAGGAGAGCTGTAGCACATATGCATAAACCAATTATTGGTTAATAAATAATACATTTATCATGAACAGGAGAGGTCCACTGTAACTTAATGTGCAACGCAGTCGAAGAAAATATATGAGGCAAAGAGCAACTATCTCTCGCTTTTGCCGATGACATTACTTTTCTTTGCCCAATTTTCTTACAAAATCGGACTAGCGTTGTTGAGTATGCAAACGGTCAACGTAAACTTAGCTGAAATTGGTACACAATACACAGGCTGTGTTTAAACATCTAAAAAACAATAATGTAAATATTGAAACTCGAATTAACCTAATGATCTGAAATCATGTCTGGAAGTTCATGCGCTAAGAAAGGCACCCAGAAGTACGTTATTCAACAACAAAAAAAAACAGATAAAATATTACCAGAGTCAAAGAAAGATCTTTCGCAGACTAAAAGAGCTACGGACTCTCAATGGCAATGTCTCCTGGCATCAGCAGTCGATGCATTAGGATACTCGTATATGCCACACTCTTGTAGAAGCGCACAACTACCAGAGCCACAACAAGGGAGATCACACGGCGCCCACAGCAGCCACACGAGTCTTTTCTATACAGATTCCCTAAGACTTAATACAAACTACTAGCCCCAAGTAGCCTTCAATCAATCCTTAGGGGTCACGGTGGTCTGGGTTAGCTAAACCCTCGCCGTTTTGGCAAAGCAGCGTCCCTCATATGCCCCATGTGCGACTTTGGAGAGGCTTTGTAGCATTGATCGAGCTTTTTCAGCACTGAGCAACAACTATTCACCCGAAGCCTGCGACTTAAAAGTTTTCAGACATGTCAATCCCTCGTAGAGACGTATCCTAACAACCAAAAGTAACCAAACATGTGACCATTTTTCCTACCGTGTGATCACTACCAGCCAATGCTATCTATCTAAAGCAAAATGCCGGTATATTTAGTTTCTCGTTTGCCAATTTCGCTCTCTTGCATTCGCACATTTTGTGAGGTGAGGATCCGGTCAGTAACAGCGCTATAACGAAAATTTGTAATTTCACCCCTATTTCCAAACCAGACATTCCAAACCCCCTCCCATTCGTTTAACGACGTCTCATCATACTTGATGAGATGCAATGTGATCTAACAACAGTTAAGCTAGAAGCCATGCTAAACCCACCTGTTTTCTCTGCGGCGACGAGAGTCCTTCATCGCTGCCTGAGCGACTATTTACGCAGTGCCGACGTTTCACCATTTTGCGGTGGCTATTTTGTGATTGGTCTTCGAGAGCGATCAGTTGTTGTTGCTGCTGCCGCTGCGGCTGCTGATGATGTAGTGGTTCAACTTTACGGGCCATCAGTCGAACGTTCCCCTGCTGAATTCTCGCCGCAGTGTCTCCAATCGAGAGCTGCGGTCCATTGTCCTCGACCGACAAACGCTGCTCCGGTAAATCCGGGCTTAGCGCCGAAGATCTCCAAGGGAAGAATCCCAGTGCAGGGAGTTCAGCAAGCGGCGGCGTCAATAGCCCCGTCACAAGCTGTTGTTGCTGTTGCTGTTGTTGTTGCTGTTGTTGTTGTTGTTGTTGTTGTTGCTGTTGTTGTTGTTGCTGTTGTTGTTGTTGCTGTTGTTGCCGTTCTTGTTGGTTGTGGTAATGGGGGGTAACACTGATGACGGAATTGATCATGAAGACGATGCAGATGTTCTGGTTGCTTCTCTTGACTGGAGCCAGCCGCAGCTCTCCTTGTGAGTTCCGTCGGAGGTAAAAGAGAATTTTCGTTGCTGTTTTTGGCGTTCATGTTGGTGTTGTTGTTGTTGTTGTTGTTCTTATCCCTGTGGTTATTGTCGTTGTCATTGTCGCTGCCGTTGTTGTCTCCGTCATTTGAAACGATCTCACTTTCCTCTTCATCGCTGCTCAGAAGCAAACAGTGTCCAAAAAAACGACAGCAAAATGAGAAACAATTTATATAGCGCTGTATAGCGACAGTGACAGGGACCAGACAATGCATTGCGTGTGGATGAAGGGAACGACTCTAAGTGTTAATCTGCCTCTTGGCCTGCCTGCCTAATAATAACAACAATCACGATAATTTAAAATGTATTCAACAAGTGGTACCATGTTGAACCCATAACGAGGCGTTCTTGTAAAACATTTTATAATTTATTGCAGATAGTCGATTGACATCTACTAGCCTGTTTCGTGTCATGTAATATTATAAATCTATTGAGGGCCGATTATAATTTTATAGGAATTTTTAGTCCGATTAAGATCGGCCTATAGAAAGGCTAGAACAGAATGAAAATAAAGTTGGTCCCGCGCAGGCCGTGTACTCTTTCGCACGTCACGAATGTCACTTTTAACTAAATAGGTGTAGCAAGCTAAATTATTGTGACATGATCGTATTCGTTCGAATCGGCACCATCCTATGCATATAGCAAAATTATATTCAAGAACAACAGCAGCAGCAAAAGCGTCAACGTCAAACAATGAATTGTGTTGACAACAAATATAAATAAACACCTGCGTAGAATATACAAAACACAACAACGGCAGTTGAAACGCGTCGCGCGCAGCAAATTTAAACGATATTCGAGAACTCCTTCCTAGCAAGCATTACTTAGGACATACTGGAAGTACGACGTGGAAAAACGTAAATGCGGTAGCAGAGAGTAGTTAGGCGTAACAATGATCAAAGGCATAATTTTATTTTGCGCGATGCAGGCATAACGAAATCACAATGAGCAAGTAGCGACATCAACAACAACAGTGTATTTTTTGGATCTTTTTAGCTGGCGTTGTATAAGCGACGTTCGTACAAGCTGACAAAAAATCGCGCCCGATTCCGTATCGTTGTTCTTAAGGTGGCTGGTTCTAGCAAAGTGGAATGCTGGAAAGCGTTATGATATGCTTGCAACTGAAAGTATTAGACTTAAGAGGATCTAATGATTCAGCTATCAAGTTTCTTAGCAACGTAAACCGAAAATGGTATTAAAACAAAGTAGCATATATGAGAAGCGTCTAACAAAATTATATTATTTTGGTAAACGGGTATTGCATAACATGTTCACGTTGCGCCCCCTCCAATAGACACTGCAACCTTATTGGCAAACTACATACTTTGCTTAGACCTAAAACTCCCCAACGCACGTACTGTTTAGTACTAAATAATAATAATAATAATAATTCGTTTGCAAATTGTGACACTGGTGTTTTTGCCCGACTTAGGAGCATACAATGTGCTGTTGCGAGACAAGCAGTCCATATTTAATAATATAACAGTCCATAGTACAGAAACTAAGCACACGTCGTGTTTGTGAGAAAACTCTGTTTCTTCTGAAGAGCATGTAATATTGTCCAGAACATGCGACACGATCGCTTATAAAATATTTCGCAAAAAATGAAGTACTTTTTTTAGCCCTCACGTCCAATATCTTAAAATCATAACCCTACGACCAACCACAGCGCTCCAAACTCAAAATGCAGTTCATGCCGATCATTTTAGTACCAAAGACATAGCAATGCGAGCCGTGATTGCGGTGCAGTCGAGATTGAGTGCATGCATAAATGATCTACTCCATCAGATAAAGCACTCTTAGGTAATTTATGCATGCACTCAATCTCGACATGCCCTTCCAAGAATCTTAATTTCTCCGCAACCGCTCGCATTGCCATACATTATGTCGCATCTTCTGGCCGGCTTCACATATTCTTTAGAACCTAAAGAATCCGAATTTTCTCACGCAACTGTGTGCTTAGTTTCTGTATAGGATGACTGGTTGTCTCGCAACAGCACATTTTATGCTCCTATGGCGGGCAAAAACACCAGTGTCACAAATTGCAGTAACTTAACTCTCATTCCGAAACAAGACTTCTTAGAGACCATGCTCCATTGAAAAAAAGCATTTGCGTTAACGGCCTTTACAATTCTATGTATCGCTTTAAATATATTCCTGAAACACCCTGCACGGCCTTTATCGCGCTTGTTTACATTCATGAAACAGCGCGAACTACGTCTTAGGAGATAAGCCACAAGATCAATAACGAGCAAGAGTGCACTTCTTGGCAAGCTCTGCGAAGAGACATCGTTCATCATTATAAAAGGGTAGGGATATAGAAAACGGGGAGAATTAAGAAAAACATGCGTGAGGCTAAGCAGAAAAACCTATATACGAGGTCAACCAACAGAGGTGACAGGTCTCCAATTGTAGTATTTGACGAAAACCTGTTCTTTCATGAAGTTTAACATATAATCGTCCATACGTTAAAAAACTCTAATTTACGAGTACAACCACTATATGATAATCATTACCGCCACCACCAGCACCACTAACTGTGGTTACTACCTACGAAATGAATCATCGCGTGGCAGTCATCAGGTAATGTCGGTCGTCGAAGTGCGTGTTCTCACGAGCCACCTACAGCAAGGAGTCGTTAAAGCTGGCGGCCGCGTTCCCTGGAGGGCTTCGATGTTTCCAGCCGGGCGGCGTCCCGGTCGTGGTGGATGTTGTTTCATCCATGGGGCAGAGTTGCCTTGGCGATTCGACGCCAACAGGCCCCTCAAGGTCGACGCTCATGGATGAAATTCGTTTCGAAAAGATAGGAGGCGGACAGGCCTAACGGTGAATGCCTAGCGTTGTTGTTGTTGTTGCTATCGTTGTCGATGTCTATTGATGTACACTACAAATTTACCTGCGATCACAAACTGCAGCCCAAGCAACAACAGCGGTAACAATAACCAACAACAACAACAACTAAACCACACCTTGGCCAAGACTGTCGACGACAATTCGACGACTCGGATATGGCTCCGGAGAGGTACTACTGCTCGATCTCGGATACTATTGATTGAATTTCAGCACACCGTTGGTGGCGCTGATCGGTACTGTCTCGCGTCACGGTCAAATTGACAATTGCCTCGGAGCCTCGGAATTTCTCGCAATGGTCGAAAAAATCTTTCGTTGCGTGTACGTTATACGATGGTCACAACCGCATGGCGAGGAGTTGCCAATTTTTATGCCAGTGTTGTCATAGCCAAACCAATTGACGGGCCTTGTTGTGCCTGTATCTGTTGTTGATGTTGTTATTGTTGTTGTTGTTGTTGCTGTTGTTTCTGGCAGTACCGTCCACGCATAAGTTGGAACCTGCGATGATGCTCACAGTTAGCACGGCGGGAACAACAGCCAACAACAACAACCAACAACAACTAACAACAACCAACAACAACCAACAACAACATCAACAACGGCAACATCAGCTGTCACAATGACTACGCATAGACAGCGACAGTTAACCTTACGCCCACAAAGAGCGACAGAGAGAAAGCTCCACCACGCCTCAAAAGTGATCAGCACCAACGCTAATTTAACGACCAGCTTTGTCTTTATCGAGAAATAGATCCTCTTCTCTGTCACGCCGCCGATCTGCGCAGGCCGCAAATACGCAGCAACCCTGCGTGATCGGGCGGCGATCGTATGGAAGCGAGAATTGTAACGGCTTACAAGTAGTATTCGTCATGATTTTTAAGAGGCTGAGTTTTGACGTGCAGCTCCAATAGCAGTTAAGTTGTTCATGCCTATGTAATTCGTAATTGAGTATTAGTACTATCGTGAATGCGTGTGAATGAACAGTGCCTTGTCACTGTTCATTCACAAACATTCGCGATAGTACTAATGTCACCTTATAAAAAATATGTATGTACATATATATATATATATATATATATATATATATATATATATATATATATTCTCGTGAACAAGAGATCTGAAGCGAGGTGAACAAAATACGGAATGCGCGCTTAAGCGCATTCCGTATTTGTTCCTCTATTGCACTCCTCTCACTAAACCTGCGCAGGAAGAATCAATAAAAAACAAATCCTAATCATGACTCAAATGGCATTGCAGCTAATGTGCTAGCAGACTATTCGTTTGAAGTTAACGCTGCTAAGTTCGTCAGTCCTAGAGTGGGCTCAAATGAATCCTCGACAAGGAGAACGTAACTGAAAAATCTTATTTAGCAGGTAGGGAAAGTACAACATCCTTTAGACATCGTGTTTTATGTGCCACAAGAATGCAAAAACTACTCGAATTGCTTTAGATAGACACGCGCCGATAGAAGCACTATTGGCACATTTAGACACACTGGCAATGGAATTTAGTCAGACTTCGACCATGTATCTTTGTACGACTACAACTGGGAGCTGAAGTGTTTTATTTATATATTCAGGCCTCCGATATAATCTAGTTACTCCACAGTCGGGGCGGGAAAAACTGGGAGCTGATGGTTATTTATTTATATATACAAACCTCTGATAAAAGCCAGTAAGCCTACGGTCGAGTGTAGGCTGAATTTCTGTAAAAATCAAGTGTACTCGACGAAATTACACCCGACGGAAACAACCATACCCCTATTTTCGGTCTCTGAAGCACGAGGATTCAGCTGGTCACAACGTTCCACGCTATCCCATCGAAGTGCATACCGACCACAACCTGTAGCTATAATTGAGCCGTGTATATATGTACCTCACATTTTATTCACAGCCAGTTTACGACGAAAGCTTTATTTTACGTTATGTAAAACTAGGGAGAAAGTCATTCGGCGACACGCAAATGCATGTATGTTGGTCGACGCGCACCATAAGCATGCCTTCAAAATGTTTCAATAGGTAGATAGATTTTTTTTTCTCGAATTTTCATGGGCCATTTACGTATGTACAAAGCTGGTTCACGGCTCCCTTGTGTGGAGTGTTTATATTACATGTCTTCCTATTATTTTTCATATTGCGATTACGATTTTTTCGTATTGGGAAGATGTTAGAGTAAGGTACCGATATAAATGGCTTGTTTTTGAACACGGAGATTGCTTACATAAAGCTGCGTGTGTGATCCCCTTCTCCTTAGGCATGGTTGATGTCGAGTAGGAGAAATTGAGCAAGTTAGGATGAATTCCCATTAAAATTTGTATTACGGCTTTTGATCAGGTCAGCGATGCTTCCTATAACTTTCTTGCGAACATGATGTATACGATCTTCAAACGATAACCTGGATTCTAAAACAACGCCTAAGAAGTTTGTATGTGAGGCGCACAGTCTCTGCACTGAATCCCGCCCCACGCTCAATACTTGGGAAACCTCTAAGTGATAAGAACTGGATAACACAAATCTTTGACCAATTCATGGAAATACATTGATCTTAAACTACTGTGACAGTTGTTTAAGGTCCTTCGTACTTATGTTCTCTAACTCTTTTAGAGAATGGCCGAAAAAGAGGGCTCAAATGTACTTCATCTTTGTTAATTCGGATGATTTTGTCGATTTTTTTTTCGTTGTTATTGTTGTTCTTTGTTACGTAGATATTTATTGTATCAGATAAAAATAAAGGTTATCTAATAATCAGATTGCCAACTGTGTAAGAATTTATTTAGAGCAGAGAGAGAGGCCCACTGTGAAGCGAGTCAAATGGGTAGGTGGGTTAATCAATTGGACTAAGTCATCTTCGTTAAAGTAACAAACTAAAAACTTTGCCTCCTTTGACTCTAGATCGGATTTAAATATAACTGTATTGTAACGATGATAGTTACGCTGAGTGAATCGGGGGTGTAGACTCTGTACTGAACAACTACTACCACGCGAGAGGCCCAGCAGCAGTGAACTACGACACTCGGGCAGAGGTCTGGTTAGTAGCACGGCCGAGAAGATAACTGTTTCCATCGGTAGATTTATTGGTTCGCAAGGTGCCGCGGCGTGCTGGCACCTCAAAGGGTGTCAGACTCCTCTCTCAAATCGGTCGAAATTTACAGCGGTTCGTGTTTGTTTCGTATAGGAATACAGCTCAAGTTATCGTTTGAGGCGGCTCAGGTTGACTCTCTCCCTGTTGCATATTGGATGGCCGCGAATAGAAGTTTGTATTAGCGCGCCATGATAATGATGATCTCTGCCTGTTGGCCTCAACCCTTACAGCACTGTCGGCCACAACCCGCCACGGCATTGTCGGCCACAACCCGCCACGGCACTGTTGGTCACAACCCGCCACTGCACGTTCACGTTGCCGGTCGCCGGCCGGATAAAAAGGGTGCGCGCCATTTCCTCAGTCCTTTTTGCTACCTCGAGCGTTCGCGCTAACCGCCGGGACATTGTGTGAGCTAGCTAGGCAACGACAATAATAATAACACGAAGAGAGACGGCGCTGCCGTATCGCTCTCTGGCGTGTGGTGAATTATAATAAATAAGAATAGTGAGTGTGTGAACCCGCGCATATTTGTCTGTCTTCATTCTACGGTAGTGATCGTAGCGACAGCCAGGATGGCTGAGACAGACAGTCGTGTGATGGCGCTTCGGCGTTTAGTGTATGCGGCCGTGTCAAAACTGGACGCCACCGTTGTGTCGTTTTGTTATGAAAGCCAAGAGCCTCCGCGGCGCTCCCTGTTGTCAAGTTAAGAAGTTCAACGGTGGTCGAGAGTTCTCCCATCCATTCAGTAAAGCCATCCGAGCCTTCATTTACGAAAGGAACGGAAGTGGTTGCAGCAAGCTTAGTCGTGCATCACGTAACCAAGGACGCGGAGTTCCTGAAGAAGCCGTCGACGCAGTACCCCGCCTTCCAGCCGGGGCAGGGCTACGACGAGCTTCCAGAGATTCGGGTTGTTTGTTGCAACGTGCGAACCCCCGCTAATAGACCCAGCGGGGTGTTCGAGCTTGCGCAAACTGACTCGAATCGTCGCGATCGTCGCCCAGGCTGGAAGGTGGTTCCATCGGCAGGATGAAAGTTGTCGACTCACGGCGGAAGAGCTCGCGTGGGCGAAGCAGCACCCGCTGCGTGAGGCCCGGCAGCCGTGTTTGGGGGAGGCCTGGCCGAATTCAATTCCAGGCTGAAGCATTTCAAGACAGAAATGGTCATGAATGTGTCACGAGGAGGTAAAACGAAGATTTGGGTCGCGATAGTCACATGGGCCGCGATCGGAGCAGCTCATTTTAAAGGCGATGGCGCGCCGAGCATCTGCTGGTCCTGACGATGGCTCTGCGGCGGCGGGGAGACCCCATGTCGAGCCGTTCGCCGTGGGCGCCGTCGTAGTACTACTGGAGTAAGGAGTGCCACGGGCATTTTAGCACCTAAGTCGTGTGGAGAAGCCGCTGGCGACCAAGGACGGCGTGAAGCGTGCCTACCGGGCGCAACTCGGTGGAGGCCGCTATATCAAGAGCTGGACGCCTGTTGGCGTGGTGAGCTTGTTTGATTGAGAGAAATTGTTGTGAGCTAAAGTTGAGCTCGCAGAGTGCCACATAATGAATGTTAAACACAACCAATGTAACATAGTAATTTTTGAGGGGCTACCTTCCCTCAAAAAGGGAGAGAACTGTTGCATATTGGATGGCCGCGGGTTGAAGTTTGTATTTGCCCGCCATGATGATGATCTCTGCCTGCTAGCCACAACTCGCCACGGCACTGTCGGCCACAAACCCGCCACTGCACTGTTTGCCCACTATCACGGTGGCGGTCGCCGGCCGTATAAAAAGGGATGCGCGCCATTTTATCAACCTCTTGCTATCCCGAGCGTTCGACCGTAACGCGTGCTCTGCAAACCCTCAGCCCGGCGGCGACCGGGACGTCCGACGGCGTGGCAGCGACAACGGCGTGATCGTGGCAGTGATAGTGCCCTAGGGTGGTGAGTGATCGTGGCTAGCAGGTGCAGGCAGATTTATATATATATATATATATATGTATTTAGTTAAGTGATTGTTAGAGCTAGCGTAGTGGCATTGTCAAGTGTGTGGTCTGTGTGAGTTCCGACAGCAAACAGCTTCGCGCTAACCGCCGGACATAGTGTGAGCTAGCTAGGCAATAACAATAATAGAGGCGGCGCTGCCGTATCGCTCTTTTGCGTATCGTGAAATATAATAAATAGGAATCAGTAAGTGTAAGAACCCGCGCATTTCGTCTGTCATTCATTCTACGGTTCCGTTGGCAACACCTATGCAACATATCGGCATCGCCGACGAAACAATGTGGCTTCAGCTGTTCTAGGAGCTGCGGAAGGCACTCGCGCCACCCCGTGCCTAAGAAAATTATTCTAGCAGCACCGACATCCTCTAATAGTTGCAGCTAGACGGTACTACCCACAGTTCCGTGGTTTTCAAGAGAGGTCCTTTTGCGGGACACCTATATGAATCGAGCTTCGAGACTGGCAAGCGCTTGCCAATTTAGCAGAGTAGCGAAAGAGTTTGAAGAATCACGATTTGAAGGCAACTTTCATAGCACAGCCAGTTGCAATAGAAACATTAGGGGTTATGGACGAAGCGGTGTGAACATTTTGAGAGAAATTGGGAAAACGACAAGAAAGCGAACATTTACTGCAGAAAGTATACATTGTAGTTTAACGCGAAGACGCGGCTAAGGTGCTAGGCTTGCTGCTCTTAGGTTGGGGCTTACCGGGCTTAGGTCAGTTTAATGCGTTATGAAAACAAAATTGTAGACAAGATCGCACTGTAACGGTTGCATAGAAGACCTGTTAAGTGGCTTTCATCTGCCCGTTACTAATCGGGTAATTCACCACTCTGCGCGGACGTACGATATAAGCTGAGGGCTCTCATTCTGCTCTGTCGTGCACCCGTCATTCGTCCCCTGCCTTGCGCGTTTACTTTACAACAGTCAAAGTAGTTTTGCCTACACCCGATTTATTGTAATGCTCTTGCTTAACGCAAAAGCCCGAGCACTTCACTATGGGCAAAACAGCAGGTTCAAGAAGACTACGGGCTTGATCAGCAAGACAATACACCAGCTCTGAAGGGTACTGTGTAACTTAATATTGTGTAACTTCTTGCACATCTTCACGCAAGTGACAATAGACAGTTAATGGTCTGCTTTAAAATGTACACACGAAAACAACACGATTCATAATAAATTGTTACTCTTGAACACAAAAGCCATGACAAAACTCACCGCATGTACGTCAATATAGGACGTGTGCTTTTTCGCATCAGGATGTAATCCGCTGATGGACTGTCGCAGTGAGGGATCTCCGTTAAGGAAATGAGGCTGGCTCAATACGACTGGTATTATTAGTATGATTCCCTCATAGGTTTCGTACGTATTCCGCAGGCTTGCATCAAAACGTCCCTTTAATGTGCGTGGATTCGGGCAAGACACCTATACGGAGATAAAGCGCAGTCACTTTGTGGTAATCGAGGAGTTTTGCTTTTCAAAGAGACCTTGAATAATATAATCTTATTATAAATGACACTCATTCGAATCTGCCTAGAGTTAATCACTATCTACTTGACAGGAAAAAAGTCATCATGAATGCATGTAGAGCGTACTTATCCATTTCGGGTCTCCGGTCTCATTGAACAGGTCACTGCCTCCTCTGAAGCGAGCGATTGGTTCATCCATGATCAAGAACCGTTTTTCAAGATGCAGAGGCCACGGCTTATAAAGGTTTGTACGATAAATGTATAAGGTTTTTGGTGGCTTGGTAAACGCAGGAAATAAATCACCATCTGCAGCAAAATAACGTCAATAAGGCACGGCTTAGGGTTCTGTACACTCGTTTACTAGTGGTTATTTATTATGCAAGTTATCAATATGCTTTTTCTATTGAATGTACTGAATATGGTACCACTAGAACGTGCATAGCTGTTTAATGCCAGTGAATTACTATATTTACTGTAACTAGAATTTTGCACTCATTATTTCTGCATTTACGTTTCTTTAATACATCGATTGCCATTTGCAATTGAACGCTATTATATACTGGATTAGGATGGACTACTAGGTATTTGGATATTACTATGTGTCCGTGGATGGCCTACCTGTACCTTTTCTTTTGTTACAACGTCCTCCATAGTGCCACAAGATTCCTAAAAATTGTAGTAATATCAGCTGTTTTAGATGCTTTTTTACGAATAAATATGACAACTATTTGTTGCTTATATTCTGGGCTGATTAGGCCAGCAAAACTTAACAGTCACACTTGCAACTTACGACACGTCACAAATCCGTAAATGCACTAAACTTCCGTAGCGAGAATGATACTTAAATTGCCGTGACTAATTACCTAGTATTATTTAGTTCGCTTTAAAACTGTCCTCAGAGAAATAAAATGATAAATATATTCAGTTTAGGATACTTGTTGTCTTAGGACACTTATTACTTGGATGGTAAACCAGGACTAATTACACTTGACCAAAGTGCCGAAAAATGTAGTTGACCCTGCTTGTATCGGTATACACTTCCAGATAGTCCCTTGGCTGTATTGTTTGTTTTGCGAAAAATTGATACTTACCGATAGCCTCAATTGGCAGACCATAATAGTGGCTTTCGGTATAATCTGAATCGGCGTAACTGTAGCAGTGCAACCAAATAGAGCAATGCAGTTATTCTCCTGGCAGCTCTCACGTGGCCTCTTATAAGAATTGTTGCTTGTTGACAAATGACTTATTGAACTGCATATATATATAATATATATATATATATATATAATAATATATATATAATATATATCTAAACACAGTTTTTTTAAAACTCGTCCATATAGACCCTTTTACGCTATTGATTCAGGGATCCCCACACCCTGGATCTAACCTGCGATTGAGAACACCAGAAGCCAGAAGGGTGTTACGCGCTAGCTATTCAGGCCACGCCGCCGTCACTGACCTCTGCGAAGCTTTATCAATGGCGATGTAGTGGGTGTTCCGCATCATCTGACACTTGCACCGCACAAGACCGAGGCGCTGTATCTAACGGGCCGGAAGAGAACAAAGGAGCCCGCTTATGATGGGGGCTCACCAAATAGAAATTGGGAAAGAGGCAAAGTTTTTTGGGGTGACTCCTGACACGGGCTTAACTGGAGCGGTACATGTAAAACTTGTCGTGGCAAAGGTCCAGTGGACCGCCTTAAACCTGGCACGGGTTATGCAAGGATTGAGGGTTGCCGAGTCAGCCAGGTTCTGACCGGTTACGGTCAGTTCCAGAGCTACATGGTTAAGTTAGGAAGGCCACTAATGACATTTGTGTGTTATGCGAATTTGGGCGTGGAACCACTGTCCTGCACTGCAAGTCTCTTTGGTAGGCAAGGTGCGCGGACTTACGGCCGTAAGGGGGCCGCCCCATCAAAAAGGTGTTTAGCCATATGGTGACCTCGACGGAAGCGTGGAAGAAAGCGACGGATCTATTTGACGCAATTTTGATGCTTAAGACGGCCAAAAAAAACCGCTAGGCGAGAGAGATACACGTGGCAGCCTCGGGAGAGTGGTCGAGACGAGGAGCCGAGGCAGGTGCGAAAAGAAGTGCAGCCAGGCCCTCCAGCTCTTGATGCACCCCTTCAGGACGATATCTGGCATAAGCTCCCTGTCTAGATGCATTTGAATATGTAGAAAGATAGACGAAGACTTATCTA